>JAEMWC010000661.1:117500-280000 GCA_016490735.1 Pachyseris speciosa
CGAACTACAAAAATAACATGAGTTGCTACAGCAATAATGATTATTTGACGTAGATTTTTATCAGTCGATGACGCATTGAAAACAAACAACGTTGTTATTATGATTTGTTTATTTGGTCTCCATGGTAACAAATCCATTTAATGTAATTGCAAATTCCTAATTATATCTGTTTACTGCCATTACCAAAAGCAATCCCTTTTTATCGACGTTCTTCTAGCAATACAGCGGTTTGTATAATAGGATGTAATCTAAGTTAAAATAAGTACAATTGCCAAGGTTATGATATAAGTGACAGGGGAGGGATTAGAGATTTGATTGTTGATTAAAATATCGACGTTAATTGCGTGCAGTCGGTTATGTTACTGTGACAACCGCCTCAACAAATAATAATAACGGCAAGAACTTCATGCTAGCTCACATATAAGGCACTAATAATATATGCAACCACATATAAATATAAACGAATGCATTAATGCACTTACCTTCACATACACACACTTACCCTCACTCCTACGAACTTACCATCATTCGTACGCATTCAACTTGACTATTACGCAACTACCATCAACTATACTCACTTTCCTTCACTTGTACTCACTTTCCTTCACTTGTACTCACTTTCCTTCACTTGTACTCACTTTCCTTCACTTGTACTCACTTTCCTTCACCTGTACTGACTTTCCTTCACTTGTACTCACTTTCCTCCACCTGTACTCACTTTCCTTCACTTGTACTCACTTTCCTTCACTTGTACTCACCTTCCTTCACTTCTACTCACCTTCCTTCACTTGTACTCACTTTCCTTCACTTGTACTCACTTCCCTTCACCTGTGTTCACTTTCCTTCACTTGTACTCACATTCGTTCACTTGTACTCACCTTCCTTCACTTGTAATCACTTTCCTTCACTTGTACTCACTTTCCTTCACTTGTACTCACTTTCCTTCACTTGTACTCACTTTCCTTCACTTGTACTCACTTTCCTTCATTTGTACTCACTTTCCTTCACCTGTATTCACTTTCCTTCACTTGTACTCACTTTCCTTCACTTGTACTCACTTTTCTTCATTTGTACTCACTTTCCTTCACCTGTACTCACTTTCCTTCACTTGTACTTACATTCCTTCACTTGTACTCACCTTCCTTCACTTCTACTCACCTTCCCTCACTTGTAATCACTTTCCTTCACTTGTACTCACTTTCCTTCACTTGTAATCACTTTCCTTCACTTGTACTCACTTTCCTTCACTTGTACTCACTTTCCTTCACTTGTACTCACTTTCCTTCACATGTACTCACTTTCCTTCACTTGTACTCACTTTCCTTCACCTGTATTCACTTTCCTTCACTTGTACTCACTTTCCTTCAATTGTACTCACTTTCCTTCATTTGTACTCACTTTCCTTCACCTGTACTCACTTTCCTTCCCTTGTACTCACCTTCGTTCACCTGTGTTCACTTTCCTTCACTTGTACTCACTTTCCTTCACTTGTACTCACTTTCCTTCACTTGTACTCACTTTCCTTCATTTGTACTCACTTTCCTTCACCTGTACTCACTTTCCTTCACTTGTACTCACTTTCCTTCACTTGTACTCACTTTCCTTCACTTGTACTCACTTTCCTTCACTTGTACTCACTTTCCTTCACCTGTATTCACTTTCCTTCACTTGTACTCACTTTTCTTCACTTGTACTCACTTTCCTTCACTTGTACTCACTTTCCTTCACCTGTAATCACTTTCCTTCACTTGTACTCACTTTTCTTCACTTGTTCTCACTTTCCTTCACTTGTACTCACTTTCCTTCACTTGTACTCACTTTCCTTCACTTGTACTCACTTTCCTTCACTTGTACTCACTTTCCTTCACTTGTACTCACTTTCCTTCACCTGTAATCACTTTCCTTCACTTGTACTCACTTTTCTTCACTTGTTCTCACTTTCCTTCACTTGTACTCACTTTCCTTCACTTGTACTCACTTTCCTTCACTTGTACTCACTTTCCTTCACTTGTACTCACTTTCCTTCACTTGTACTCACTTTCCTTCACTTGTACTCACTTTCCTTCACCTGTATTCACTTTCCTTCACTTGTACTCACTTTCCTTCACTTGTACTCACTTTCCTTCACCTGTACTCACTTTCCTTCACTTGTACTCACCTTCCTTCACCTGTGTTCACTTTCCTTCACTTGCACTCACTTTCCTTCACTTGTACTCACTTTCCTTCACTTGTACTCACTTTCCTTCACTTGTACTCACTTTCCTTCACTTGTACTCACTTTCCTTCACTTGTACTCACTTTCCTTCACTTGTACTCACTTTCCTTCACTTGTACTCTCTTTCCTTCACCTGTATTCACTCTCCTTCATTTGTACTCACTTTCCTTCACTTGTATTCACTTTCCTTCACTTGTACTCACTTTCCTTCACTTGTACTCACTTTCCTTCACTTGTACTCACTTTCCTTCACTTGTACTCACTTTCCTTCACTTGTACTCACTTTCCTTCACTTGTACTCACTTTCCTTCACTTGTACTCACTTTCCTTCACTTGTACTCACTTTCCTTCACTTGTATTCACTTTCCTTCACTTGTATTCACTTTCCTTCACCTGTATTCACTTTCCTTCACTTGTACTCACTTTCCTTCACTTGTACTCACTTTCCTTCACCTGTATTCACTTTCCTTCACTTGTACTAACTTTCCTTCACTTGTACTCACTTTGCTTCACTTGTACTCACTTTCCTTCACTTGTACTCACTTTCCTTCACCTGTATTCGCTTTCCTTCACTTGTACTCACTTTCCTTCACCTGTATTCACTTTCCTTCACTTGTACTCACTTTCCTTCACTTGTACTCACTTTCCTTCACTAGTACTTACCTTCCTTCACTTGTACTCACTTTCCTTCACTTGTACTCACTTTCCTTCACCTGTATTCAATTTCCTTCACTTGTACTCACTTTCCTTCACTTGTACTCACTTTCCTTCACTTGTACTCACTTTCCTTCACTAGTACTTACCTTCCTTCACTTGTACTCACTTTTCTTCACTTGTACTCACTTTCCTTCACTTGTACTCACTTTCCTTTGCTTGTATTCACTTTCCTTCACTTGTACTCACTTTCCTTCACTTGTACTCACTTTCCTTCGCTTGTACTCACTTTCCTTCACTTGTACTCACTTTCCTTCACTTGTATTCACTTTCCTTCACTCGTACTCACTTTCCTTCGCTTGTATTCACTTTTCTTCACTTGTACTCCTTTTCCTTCACCTGTATTCACTTTCCTTCACTTGTACTCACTTTCCTTCACTTGTGCTCACTTTCCTTCACTTGTACTCACTTTACTTCACTTGTAATCACTTTCCTTCAATCATACGCACTTTCCTTCACTCGTGCATATACACTCTCTCATACGAATTTTCTTGTTTACTCATAAAACTGAAGTCCGAGTCCAAGTAAACCTGAGAAGATTGCGGATTTATTGAGTTTATGGCTATCGGTCAGAGACTAACTTCGGAAATCCAATCTGGTCGTATAGTTAGCAGTGCAAGGAAGGGGATAAGGAAGAGTTTTCCTTACTGAGCTCGCGCATTAGGTTTAGAAGTTAAACTTTTCTTCTTTTGCGTACTTAGTAACGAAAAACTCGTTCTTGTACTCTGATCTAAATTTCCCATTATTTCGTAGGGGAGAACGTTATGAAGAATGTCCCCCCTAGGGCAGATCCTGTGGGCACACCCTATCTACAACGTTAAAATGACTTCCTTTTCGATTTTATAAGATAAGACGGCGACGCGTTGGAATCTATAACGGAACCTTTTTAATCTGAAAATCGTCTCTGAGAATAAACGGATCAGTTGAGGTTGTAATATTATGTTTGCACACTACTTTCATAACAAAATGACTTAACGTTGTGAGAATGACTTGTGAAACGAAAGGGAAAATTACTTTAAAATCAGTTTCTTTGACGTGAACAACCTACAATAAAAACCCTGTTGATAAGTCTACGAGACAATTTACTAACTGAGAAATGAGCTGTCCATCCTTGACGCAATAAGACCGCATATCTTCTCCCATAGTAATGCTTGTAAGTTGTAATATTCCACATTAATAGAAACTCACTAGCGCTCCATAATGAATCCACCAGTGTTATTCACTGGATACTTAGTATCTATTAAATGACAGATAGATAGTGATGAAAAACTCGTCCTCGTATTCTATGAGACAAATACCAATGTCGTTCTAGTATTGCTTTCTTAAGGGCGGGATGCTTTACTGAATATACAGCAAGATTGTGACTGAAGTATTGTAATACTATATTGTATCTTGAAATGGCAAAGGAACGAACCTTTCATTGCCCAATATTATACCGTAATATTAACTGTCATTGCTAAATGTAACTTTGTTAGATACTTGCAGCACTAATCAAACCTGAACCGGAACTAATTGACTCTATTGATTCCAAAAATCCGAAATCAGTCTCTCCTCATTCAATCTGGGTTAATTCAGTAATGATCTCCGAAATAAACAATGCCATTAACTGGTAGCTGTTATTGGAAATGTCAAAGTACGAAAAGAATTTCAAATGGTTACAAACTCGTACTCAGTCTCGGTAAGAACTGAAACTCAGTATTGGTGCTGGGTTATCTTGGGTGAGAAATATTTGCTATCCCTGTCATAAACTGAGCAAAACAGTTCAGGACAGAACGCCAAGGCTCGTTTTTGATTTGTTTGGGAACGTTCTTCTTGTGCAGCGCATATATAAATGCAACATCAGAGGCCATCCACACAAAATTGTAGCGTCTTCTAATGACATCTTGGTTTCTTTACCAAATCATATTAGGAACATGTTTCCATTTCTCCTTTTCACTCGCAGCGGCTGCACGGCTGCAGTATTGGATTACATTAATTCCAACGTTGTGAGAGGAGTGAACGTAGCGAAAATCAGTGAAGCTATAGCAGAGCTTAACCTCCGTCATCTTTGTCGGCGTGGAATGATCTACAACTCTGCAAACCAAGAAGGTTACGCGATAGGAGAACCTTTTAACCCATCGGAATTTTATGCGGACGAACTGTACTTGTTTCCGAGTAGCGATCATATCATGAGCATATTCATGATTGATTTCGATTCCAAAGAAAAGGTTTATGAAAATGAAATGAACAAGGTCACTGGATCTGCTATCTCGTGTGACCACACCTTCAGGGTTAGTAACAACATAGGGATGGTTAGACCTGGAAACGACAACAAATTCGTGACTCAATTCAACAATTTATTCATCGTACTAAATGAGGAAGGGAAAGTTGTCGATTGGAGGTTGACAAAGACAACAGCATTCGAGGAAATAAGGGACGTCCTTCAACAGTATAAATTACGTCTAGAAAAGGCCAATAAGAAACTTGAGCTCATTTGCGTCGATGACTGTAGCAAAGTTCGAAACAAGTATCAGTCTATATTCAAGAATACCCCTGTCAAGCTTGATTTATACCACGCCTGTCAGCGAGTTTGTAAGACGGTTTGTAATAATAAACATCCTTTAGCAGCATCATTTCAAAAAGAGTTCGGGTTGATATTTAGACAAGACAACGATCAAGGGGAAAGGCGTCTCCGTGAAACACCCTCTCCGGAAAAGATCAGCCAGAACTTAAACTGTTTCATAAACAGGTGGAGTACTTTAACACTGTCGCCTTTTACAGACGAAACGATGGCCGAAATAGAAAAACTGAAAAAACATATTGTGAAGGGTTGTTGGTCAGAGTTGCCTCCAGGATTTGGTACAGAAAAAAACGAACGACTGCATAGGTTGCTGAACAGATCTATGTTGACTGGGGCAACTAGAATTGGCGTCGAGCTAGCTGTAGCGATTTTGACGGTGCTTTTTCACTATCATAGCAGCTGCACGTCTCCATTAACTCACAAATGCAATAAAAAGTAGGATGTGCGGTGCCAATAGAAGCAAACATGGACGGCACTGGCCAAAGGAAAAGCGAGTTAGATTACTCCTTCCCATTTTCGTCGATAACAGATTTGTCAACTGAGCAAGAGAAAAAGACCACACCTGAACCCCTTATCTTAAATGGGGATAATCCAGAGAACGTAGTCGTTGTCGCAGAGAATATCGAGGATGTCTACACTGAATTTGTTTCTAAAATAATTCTTGACATTTCGTATGACTTATTCAAAGTAGTGTCAAACTTAGAAAAAAAAACTACAGTCGAGGATTGGACATTCTTGATCTCTTGTCCTTGGCTAATATGCCAGATGTAATAAGTGCTGCAAGGGTATTTGACAAAGAAGAGGAAGACAGTATTTTAAGGGGATACGTGGACGTACTGAATCGAAATTTAGCCGTATTTGGACTAGAAATAGAGACGGTAATTGGCGATGGCGACTGCGCCTTTCGAAGTTTAACAAAGCAAATTACTAGGATCAGCAGAAAAGATGAGAAATTTAAGGAACATTTAAAAAGCTTGGGTTTACTTAAGTCTGAAGATGAAGATACCTTCCAGTTGCGTCAACTGTTTGCAGACAAAATCGCAGAAGGGGACGAAGAACTGCTCGCGTTCTTACCGTTGGAAGACAACGACAGAGACATCCAAGCGAAGGCAAATGAGTTCCGATCTTCAGGGGTTGACGACAAAATGCTTGGTGATTTAATTATCAAAACTTGTGCAGAAATACTCCAAGTAACTATTGTCTTGGTAACTTCAAATCAGTCTGTTCCTTGGCTTCTTTTGGTGCCCGACCAGTTTTCCAGTGAAGAGTCTGTTTTTGTTGCATTCCATTTCTATGGTGCAGGTCACTACGATTCCACACGGAATACAGAGGAAGGTAAGCCCAGTCATAACACTAACTAAAGGCGAATTCATCATGTGCTGGATGGCCTGCTTCAAAATTGTACATGTATTTAAACAAAAGCACCTCCATAAGAAAGTGTAATTTTGCGTAGCGGTGAAATATCGAACAGAAAATCAAAATGTGAATGATATATGAAATGAATCATATATGAACTGCGGAAATGAAATTAAATGAAGAATGATCCTCGCAGTTGTGAACGCAATTTATGCAATTGCGAAAAGAAGCCTGAAAAAATTCAGGACTTCAACGTTGAAGTCCTGAATTTTTTCAGGCTTCTTTTCGCAATTGCATAAATTGCGTTCACAACTGCGAGGATCATTCTTCATTTAAGAAAAACAAAATGTAAATTTTATGATTGCAAATGAAACTTAAATTTAAGTTTATGACAGCTTAAAGGTGTTGATCGTTGCTCTCTTATTAAACCTAATAACCATTTTTCCACCGAAACAGGCATAGAAAAAGTGTCAACAATGACAGATGCCGAAGCTGAAGAATACAAATTTTGCAGCTGTGGGAGAAATAGGAAGACCAGAGTAAAGTCCTGCTCAGAAACACCCCTGCATAACAAAGGTAGAAGATGCCCGTGTGTTGCTGCAAAACGCAAGTGTAGCACTGCTTGCAAATGCACTGGCTGCATTAACCAGGGAGCAGCTGAAGATACTTCTTGTAGATGCGGTGAAGGGAAACTACAGGAAGCAGCGTTTACCTCCTGTCACGACAAAATTGGGCAGCGGAAAACAAAATGCCCTTGCTTCTCACAAGGGAAAGCTTGTGGTGATGAATGCCGTTGCTTCAATTGTAAAAATGATTTCGGTACGAGGGATGTGGTGTATATTAGGAAGAGACGAGCACAAAAAGTAACTTCAAGTTCACCAAGTAGCAAGAGAAAACCGTGCCACGAGTACCTTGACAATGCAGGAGCAGCAATTAATTTTGGTAGCTGGACTTCACTGGAAACGTGTATTTTGAGCACCACTGAGTCATACATAGCTTCAACTTGCATCCCTCCAACAACAGAAAACATTCAAAAGTTGTACAATTATGTGATCAAAGGCATGGTCTCACAAGAAGGAACAAGTTTGACTAGATGCAAGTCTCTAAACCAAGTTAGAGCCAAGCTGCTGCACAAAAAGAAAAAGGAAGAGGCGTTACGTGGCTTCGTCGGCGCCCTGAAGTAAACAGTCACAATTACCTACGGCAATGAGAACGCCACAAAATAACAAAAGCAATAGATATGTTTCTATTCGTGTGTTTTAAATTTTAGTACTAGATTTCCTTTTGACGCCTAGTGAAATGATCGCAGGCAGTGATTTTTGGGTATCTTTTTTATTCTCTTTCCAAACTTTAGCGCAGTTTATAGGGGTTTCATTCCTTGGCAACTGATATATTATTAATGCGAATTTGTATTTTGAGGACTTGAGCCATTGACCCTAGAGTGACGTTCTCGTTACCTTCGCCGTCGTATACTACATGTACTAAAAAGAAGGCTCCAGCTCGAGAAGCTTAATTTTAATTAAAATGGTAATTTAGCGTCAATTGCTTTAGGGTTTCTAGGCCATACATCATATTATGGTGTACAGATGAAAGGTGAACTGTTTTGCTTAGTTTATGACAGGGATAGCAAATATTTCTCACCCAAGATAACCCAGCACCAATACTGAGTTTCAGTTCTTACCGAGACTGAATACGAGTTTGTAACCATTTGAAATTCTTTTCGCACTTTGACATTTCCAATAACAGCTACCAGTTAATGGCATTGTTTATTTCGGAGATCATTACTGAATTAACCCAGATTGAATGAGGAGAGACTGATTTCGGATTTTTGGAATCAATAGAGTCAATTAGTTCCGGTTCAGGTTTGATTAGTGCTGCAAGTATCTAACAAAGTTACATTTAGCAATGACAGTTAATATTACGGTATAATAATGGGCAATGAAAGGTTCGTTCCTTTGCCATTTCAAGATACAATATAGTATTACAATACTTCAGTCACAATCTTGCTGTATATTCAGTAAAGCATCCCGCCCTTAAGAAAGCAATACTAGGACGACATTGGTATTTGTCTCATAGAATACGAGGACGAGTTTTTCATCACTATCTATCTGTCATTTAATAGATACTAAGTATCCAGTGAATAACACTGGTGGATTCATTATGGAGCGCTAGTGAGTTTCTATTAATGTGGAATATTACAACTTACAAGCATTACTATGGGAGAAGATATGCGGTCTTATTGCGTCAAGGATGGACAGCTCATTTCTCAGTTAGTAAATTGTCTCGTAGACTTATCAACAGGGTTTTTATTGTAGGTTGTTCACGTCAAAGAAACTGATTTTAAAGTAATTTTCCCTTTCGTTTCACAAGTCATTCTCACAACGTTAAGTCATTTTGTTATGAAAGTAGTGTGCAAACAAAATATTACAACCTCAACTGATCCGTTTATTCTCAGAGACGATTTTCAGATTAAAAAGGTTCCGTTATAGATTCCAACGCGTCGCCGTCTTATCTTATAAAATCGAAAAGGAAGTCATTTTAACGTTGTAGATAGGGTGTGCCCACAGGATCTGCCCTAGGGGGACATTCTTCATAACGTTCTCCCCTACGAAATAATGGGAAATTTAGATCAGAGTACAAGAACGAGTTTTTCGTTACTAAGTACGCAAAAGAAGAAAAGTTTAACTTCTAAACCTAATGCGCGAGCTCAGTAAGGAAAACTCTTCCTTATCCCCTTCCTTGCACTGCTAACTATACGACCAGATTGGATTTCCGAAGTTAGTCTCGGACCGATAGCCATAAACTCAATAAATCCGCAATCTTCTCAGGTTTACTTGGACTCGGACTTCAGTTTTATGAGTAAACAAGAAAATTCGTATGAGAGAGTGTATATGCACGAGTGAAGGAAAGTGCGTATGATTGAAGGAAAGTGATTACAAGTGAAGTAAAGTGAGTACAAGTGAAGGAAAGTGAGCACAAGTGAAGGAAAGTGAGTACAAGTGAAGGAAAGTGAGTACAAGTGAAGGAAAGTGAGTACAAGTGAAGGAAAGTGAATACAGGTGAAGGAAAAGGAGTACAAGTGAAGGAAAGTGAATACAAGCGAAGGAAAGTGAGTACAAGTGAAGGAAAGTGAGCACAAGTGAAGGAAAGTGAGTACAAGTGAAGGAAAGTGAGTACAAGTGAAGGAAAGTGAGTACAAGTGAAGGAAGGTGAGTACAAGTGAAGGAAAGTGAGTACAAGTGAAGGAAAGTGAGTACAAGTGAAGGAAGGTGAGTACAAGTGAAGGAAAGTGAACACAGGTGAAGGAAAGTGAGTACAAGTGAAGGAAAGTGAGTACAAGTGAAGGAAAGTGAGTACAAGTGAAGGAAAGTGAGTACAGGTGAAGGAAAGTGAGTACAAGTGAAGGAAGGTGAGTACAAGTGAAGGAAAGTGAGTACAAGTGAAGGAAGGTGAGTACAAGTGAAGGAAAGTGAGTACAAGTGAAGGAAGGTGAGTACAAGTGAAGGAAAGTGAGTACAAGTGAAGGAAGGTGAGTAGAAGTGAAGGAAGGTGAGTACAAGTGAAGGAAGGTGAGTACAAGTGAAGGAATGTGAGTGCAAGTGAAGGAAAGTGAGTACAAGTGAAGGAAAGTGAGTACAAGTGAAGGAAGGTGAGTAGAAGTGAAGGAAGGTGAGTACAAGTGAAGGAAGGTGAGTACAAGTGAAGGAATGTGAGTGCGAGTGAAGGAAAGTGAGTAGAAGTGAAGGAAAGTGAGTGCAAGTGAAGGAAAGTGAGTACAAGTGAAGGAAGGTGAGTAGAAGTGAAGGAAAGTGAGTGCAAGTGAAGGAAAGTGAGTACAAGTGAAGGAAGGTGAGTAGAAGTGAAGGAAAGTGAGTACAAGTGAAGGAAGGTGAGTAGAAGTGAAGGAAAGTGAGTACAAGTGAAGGAATGTGAGTACAGGTGAAGGAAGGTGAGTACAAGTGAAGGAAAGTGAGTGCAAGTGAAGGAAAGTGAGTGCAAGTGAAGGAAAGTGAACACAGGTGAAGGAAAGTGAGTACAAGTGAAGGAAAGTGAGTACAGGTGAAGGAAAGTGAGTACAAGTGAAGGAAGGTGAGTAGAAGTGAAGGAAGGTGAGTACAAGTGAAGGAAGGTGAGTACAAGTGAAGGAATGTGAGTGCAAGTGAAGGAAGGTGAGTAGAAGTGAAGGAAGGTGAGTACAAGTGAAGGAAGGTGAGTACAAGTGAAGGAATGTGAGTGCAAGTGAAGGAAAGTGAGTACAAGTGAAGGAAAGTGAGTACAAGTGAAGGAAGGTGAGTAGAAGTGAAGGAAGGTGAGTACAAGTGAAGGAAGGTGAGTACAAGTGAAGGAATGTGAGTGCAAGTGAAGGAAAGTGAGTGCAAGTGAAGGAAAGTGAGTACAAGTGAAGGAAGGTGAGTAGAAGTGAAGGAAAGTGAGTACAAGTGAAGGAAGGTGAGTAGAAGTGAAGGAAGGTGAGTACAAGTGAAGGAATGTGAGTACAGGTGAAGGAAGGTGAGTACAAGTGAAGGAAAGTGAGTACAAGTGAAGGAAGGTGAGTAGAAGTGAAGGAAGGTGAGTACAAGTGAAGGAATGTGAGTACAGGTGAAGGAATAAAGGGGATTAGTTTCTAAAGAAACTGTGGTGCTGCGTCGGTGGGGAAGTGAGAAACGAAAATTTGGTTTATCAACGGAGTTGATAATGTAAATTGACCACCGTACAGGGATTCGATTAGCTGACGTTTCGAGCGTTAGCCCTTCGTCGGAGCGAATCGAGGAATTGTGGGTTGTGTATACACAACCCACAATTCCTCGATTCGCTCCGACGAAGGGCTAACGCTCGAAACGTCAGCTAATCGAATCCCTGTACGGTGGTCAATTTACATTATCAACTCCGTTGATAAACCAAATTTACAGGTGAAGGAAGGTGAGTACAAGTGAAGGAAGGTGAGTACAAGTGAAGGAATGTGAGTGCAAGTGAAGGAAAGTGAGTACAGGTGAAGGAAAGTGAGTACAAGTGAAGGAAAGTCAGTACAGGTGAAGGAAAGTGAGTACAAGTGAAGGAAAGTGAGTACAAGTGAAGGAAAGTGAGTATAGTTGAAGGTAGTTGCGTAATAGTCAAGTTGAATGCGTACGAATGATGGTAAGTTCGTAGGAGTGAGGGTAAGTGTGTGTATGTGAAGGTAAGTGCATTAATGCATTCGTTTATGTTGATAAGTGGTTGCATATATTATTAGTGCCTTATATGTGAGCTAGCATGAAGTTCTTGCCATAATAACGATGGATTTGTTATTTTGAAACATTCTTTGCGTCACTCGGAAAATAACCATGAAGGTCACATCACACAAACAAGTCATTAATCAGTACTATTAACTTAAGAATAGAAGTCAGTACAACCTGGACATAAAAATGTACCTCATTCGTTTGACTCAAAGAAGCAAGTCATCTTCACACATTAGAGCAATTTGAATTCTCGAATATTGATTATGCAAGTGCAATTCATCTTGGTATAAAACAAAACATTTCAAGTTATTACTTGTTTAAGGCGTGGCCGTTGAAATAATCCCTTCTCATATGATAAAAGCTTAAAAACAACGCTATACTTGACGCAATTTACAGTCTTTTGGGTCTGCGTTGATTTGAAAAAATCATATAAATTCAGAGGAACTGAAATCAGCGATGGCACTTAATTCGCAAGGACTGCTCAGTAAAAACACGATGGCGTTTGTTCCGTACGTTTCAAGTAACTGCTCGGTCTCAACTACCTCCACAAGTTCTTTCAGAAAAATACTTCCAGCGACTACTTCAACATACGTTTATTCCAAACCAGTGATAACCTCTTATTCTAGCAACGCTATGTTAATCCCGCAACATCCCGCGGAGAGTTTGGAAGTCAGACAAAGCGGCGCATCAGGTGTGTTGCTAATTACTGATTTTTCAGTGTTTCGTCGTTGTGCAACAGAGCGTTTTTCAATTGAGTGTCGAAAGTAATTATTGTTTTGCTTTGGTTTTGCATTGCTTCGCTCTGTGATTGGCCAGCAAAACTCGCGCCACTTTCTCAACAAATGAGAAGCAAAACCAAAACCAATCGTGACTTGCATGCGCGTATTTTCCCGCGCTTTGCACCGGTTGCAAGTAATTGCTTCGTTTTCTGATTGGCTCATTGCACTGGTACCGTCTGTTGTGATTGGTCAGAGAAATTGCTTTGGTTTTGGTTTTACGACACTCAATTGAAAACTGCTCTATTGCCTTAAATTTTGCAGTTGTCATCAATGAAACAATGGTCCTTGATGGCTGTGTTCATTGTTTTTTTGAACTGAGAATCACTGATTGCCGCTTGTAGCAATGATTCAAATTGCTGAGACAACTTTTGTTTGAATAGATCAAATGTATCGCGACCTGGATCAATATTTTCAGTTTGTAGCATGGGGCAGCAGTTCAATGGTATATGCTGGGGCTTTACTATAAATTGTTATACACGGTATTCAAATTCACATTTAGAATGGAAAGAGTTCCATACAGTCTTTTGGACCTTTTGGGAACACTGATCGAAATGTCTGTATGCTCATGCTAGCGCTTGCGCTGATACTGATCGTTAGAGAAGAATTAGGCCTAAACTTGGCTTGCTCTCCCTCTCTTCGTTATTCTATCTCTCTCCCTGTTATTTTAGTAGAGATCCCTGAAAGCTTCAAATCACCCAATCTAACAAAGCATCTGCTGCAAAACTGCGCGCCAGTAGAAACTGATTCATCCTTCTTATCTTCTTCCGATGTCAGAATGCCGTGGTGCCAAATTGTCGCAGCACAAGAGAACCCACTTCATTCTCTATCAGCGGAAAGAAATGGAAGAGGCATTTACACAGACTCAGTACATTTCACCGCGGGATCGCCGAGCATTGTCTGTGAAGCTTGGGATTCCTATCGAAATAATTCAGGTACAGGCTGTACTCGTATATATTTTTTTATTCTAATACATTTTACTTAATTGTTGTTAGCAAAAAGAGAGAGAGCATGTTTTTCACTCGGGTGTCGAAAGTAATTTTTGTTTGCTTTGGTTTTGCATTGCCTACGCCGCTCTGTGATTGGTAGCCTGCGTGCAGACGTCTCCTATTTCCTTTGTTGCACGCGGGAAAGGGACGTCTGCGAAACAGCGTCGCTAATCGTGTTCCAGTATCCTGCTGTTTTCCCAGGATCTTGGGAAAGAACTGTGATTGATAGCCTGACAGAGGTCATTGTTCTAGCGAATTCTGATTGGTTTTCATTTGAAACTGGTCTCATAATGTTGCATGCATTATGCTGCCTAAATAGACCTTTTTAGCTTGTCGATTTTGTTTTCCCAATATAGACCACGTGATCTTCCCAAGGGAATTTGCTTTTTGTCTTTTCATAAATTATGCGTACATAAGCACGTAAATAAGGCGAAATTTCAAAGAAAGCATTTAAAGTATGCGAAGAATTCTTTCTCTTCAGTTTATTGTGCCTCCTATATCAGCTTATATTTGTAAGCAGTGTCTTAGAAAACTACAAAAGCGACATGGACGTTGCAACAATTTGCGAAAAATTGACGAGCAGATTACCGTCGTAAATCTCTCAAAGTAGTAGCATCGGCTTCTTCTGAGAAAATAATTCTCTTGGACGAATCGTTTTCTTCTTCGACGAGAAATCGACGAGGAGATTTTTGAAGATTACTGTCGCAAATCGTTTAAAGTAGGAGCATCGGCTTCTCCTGAGAAACGAATTCTCTTACACGAATCTGCTTCCTCTTCGTCGAACGATCATGGCTCCTCGCTAACGCTTTTTTCAACACCCGCGCGTCAGTCTTCCCACGGATTCTAATAATACGCGTCATTCCCTACGTTTCTTCTGTTAGGCCTGCGATCAACGATAGAGTAGCTGAATAGTCCGAAAATGAAATAAAACTGTAGTGCAAATTATAAACCTGGTTCAGAGACCGAGCAAGACTAAAGTACATATGGCAGTTTCATGTGGCCAGATAGCCACAGCGGCGGATGTTTCATTATTTATGCGAAATTTAAAACTGACCAGCAGGATACCGGAACACGATTAGAGACGCTGTTTCGCAGACGTCCCTTTTCCGCGTGCTGCAAAGGAAAAAGGAGACGTCTGCACGAAGGCTATGTGATTGGTTGGCAGTCGCGCCGCTCTTTCATCCAATTGGCCATTTCGGAGTTGGGAGGGGGGTGGGGTGGGGTGGGGGTGTAGGTGACGGGTAGTACAGTAAATCTTGAGCCAACCAACCCACAAATGATGTCAAAACGATACAAAAGGGAGAGTCATTCGAACACGCAGTAATTATCTTACAATGGGCTTTACTCTTTCCAAGTTCAGTTTCGGTCTCTCTCAAATCTTTCTTGCGATGAATCCAATCGGGATTCTAAGATCCGATGAATAAGACGAGAAAGATGCAAACGAAGCAAAAGATGCGGTCGATGCGAAAGAGGCGGGAAATGCGGTTCGAACCAAAACACAAAATAAGCAAAAACTATCTTAGAACTCTAACATATTGCAAATCCAACACGCAATAACACATGTCCCAGCATAAACTAAATCTAGAGAAAATTAGCGACTGACGTAACGTCTATATTCACATACAGGGAAATAAAACGAAATTGACTTACTTTAGTCTCCGCAGATATATATCTAGAATCTTTGAGTCGTCTTCGTAAGGAAAGGGTGATCCTTGTCCTAGCTTAAAGTGCTACTACGATCAGAAAATCACTTGTCTTTTTTCTTCAAATTTCAAAAGTGTGTTTGCTTAACAACAGACTCGCGAAATTTCAAGCTTTAATTTGGAGAAGTCAGTTTTTTATTTTGACCGAAATATTTCTATTTAGTGTCCACCATTACTAACTTCAAGATCTTGAGAGGACTGGATCGAGGACAAAATGACGTAGAAAGCTCACAAGAGTAAGAATGCAGTGTGTGTAAACCCGGCTGATTTAGTATGCCGCACGGGAATTTTGAGTTTTCAGACTTTCAAACTCGTGTTTTGCATACTTAATAAGCTGTATCCACACACTGCAATTTTAAACGAGTGGGTAAATGACATCATTTTATCCTGGATCCAGCTCTCCAAGGCCTAATCGGTCAGTTAAATGGCGGACCGTTAAAATTTATAAGGTGTACTCAAATTAAACAGTCTTCTGCTTTAAATTAAAGCTTGAAATTTCGCGAGTCGGGTGTTAAGCAAACACACTTTCGAAATATGAAGAAAAAAGACAAGTGATTTTCTGATCGTAGTAGCACTTTAATGTTCTTCTATTCTGATTTTCGTTTCACCCAACATGGGTTTTAATTCACATGAAAACGAGATAAGCTATCACGTTACTAAAGACAAAGTGATAATTAGACACTGGGCGTGTAAAACTAACAGGGGGTGGTGATTTGGGGAAAAGCTGGGGTGAGTTTCAAATTTTAACTAATCGATAAATTGACACCATGAAAGATAACATTGAGATTGGCCATTTGCCCAAGTTTGATGGTTTTAAGTTGAACAGAGACCAAGTTATGGACTTCACAACAAAGTTCAAAATCCATACAAATGTCTCTAATTTTGAGGCTGAGTCCCCCCCAAAACCATATCAACTCTTTAAAAATATTTTCCAGTTTTTTGACAAAACTAAGGTGAAAATCACTTAATGTTTGCCCATTTTCACGACTATCAAACGTATCGTAAAAAAATTTAAGAGTTTACATGGTTTTGGGGGACGCAGCCTCAAAATTAGAAATCATGAAACTTGGTCAAATGGCCATTCTCAACGTTATCTTTCATGCGATGGTGTGAATTTATTGATTGGTTAAAATTTGAAACTCGCCAGTTCACTGCTCAACTCCGGAATGTCCTATTGCAAGGAGAAGCAAAACCCAAACCAATCATGACTTGCTTTTGTGCAATTTCCCGTGCCTTGGCACCAGCTTCATGTATGATTGATTCGTTCAATTGTTTGCGTAAATTTTGATTGTTCAGAGTAATTTTTTTGGTTTTGGTTTTACGACACCCAAAGGAAAATCGCTCAAAGATAGATAACAACAACAACGACAACAACAACATTTACGTGGCACAAACTGGTTGCAGGTGGGGGATGCACAATAAAATTGACGTTCGTTTGAGGGTGCATTAAAATCATTTTAATGCACCCTCAAACGAAGCGCCATAGTTTTTTGAAGGAAGGGACATCAGATGTTTTTGGCTGCATGGTTTCATACAATGTCCTAGCCAGCAACACCCTTTCACCATCCCCTAATAATGAGTGGTCAACTTTTTTTTTTTTCGCTTTTTTTAGACTTGGTTCAAGAACAGACGAGTAAAATGGCGGAAAGAACAGCGAGAGCGGCAGACTGGGGCGAGTTCTCCTGTTCCCTCTCCTTCAGCTGATCTGTACTTTCACTACTTTGGTCACGTGCCATATCCAAGTAGGAAGCTGATGTTAAACGATGCCCGGATGTTTTATGGCAGTGCAACTGCGCATGCTCAAGATAGAGAAGACGAATATTGAGAATTGTCAGCCGAGCATGCGTGTTGTTCCTAATGCTGTTACTGTTCATAGGGGCCACAAGCAACAACGGCAGCAAAAACCTCCTTCAAAATATATATTGACGCTATTGTAAAGTTAACTCGTCTGACTCGTCTGATTTAATGCAGATGAACTTTCTAGAAGCTAGTTTTGTCGGAACTGGTGCGTCGAAGTTAAGGAAAATAAAGAAACCATCCTCAAAACAGTGAAAGTGGTCGTTTCGCGTTCTTGATTTCAGAGGATGGCAAAGAAGTGTACAAAAATGTATAATTCTTGTGCATAGCGTGTGATTTCGCCAACGTTCAGTTCGCTAACGTACTTAGACGACTCGCTAACGTGTTCAGTCGTTTCGCTAACGTCTAGTTCGCTAATGTCCAAAGTCTTTTCGCTAACATAGGGACCACGCAGCAAGTTTGCAAATGGGGGGGGGGGGGGGGGGGGAGGGGGTGGCTCACTTAAAACGCGTTAGCGTGAGTCAAGTCGGGGGGTCCGGGGCATGCTCCCTGGAAAAGTTTTCAATTAAAGTCCTCTGAAAATGGCTATAAATGCATTTAAAACTAACATGGTGTGGTGAGAAATATATTTTCAGTAACAAAAAGCGGTGTTTTAAAACAAGAATTTAATTGCCATTTCGCTTAACTAATCATAACGGGCCGGGCAATTAATAACGTATCCACAAAGCTCAACTCAACATAACATTGCCCTCGAGACATTGTACTGTTAAAGCGTGGGGGGCTAAAGCCCCCCCAGCCCCTCCCCCTGCGCGGTGCCTGAACATTATCAAACACCATTTCAAATTTATATTAAAACGTTTCTTAAAAACTTACCGGTACTTACTTACTTACTTTCATGCCGCTATTGTTGACAGTATTTACATCATAATTGCGCAAGTGAGACATTGCCCGAAGTTTCTGGTCAGAAACAGCGCGAACATTGCGCATAACTCTATTTCTTTCACCCTCTGTTCAAACATGAAATTTCATACATTTTTACTCGTTTCTTCATCTTATTCGAGTGTACAATTTAACCCCGCCATACGGCCACACGGCCACTTTTTTTCGTCCCTGCAAATAAACATACGTTTTCTCATAAGAAAACCCTGTTAATGCGCCAAAAACCAGACAATTCAGAGATGGTGAAAAACAACGATTACGTTCTTTTTAATTGAGGGTGGTTCGGAGCCTTTTCTTTGAAAAGGGTAGTATTTAAAGCAGTTTGTTCCTGTTTGTAAAATTCAGTTATGTTTATCTCACTCCGTTAATATGACGACCTTAAATCTAAATCTAAATCTAATGGCCCCGCCGGTGGTGGCCGTACTAACGAGCTCACTTCGGAAATGAGGGATGGCCTGGGATAGAGAGTGCCGCGCAAGTGGTTGTGGGATTGCTTTGAGGGAACCGAACTACAAAAATAACATGAGTTGCTACAGCAACAGTAATTGTTTGACCTTAGGTAACAACTTGACGTAGATGTTAATCAGTTGATGACGCATTGAAAACAAACATAGCGTTGCATGTTGTTAAGATCTGTTTATTTGGATTCTATGGTAAAAAAATCCAGTTATTGTAATAGCACATTCATAATGACATCTGTTTTTTAAACTACCATATTACCAAAAGCAATCCCTTTTTATCGACGTTCTTCTAGCAATACAGCGGCTTGTATAATAGGATGTAATCTTAGTTAAAATAAGTACAATTGCCAAGGTTATGATATAAATGACAGGGGAGGGATTAGATATTTGCTTATTGATTAAAATATCGACGTTAATTGCATGCACTGGGATATGTTACTGTGACAACCGCCTCAACAAATAACGATGGATTTGTTATTTTGAAACATCATTGATTGCGTCACTCGGAAAATCACCATCACACAAACAAATCAATAATCAGTACTATTAAACTTTGGAATGGAAATCGATATAACCTGGACATAAAAATGTACGCATTCGTTTGACTCGGAAGTCACATTAAAGCAATTTGACTTCTCGATTATCGATTATGCGAGTGCAATTCATCTTGGTATGAAACGAAACATTTCAAGTTATTATTTGTTTAAGGCGTGGCCGTTGAAATAATCCCTTCTCATACGATAAAAGCTTAAAAACAACGCTAAACTTTACGTAGTTTACAGTCTTTTGGGTCTGCGCCGATTTGAAGAAATCATATAAATTCAGAGGAACTGAAATCAGCGATGTCACTTGACTCGCAAGGACTGCTCAGTAAAAACACGATGGCGTTTGTTCCGTACGTTTCAAGTAACTGCTCGGTCTCAACTACCTTCACAAGTTCTTTCAGAAAAATACTTCCAGCGACTACTTCAACATACGTTTATTCCAAACCAGTGATAACCTCTTACTCTAGCAACGCGATGTTAATCCCGCAACATCCCGCGGAGAGTTTGGAAGTCAGACAAAGCGGCGCATCAGGTGTGTTGCTAATTACTGATTTTTCAGTGTTTCGTCGTTGTTGCTACATTGCCTTAAATATTGCAGTCGTCATCAATCAAGCAATGGTCCTTGATGGCTGTGCCCATTGCTTTTTTGAACTGAAAATCACTGATTGTTGCTTGTAGCAATGATTCAAATTGCTGAGACAACTTTTGTTTGAATAGATCAAATGCATCGCGACCTGGATCAATATTTTCAGTTTGTAGCATGGGGCAGCAGTTCAATGGTATATACTGGGGCTTTACTATAAATTGTCATACACGGTATTCAAATTCACATTTTTGAACGGAAAGAGTTCCATACAGTTTTGCAGACGTTTTGGGAACACTGATCGAAACGTTTGTATGTTTATTTCTATAGCGCTTGCACGCTCTGATACTGATCGTTAGAGAAAATTTAGGCCTAAACTTGGATTGCTCTCTCTCTCCGTTATTCTATCTCTCTTCCTGTTATTTTAGTAGAGTTCCCTGAAAGCTTCAAATCAACCAATCTAACTCAGCATCTGCCGCAAAACTGCGCGCCAGTAGAAACTGATTCATCCTTTTTATCTTCTTCCGATGTCAGAATGCCGTGGTGCCAAATTGTCGCAGCACAAGAGAACCCACTTCACTCTCTATCAGCGGAAAGAACTGGAAGAGGCATTTACACAGACTCAGTACATTTCACCTCGGGATCGCCGAGCATTGTCTGTGAAGCTTGGGATTCCTATCGAAATAATTCAGGTACTCGTATCTTTTTTTAATTCTAATACCTTTTACTTAATTGTCGTTAGCAAAAAGAAAGATAGCGTGTTTTTTACTTGGGTGTCGAAAGTAATTTTCGCTTGCTTTGGTTTTGCATTACCGACGCCGCTCTGTGATTGCTTGGCAGAACTCGCGCCATTCCCTTTCAACCAATTGCAAGGAGAAGCAAAACCAAAACCAGTCATGACTTGCTCTCGTGCAATTTCGCGCGCTTTGCCTTGGCACCCGCTTCATGTTCCAAATGTAAGGAATTATGATTGGTTCGTTCAATTGTGTGTATAAATTTTGATGGTTTTGGTTGTACTGGACACCCAAACGAAAATCGCTCAAAGATAGATAACAACAACAACTTTTATTTACACACGATAAAATTACAGTGGAGATGGTGTGGTCGTGTATCTATTACAAATGAATGCCCTTAGACTAAAAAGCTTGAAAACAATTAAAATTGAGAAATTCTTTTTAAAAATATGTATCTATACACTAAGCTATTTACACAACATTCTGCACTTAAGCGTTGTTTTAAACAAGCTTTTGCTTGAAATGCCACGGGTATGATTGTCAAGAGGCAACTTAGGACACAATTTTCACTTAGAAACCAGTCATTGTTTTCCGTTGAGAGGGAGTTCGAAAGATTTCTGGGAAGGGTGTTGCCTTGTTTTTGGGAAGAACGGAGGAGGGCATTGAGTCTTAGAAAGAAAGGGTATCTACCAAATTTGGAGTCGTTCAGTTTTATCTTGCAATGTAAAACATTTCTTTTTAGAAAAGCTTTTAGTTTTTTGGAATAGTTCTAAATGTTTAGCGCTTTTCATTATTTTAATTTTAATTTTGAATTAGTATAGAACTTTTTTTGTTTTTTGTAAGATAATGTAAAGCGCTTCTGAATTTTGTTTATAGTTTTACCGTTATAGAAATTCCTTATCATTATCATTATCATTATCAGTATCATTATGTTGTTCAATGCTTAAGTTTATGGTCACTCGCCGTACTCTGTAAAAATTAATAAATAGCATAGCAAACAAACGTTTTAAAAACCTGACGTAGTATTAAATCGTTCTGAAAATGTGGCCTAGGAAGACATTAGTGACGTGTTTTCTTTTTTTTTTTTAGACTTGGTTCAAGAACAGACGAGTTAAATGGCGGAAAGAACAGCGAGAGCGGCAGACTGGGGCACGTTCTCCGGTTCCCTCTCCTTCAGCTGGTCTGTACTTTCACTACTTTGGTCACGTGCCATATCCAAGTAGGAAGCTGATGTTAAACGATGCCCGCATGTTTTATGGCAGTGCAACTGCGCATGTTCAAGATAGAGAACATGGATATTGAGAAGGACAATTGGCAGCCGAGCATGTATGTTCTTGTTGTTAATGCTGTTATTGTTCAAAAGAAAGAAACCATCCTCAAAACAGTGAAAGTGGTCATTTCACGTTCTTGATTTTCAGAGGATGGCAACGAAGTGTACAAAATGTATAATTCTCGTGTAGAGCGTGTGTTTTGTTCATTAAACCTGTTTTACTTTGCGACGTTCCCGTTTCTGTTGTCGTCGTGGTTGCTTTAAAAGCTGCTGACTCTCATTTGGTCACATCTTAGTGACTCAGTAATGGCTAACTTCATTATTCTTTGCAACTTTTCTACTCTTGTAATTTTTTGGTTTCTTTTTCATATTCATCCTCAGAACCCTGTGTATTGTAAAGCCCCGTTCAAACGGTAATGATAGTTGATGATAGTCGATGATAGTTTTAACTATCACGCGCCTTCGAACACAAACTATCATGCACTATCATCGACTATCATGAACTATCATTCACTTTGAACCTGCTCAAAAATCTCATGATAGTCAATGATAGTTTTCGCCGTTTGACCGCGCGCATGATAGTTGATGATAGTTTTGGACTTTTCAGCTATCATCGACTATCATGTGCCGTTTGAACGGGGCTTTATTCTTCATAATCACTACCTGACCAAAAACATGTGTTTCTTTTCCTGTTGATTGTGAGCGACAAAGCTGTAAGGTTGTTTATTTTGATCTAAATATAGATCAATAAATTGTAAATGTATTAGGAAAAAAGGCAAATAAATGATGATGATGATGATGATGATGATGATGATGATGATGATGATGAGGATGATGATGGTGATGATCAGCCCTTCATTGTCCGTGAAACCTCGTTTGGTTTCTGATATGATATGATGAAAACCGGCTATTGTAGCCTCCCGATCCACTAAGATTTCATATGCCAATACCACTTTGCTATGGTTCGAAGTGACTCGACTCCCTTACTGCCTTCTCGCATCGGTGAGAATCCATGTCTGATACCGAATCGGAGTGCGTTTATTTTACTTCTGAACAGAGTTTACAAAACAATTATGGCTAGAATATAGACTCTTAATGAGATCATGGTGATCCATAGCCAGTGAGACCAAAATGAGATAATTAACGACAAGGCTCAACACAACTGTTATTTCACAATTCCAAAGTTATAAAATGTCTAATTTATTAACTACAAGAAACCACAGGTAGCGCAAGCTCTACGATTTGTGTTGACCTTTGTAACGTAAATTTGGTTTATCAACGGAGTTGATAATGTAAATTGACCACCGTACAGGGATTCGATTAGCTGACGTTTCGAGCGTTAGCCCTTCGTCGGAGCGAATCGAGGAATTGTGGGTTGTGTATGGTTTATATACAGAAAATGGAGCTACGCTATTGGTGGTAACATAGTAACGTGAAAAACATGAATAAATTAATTGAATGAAAAGCGCTCGTTGATACCGTGGGGATTAAGAGTGCCAATCTTTCAAATTGGCACTCTTAATCCCCACGGTATTAAATTAATTTATTCATGTTTTTCACATTACTATGTTACCACCAATAGCGTAGCTCCATTTTCTGTATATAAACCATACACAACCCACAATTCCTCGATTCGCTCCGACGAAGGGCTAACGCTCGAAACGTCAGCTAATCGAATCCCTGTACGGTGGTCAATTTACATTATCAACTCCGTTGATAAACCAAATTTTCGTGTTTCACTACCCCACCGACGCAGCACCACAGTTTCTTTAGAAACTAATCCCCTTTATTCATTTGTAACGTAAACACTGGCGCGCGTTACGTAATTTGAGCATCAAATTTGCGTAATGGCGAAATTATAAGGATTTGTATGGGGGTGGGGAGGACTAGTAGTTCAATCATCAAAAGTATCAAAAAAATGTTACTAGGGAAAGACAGGTCCCAGTTTAAGTCTGTCTTGCTAATCGGCCCAGAGAAGCGAATATATTTAATGCATTGTAATTGTTTATAGTCGGTTGGAAAGGAAGCCTTTTATCATAAGAGAGGCTGCCTTTGTAATGACATCCACAAACGATGAGACTTTCTAGTCTTCTCCGATAAGAAAGCTAATCCGTAGGTCCCGTCTCACAGCATTTTCACTTAATCTGGCTCTGTGGGTCGTAAAAGAACCACTAGGGACATAACAAAACTCCGGCAGTGACCACCTCTAGTGTCTGTCCTAAGGTGGAATTATGTCGATTGGGACGTGCGTTCTTTTTCACTCTCGTGGCCGTCACTGCGGTCGATTCCGCAGCGACAACAAAAATAATTAAATTAGATACAGACTCATTGACTTTCCGTGTAAAGTCCAATAAATGGTTGTGTTGGGTGTTGGCAGAGTTTGCCCAACGGCCTTCTGACAAGAAACCGGGAGACCATTCTCGTCCTTCGAGTCTTCCGCTCCGTACTGCGCAGGCTTATAGGTTCACGATTCTGATTGGCTTTTTCAAACAATTCAAATAAACGGAAGTAAAACGGAACTCTTTCTTTATTTTTTATTTATTTATTAATTACAATTTATGGCATACAAAAGAAGAAAAAAAAAAGCCAAGGGATGAAATGCAAAAGAGTCGAAACCCCATATTGAAGCAGATCACCAATGGTACTAGAATGAAATGAATACGGATTAAATTATGGAAGTAATAAATTATGGTGATGAGAATTAAATAATTACTACTGTAACAATAGCAACAGTCAGCAAGACCATTAGAGAGACTAATAGAGAGACTATGAGACTAATAGAGACTAAAGAGACTATGAGACTAATTACTAATTAATAAAAATACTAAATCGTAAAATACTAATAACTCCACTCTTACATGAACTCTGCAAGAACTCCAAGTCGAACTCGAACAGGGGCACCCAATGACAAGTTGCAATAGATATCTGTTCGGTGGAGGGTGATTTGCCTTGCGCTTTCGGCGTCGATTAAAGAGTGCACTCGGATTTTCGTAACTAAAACGTGGCCTAAAAGATTCGAAATTGGGAAATCATAGCCCCTGCGGTTTTCGGAAAGGCTGTCAAAATTGCTGGTTTTGGCAGTCAAAAACGTCGGCTAGCATTTTCGGAAAGAAAATAGTTCCCTAGAAAGTTCATGGAAAGTTCATTTCAGCTTGCAATTTCTCAAAGGAAGATTTTGTTCCCGGCTAACATTTTCGGGCAATTAAAATTTCAGCTAGGAATCCGAACAGATGAACTCCTTCTAGCTTATGAAAACATCACTTTAAACAGATTTCAAACACCATAAGGCACTTAAAAATGCCTTTCTACGGCTTTTGGTTGATTTGGCTCGTTGGGTGCCCCTGCTCCAAGAACTCTTACGCATTCCATTCTCGTCCCCAGAGCCACTCGACTTAAAATAAACTCCAGGATACTTCACAAGTTAATGTGATCAAGTAAGCTGAAGCCACTCAAAAGACACTAAGGCCACATGGTAGCGGGCATTACCCCTTAAATCTACCAAAGCAAAGATTGAGCCCAAGCATTAGCAGCCATGGACAGCTGTTTCGGCCTTGTTAGGCCTCATCAGCATGGCATAGCTAATGCTCAGGCTCAAGTACCCACATATCAATAAAACAAGCAATGAAAACGTAAAGCTTGTGGGATGTGGCTGGCACAAATTAATGTGATCAAGTAAGCTGAAGCCACTCAAAAGGCACTAAGGCCACTAAGGTACTTGAGCCTGAGCATTAGCTATACCATGCTGATGAGGCCTAACAAGGCCGAAACAGCTGTCCATGGCTGCTAATGCTTGGGCTCAATCTTTGCTTTGGTAAATTTAAGGGTAATGCCCGCTACCTTGTGGCCTTAGTGCCTTTTGAGTGGCTTCAGCTTACTTGATCACATTAATTTGTGTAGTATCCTTGTCACTCCAGCCACATCCCACAAGCTTTACGTTTTCATTACTTGTTTTATTGATATGTGGGTACTTGAGCCTGAGCATTAACTATGCCATGCTGATGAGGCCTAACAAGGCCGAAACAGCTGTCCATGGCTGCTAATGTTTGGGCTCAATCTTTGCTTTGGTAGATTTAAGGGGTAATGCCCGCTACCTTGTGGCCTTAGTGCCTTTTGAGTGGCTTCAGCTTACTTGATCACATTAATTTGTGAAGCATCCTTGTCATTCCATCCACATCCCACAAGCTTTACGTTTTCATTGCTTAAAATAAACTCCGACCACTTGACCAAAAGAAACGGAGGCGGGAGACCTGGAAACCACCAGTTTGTGTCATGCGCAATAGACCAACGCGGGAAACCCAAAATGGCGGACGACAACAACTGGGATTTTATACATTTCACGTCGTCTGTGTTTAAGAGATAATTCCAAATAGAATGAGTCAGGGAAAGAGGATTCTGCGGGCATTATCTCGGATAGGCTATCCGAAAGCGGATGAGTTTGAAGGGGATAATTTCGAATGGTTATTCGACTACGAATCGCTCGTTCCTTTCCTGGAGTGGTTTTGTGAAAACATTCATGAAACGAATGTGCTGTCACCAGAGGATTTAAAGAGGTTGGTACAGTCTTTATCGTTGTCTTCTATACCTCAAGAATACATTGTCAGTAGAGAGAAGTCAGTATAAAACGCAGATCGCAAACTAATAAAGTTTAACCCATTGGCGCCCGTGCCGGCCAAAACCGGCCGCACAAGACTCCCATGCTTCAAAACCTTGCAACTTTCTCAATCGCACGAATATTGCCTTAACTGTCAGTTGTGAGCACGAAATGGGATGTCCTTTAAATTTGGATATCCAATAAACACAAGAAACGTAGCAATTTTTACCAAATATGGCCTTTTGAGTTTGGACAAGAACGAAACTGACCATTTTTAACGTCAAAGAGAAACGACGAAAATGCCCCTTTTTGCCTTTATGTTTTTTAAAGAAATCGTCGTAAAACCAAACTTAACAAACAAAATTCAGCCCTTGTTCTAGCTTAGAAATGACTTTTTGTTCATATTCTTCTCCCGAGCGTAGATACAGCCTTTTGTTCCAGTGCATTCGGGCCTTTCCGCCATTTTCAACATCTCGACCACATTGCATGCTGGGAAATAACGAGAATTTTTGACAGCGCCTGTTCCTTCCCCCAATTCTTTCACATACAAACTAAGTCTACAGCCACTCCCACCTACTGCCAAAAATTCCTGCTTGTGGTCATATTCAGTGCTCACAAATTCAAAAATATGCAGCGGTAGGTCAAGAAATTCATCAATAGTCAAGTCCCAAAGGTATTAAGTGTCCGACCGGCCAAATTTCCAGTTCGTCAAGTAACAAGCCAAATTCGACAACAAAGTACATCACCTTGCTCGATTCTTTGAGAAAGTGGACTCTTAGCTACCGTCACGCTTAATGATGCTCATCAGGCAGCCACTAAAGATGAAAAATGGTTGTAAACTTAGCAAAAATCGCAAACAAACCGAACTTGGGACGTCCTTGTAGCTCCACAAATGAAAAATAGCTACATCAGAATGATGTTTTCAGAAACCTTGAGCCTCCAGTGCCTCAGGACAGCACCACTTTTCCATGGGAGTTTCAGTACAGAGTCATGAAATGCTATGCATCGTTTATAGGTAGAAAATCACTCCGAAAATGTAAAAATGGCTGGGCGCCAATGGGTTAATAACCCAATTTTATAATCGCATGCTTAGTGTCCTGGCCCACCTCCAGCCTTGCTTCCACTCAAAGGCTAGGTCACTGAACACACAACTGTAAAATGGGCTATTAAGGTGATTCCTCACATTTGCATCAGGTATCCTTACTGCGCATAATTTATGGCGACATTGAGCGCGCGCTCGTGCACGTGCACATTGAAAACATGGCAGATTTGCCTTGAAATTGGACTCTGTTACAATGTAGTAGAAAAATGGCTATAGCTCAGCAACAAGCATGGGCACCCCACCTTTTTTTCAAGTCATTGTAATCAAAACAAGCTTTGTGTGAGAAAAGACTGATCTGATTTCTATTGCTGAAAATTAAATAATTAAGTAAAATAGCAGATACACTGTGGCCTTTTCTGTTTGCAGTTTAGTGACCATGTCAAGAAATTTGGTCAAATTTTTAATTACGGATTCAGCTTTTTGTTTAAATCAGACTTGAAATGTTTAATTGCATCCAACATAATGTATGGACTGTAGTTTAATATGGGTTCTCATGAGTTTTGGCTCACAAATTTTTTGCAATAACTTGAAACACGTTCTTACAATAAGCATCAAGTAATGCCGAAATGGGGCATTTTTAATGCCTCACAGCTCCTTAGTGAGCATGGGCACCCACCCCCCCTTTTTATTTCAAAATAGAAGTTCTCATATGATAAATATTCAGTGGACAAAGTTTGAGCAAAAATCTATTGTCACTTTTATTTCAGAGGAATTACCTTAATAAGCTTAGCTCTGGTACAAGTAACATGGAGGGAGGCTGCCCGGACAACCAAATTTCCCCTCACCCCAAAGCTGGCTGGAATCCAAACCCTCAATTTTTGTCGGCACCCTTTGAAAGATGAAATCCGGAGAGTTCATTTGTTGGCACCTTTGAAAAAAATGTTCTAAGGGTCCAAATTTTGTCAGCTTCTTTTAAGAAAAGATCTGATCCCCTCTTTGCAAAAACTCCCCTTCCTTAGAGGGGGGAGGGTGCAGATAAAAAGTGGAACAACCCCATGCTTGTGTAATTGTGCCGACAATGTTTTTGTTTTCTCGTAATATTGATTACTTTTTTACCATAACATTAATTTTTTGGTAGATTTGACGACCTTTGCTCATCAGGAGCTTCCATTCTTGAAGTAAGTGGAGTTTTAATGATGAAGAATGATTTGAAAATTATACAATTATTTGTGACACCTACAATGTAGCAGGTGTGGCTGTCAGGCCTTCAGGTAGCCATTTCCCAATTCAATCTCTTCCTGACTCACAAATGTGCGATTTCTACAGAATGACCAAGTTGACAAGACTCTGTCAATGTTGATGCACGAAGAAGAACAGTTCTCCAGTGAAACCTTGAGGTAAATGTGCCAGAAAAACTGCATATATACATATAGCTGGAAAAATATATATATGCATATATATATATATATATATATATATATATATATATATATATATATATATATATATATATATATATATATATATATATAGCTGGAAAAAAAGCAGAAGAAAGATTTTTTAAACAGAAAGGTAAGGCATGGTGTGATGGCATCAGCAGAATCTTTCAGAAGCCGAGCGCTGATCTTATCGAGGTCAATTGCCTTTTTGTTTTTAGAGAACTTAGGTATTTTCGCACAAAGCTTTGTTTTATGTCAGAGAAGCTGAAGACTGATGGTGATGGAGTAACCCACAAAGGGGACGTACAGGTGGTACATCGATCTCTTGTGCATTTGCAAGATGTGTCCCAATAGATGTACAATGTAAAATAATCGTTAAGGATGTCTGCAATAATTACAGGTGTATTGAAGTAGGATTGTTATGTAAAAGTATAGTGATGTACAACTGTAGCAATTTTATCCTTTTTATCCTATATTAATAATTATTTTTCATAAAATATGTCTAAATTTTATTTATTTATTTATTTATTTTATACAGGGCCTTTCTCAAAACCACTTTTTGTGAGATCGCACCCTGTTTACATATTATTATTATTATTATTATTATTATTATTATTATTATTGTACATTTGGCACCTACATATGTATTCTTAGGGTTTCCCTCAATTTTTCATTTGGAAGTCCCTAGGACCCTTTCTTGAACCTACATGTACAAAGGTTGAGGGTCCCAGTGGAACAAGTGAGGGTTCCAAGGTTTTCATTTATTGTTTTAAATTTCATATAAAATCTTTCAGCATACAGTGTACAGTGTACAGTGTACATGTATTAAGCCCTAACCCTCAAACATGATTGTGCATCAGTGGAATAACTGATGACCCATTCTTGTTACTGTTTTTGTCCGTTTTTTTGTTTCTTCAGCCAAACAGTGTGTCTATGATGTGCATTGTACCGTGTATGTGCCAGACTAAACCCTGTATTCTTTACAATTTTAAAAAAGGCTGTTATACAGTGTACATGTATGTCCTGCATGAATGAAAAGTTTTTCAGTATTACAGAGCCTTCTCACGGGATTCCAGTAGTTATGAAAATCCTTGGAAAACAAGGTTTGAAAATGGTAACTTTCTGAGAGAATTGAAATTCTTTGTGAGTTGTTTAGTCATTTTTTCTGGATAAGCATTTTTTTTTGGCTTAACCTAAAGGTCACATACTGCATTTTGCCTTTCAGTAACTATCAACAATAATCATGTCATTTTGCAGAAGTGAGATTGGTACACTGGAAAAGGAGGTGCAACTGATGCAGCAGAGACTACAGAAGATTGTCTCACAGAGGAATCAATTAAGGTATTAGTACATAATATTATTATACTGTTAGAAGGGCACCATTCTCTAATAGTTTACTGGTACTGAAGCCTTCAGCCAGCAGGCACATTTTGTCTCCATGAAGTGAAAGTATTTGGACTGCAGGGCTGTCACTAATTTTTCAAGTACAGTGTAGATGCCGATGTGCAAAAAGTAGCCAGGGAATCCAGCCATTGTGGTACAGTCAATATGCTAATTTTCTGACAAACCAGCAGGGTATCTAACTTGGAATTTTTGTGGTTGTCTTCCCTTTAAATGACAGCCCAGGGTTTTCCTTTTTGGCTGGCGACCAGCAATTTTTGCCGCCCATGAACAGTTCAGTCGCCAGCAATTGTGAAATAAAGAATCCTTACTGTCAATAATTTTTGGGTCTTAAAACAAAATAATGCACTGACGCACCCACTATTCTCCACCTGCTTTGCTCAAGTCGACTGCAACTTCAGTTGAAAAGAAAAACCCTGACAGCCCTGTTGAAATAACTATTTATTTTTGTTTTTATTTTTTTGAAGCCTCCATCATGCAGGTCTGACTCACAAACTTTCAAAATTGAGTTCAGTGGTTCAAGAAAACAAACAAAAATATAAAGCCAGTTTAGAGTCCTGCCAGGCCGATAATGCTCAGGTAATTAAGCTGTATTCAGAGTCATGTCATGTATTGTTTCCTTGTGTTTTAAAGATCCCTGCAGGGACCTTGAAGTACCTTGTTAATATTACTTATTATTCACTACATCATACTTTTATACATACATATACATATTTGACTTGATTTGTTTATACATTAAAAAAAGGCCTTTGTAGCCCGCAGTTAGCACAGCTATTCTAGGTGGGCTACTTAACTGACATTGTTTAATAAGCTCACACACTCACACACACGCACGCACGCATGCACACACGCACGCACGCACGCACGCACGCACGCACGCACGCACACACACAGGAAAAAAAGTAATAATGATGAGAGTTATAACAAAACCAGTTACGCATATATAAAGATGTCTACATTACATTAGCCTGAGGGAAAAATAAGGATAGAGATTCACAAAAAGTCAAAGAGAAGCTAATTAAGTAAAATGAGCAGAAAGGTCAATATAGCACAAATCAACATTCATCTCCTCAGTTTCAAGAATCTTCAAAAGCAAGTGAGTCAGTCTTGTTAGGCTCATAAAAAGTAATAGTAATAGTAATTTAGAACTTATTGACTTACTGGTCAGGATTAATTTGTAATGGCTTGTTTTTCTCTAAGATGAACTCTGCCTTAGAGAGTTTGGAGCACTCTGTTTCTGAAATGGTAGCATTATATACGGGACAAGAAGGTAGGAAAACCATTCTTGACAGAACACTCACACAATAAATATTATTAAGTAACACGGGGAGGCGAAACGAAGGCCATCATGCTGTCATTTATTTTTTGATGTTCATAAAATCCAAAAGGACAGTCAAACCAGTTTAACTTTTATATTTACAGTAATTTAAATTTGCCCCTTCTGAGTTAATTTAATAAGAGACAGTCAGCCTACAGTATGTACAGCTGTATGTGCAGATAGGAGTTAATCTAATAACAGACAGGCAGCCTATGTATGTGTGTCAGGTGATTACAGTGATTGTGGACACACAGAATTCATATGCAAACAATCAACTACACAAACAAAATCAACAGGGACATTGATCAGATGTGTTAATTCCAAAGTAATAATGCTAGAGATATCACTATGAAAATTGACAACAAAAGCTTAAGTCCTCCATTAATTGGAAAGAGATGTTTATCGCAACCACTACCCTAACCTGTTGTATGGCTTTGCACACATGCAAGGGACTGGCCATATATATACTACTCAAGAAGTGTACATGCAGTTTACCCCTTGCAGTCAATGATTTCACAAATAATTAGTTCCAATGCCTGTAGATAGACTTCTAGTCCCTTTCTAACACAGAGCAACTGGTCATCTTCACTGTTGATCCTTTATACTCAGTGCCCAATATCTAATCTCTACTCACAAGTCATGTTCACCAGTTGATCGCTTGTAATGGTAATGCAAATATGGGAAATGATCACCTACAGTGAATTGTCAGGATGTGTAAACAAAATTAATTCTCTCAACTAGCACCATAAGAACAATATGGATGGTGATGAGAATGTGCATGTCGATAGGAGTCTTGAAGGGGTTAATAATGGGCACAGGTACAGTCTTGTAAAATTGGCATCCCACTGTTAATCTTTTGTCTAACCTAGAGTCACCTTTCTCCAGGCTCGGCTATTCCTGCATCATTTTTGTCTCAACTGGACTGTGACAGTTACTATGCATCGGAAGAACGGTTCACAGGAGACCTGACTGCTTACACAAGGAAACAGTTTTTTGAGGTGAGGTTTTTCATTATATGACCTTTGTTGATAATTTAATGTAGAGTGCTATTGTGAGGTCACAAAATATTTTGAGATATTCAGAAAGTGCAAGATGAAAAATGCTAACTTGCCAAAACTCAGCATTTAAAAGCAAATTGGCTCTGAGATATTAGCACCTTTATGCTCTGCTGACTCCATACAAATCCTTCTAAATTTGACTTGGTTTATAATGTTATGAACTAAATAAAATTTAGAAGTCCTGATTTGTATGGAGACAGCAGAGCATAGCAGGCTAATATCTTGCTCTCAAACTGTAAAAAAGCGCTGATTTTTGGCAAGTGGGTCTTTTTTATCGTCAGTGTTTTTTATGAATATGCGAACAAATCCCATAATTTCACAAATTTAGTTTTTGTGATGTCATCATTTTTATAGTACTCTATTCACAAGAAATATAATCCTACTTAGTATAAATCTACTAGTGTTCTATCACGAATGCCGTTCTCTGATTGGCTACGCTACTCACTATCTATTCTGTGATAGATAGTGACTCGCGGTTGTTAACAAAATGGCGCTCACTTCTTCGCGTTTTTGAAGTGTCTGAGGAGAATTTTGCTCTCGATTTCTATGCGTGATAGCTGATTCGGGCTAAGCCCTCATCAGATATCACGCGATAGAAATCTCGAGCTCATAATCTAATTGTTAAATAGTCAAAAGCTTATCATTATACAGGGTGCTTGTATCTAGGGTATAACATATGATTTCATAATAATTTATTATTATTATTATTATTACAAAGTTTGAAAACCTCATTAAATAATGTAGTCTTGTTAGTCTTTAATAACCTTGATCCATTTTAGCCATACACAAATACCGAAATCATTTTCAATTTTTTTTTCAAATTCTGGCCCAAAAACTATTGATATATGTTCACCAAAAAATAAAGCTTTAAACCACAAATAAAACTCAAGGTAAAAAATTGAGGACATGAATGTAAGTGAAATGGAATTAAGCCCCTCCCCCTCCACCACCAGTGTCCACCACACCATCCAAGATGCAAATGTCTCTCTGGCATTGTGTGACACTGTAATAATTCTTTGCAAAGATAAGCAAATGGAGTGGTAGGACGAGTGCTGTTTTAACTACTGTCAAGCCCTTGATGTGAAATGGAAAATTTGTGCCAACAATGGGCTTTCTCGAAATGAGCTCAGCTTTAAGTCATTAATTTTGAAGAATACAAGTGCAGAGTATGTTGTACATATTCAAACATATTACCAAATTATTCTGTTGACGAAGACTTGCACATGTACAGTAGTTTACCACCTCCTAAAAAGCACTTGAATGTACATGTAACTTATTTTACAATCAGTACTTATTATATTACGTATTGACACTTTTTGCTGAGAAAGGTTTAAAGTTTATTTTTTGAACATGTTTCTGTGCAGGGAATTGCGGAGATGGCTGGAGGAGAAGAGAAGTCAAGATATGAATTATTGGAAATTAGTGATCCAGCAACACTGTTAGTAAGAGGTGAGTCATTCCAGGGTCTCAGTCTTTACACAGTGAGGTGGGTTGGGGTGGTCAGTGGGGGTCTGTTAACTGGCATGGCTGTAGGCAGATTCTTTGAGCGTGTTAACCATTCCTTTATCATATCAAATCTATTTATTGAAGCTTGATAGCGTGGGAAGTGGTCTTTTTTTCTTCCAAGCCAGGGGCTTATGTTTAAATGTTCAAGCATTGTGGATCAAATTGGAATTTTGAAGGGAAAACTGGAGAACCCGGAGAAAAACCTCTCGGAGCAGAGAAGAGAACAAACAACAAAGTCAAACCACAGCCATCGTGTCTGGTAATTGAACCTTTGCCAACATGGTGGCAGGGATCTATATTCGTTTTTTATCTAAGTCGTTAGGCGGGCAAGCATGCCAGACGATATACTTGCCCTGGCCAAATTTTGCTTGCCCTCACTAAAGTGCAGAACTATAAATTAAACGAAAATTATGTGTAACTGGAACGTTTGCCTTTTTTATTTCCGTCGTGCAGTACCGACTCATAATTATTTCTTTTTCATTTGAAACAACGTTTGTGGTGGTCTTGTGAATGATTATGAACTCCATATGAAGTGAAGAGCCATCTTGGGAATTTTGCAAAACAATGTGCCCCAGTTGGAAGTATTTGCTAAGTGGACTCAGTGCATGCTGAAGCACTGTTCACAAACACCAGCCATTGTCTCACCATTTGCCACAAGGGGCGGAAGAAGCAAGAAAAAATGCATGCATTCTTCCTGTTCATATCTCAACCTGGCTTCTTTTCAGAAGCAACAGCTGTTCATATCTCAACCTGGCTTCTTTTCAGAAGCAACAGCTTCACTCTTTTTCTTCACTGGAGGTGGTGAAACGCCGTCCAACTGTTGCCATATATGTATCTTGTTTCGATCAACACTCGCGTTTTGCGCAAATAATGCAGTTCTTCAAGTAGCTTCTGTGTGTACCGGAGCTCCATAGAAACGCCTATCACAAAACCCCCAAAACAATAGTAACAACAATATGCTCCGGTGCCTACATATGCTCCGGTACATGCAGAAGCACCCATTCTTGAGAGACTGAAATACCAGCTGACTACCCGTTGCTTCGCGTGTGCGCCCGTTCTCCCCTTCCCTGTCCATTTCTAGTGCCTGCTACGCAGACTAACTACATGTACAAGAAAATTGAGCCTGCAATTGTTTCAAAGAAATAGATGTAGTGCCCAATGCAAACGAAATTTGCATGTTATATTCTTTGTTTTCTGAAAGTTCCAAATGGACAAGAAGTGGTCAGGACTCAGAAACATTGTACTTGATGATAAATTGTCATGAAAATTTAGGGAAAATGTTGAGATAGAGTTGAAACGTTACTAGTCCAAAGGACGAGTATTGGGGTTATTTTACTCATCCGTGCGACTTTTTGGTCGTCTTGGACGACCAGACGACTGCAAATTTGTATCCCTGTGGTGGGAGGTGAGTGCTCTCACCAGTGCGCCATCCCTGACTCCTAAGAAGTTAACTAAATAAATAGTTTTACCTGCCAGCAAAAACTACATGTAATAATTGCCCTCAGGTCCTGCTCAAACAACCTTAAACAAGTTTAGTTTTATTCCAGGCGAAAACAATGAAGTGAATCTGAATGACTGTCAAGAGCTCAGAAGACTACAGTCTGTGTAAGTGAAAATATTGCCTAAATCATATAAAATTATCTAGGACTGAATGTTACAAAGGGTCATTTTTGTGTAGAGGAGTCACACAGTAGAATTAGTTGCCTGAGGACTACATTAGACATCAGAATCCAAAGCTACTTTTTACTTTGAAATTCATTTCAATATGGCATTCTTGTAAAGAAGTCAATAAATTATGAAATTACTGTATTCAAATGAAAGTGAATCAATCAATCAATCAATCAATCAATCAATCAATCTTCAATGCTTGAAGTTGCAGTCTTTTTGTCAATAATAATATTAATTTTAAAGTGATTTCTGCAAAGTAACAATTTGTTATATGAATTCTAAACTTGTAAAAGACAGTACTAAGTAGCATCTACTGTAAATACATGTTATTGATTATTTTTGTTTTCATTTTTTACATGTCAAATAATTACCAAATAGTTATGCTTCGAGTGAAAGTCAAAGAATTCATAATGTGGCTGCAGCGAAGGGAGTAACAACAGCACTCAAAGCAGCTGAAGAAAAATTGAAAGGATTGTCATGGGAGACTAATCCTCCAGGAACTGAAAACCTAAGGTAACAAATAGAAAAGGGAACATTCAGCCATCTCAAAATGTACCAGCACCCCAAGTCAACTTTGCCACCTACAGACAATGATTTGTCGTTGCTTATTTTGCTTTGGAATGAGCCCTTGCTAAATGTACTGCAAAATGTTGTGAGAGGGCTGAACATTGAAAGATTCTGTATCTTGGTACAAACTTGCACAGTTTGTATATGATATCAACCAAGCTCATGTTACAAGAAAGCAAGGAACTGTTTAGCTGTTTTGTTAACCTGCGATCAGGTGCTCTCTTTTCCTTCTGTACAAAAGAAAAAGAGAATGCCTGGTCACAGGTTGCTGTTTTAAGAGTTGTGTGAGTTTGCACAATTTTGGGTGAAGGAAAGCTGAAATTTCAATAAAAGTTTCTTTTTCCACCCACAGTGTTTGTATGAGGGCGAGCAGGGTTGGCGCAGTGTTGAGAGCGCTCACCTTCCACCAATGTGGCCCAGGTTCGATTCCCGGACTCGGTGTCATAAGTGGGCTGAGTTTGTTGGTTCTCTACTCTGCTCCGAGAGGTTTTTCTCCGGGTACTCCTGTTTTCCCCCCTCCCCAAAAACCAACATTTGATTTGATTTCATTTGATTTGAGTTGAGTTGAGTTGATTTAATTTGACTTTATTTGTTTCTGTATTTGCTCGGCCCCACTAGCCTTTGTGCTATAAATACTACCGAGGGTAAATAAAGGTTAATATTATTATTATTATTATTATTATTTACTGTTTTTTGCCTAATGTAATTGTAGGAGGTCGTTTTTTTTAAAGCTTTTTTCTTTGTGAAAGATGTAATTTTTATTTGAGAGTAATTAATAAACTGTCATTATTATTAATTATTATTATTATTATTATTATTATTATTATTATTATTATTATTACAAAGAACTAATTTGTCACTTTATTGCAGCATTTGCTTAAGTAGTCTGTGGAAACAACTATGCAAAATGAGCTTTTGTCATCTGTTGTGGTGGTACAAACATTTGCTGCGATAATGCAGGTGGAGTGTAGCCACCCTGAGTTGGGTGGGATGCTCTGGACACCCAGGATATATGCACACTGATTTCAATCAACCCTTTGATTTTACTAGTGCCAAACTGCTTGAAGTTCAAAAGGCACTCTCACAAGTAAAGATGGAGATAGGGGAACTCACTGAACAGGTGCTGCCTGAACTAGTCCAGGAGCTGGGAGAGCTACAAGCTACGAGTATCCTGAAGGGGGACTATGATCTGAAGATAGCAAGACAGGACTACTTCACTTCCAAACAGGACCAGGTTGGTTTTTAAGACTTTTCTCCAGAATCAAATCAAATCAAATCAAATCAATTATTTAAGCTCGATAACGTGAGGAGTGGTTGCCCATTCTCCCGAGCCAGGGGCTCATGTAATAAACGTTCGAGCGTTCCGGATCTAATTGGAATTTAGAAGTGTTGGTTTTTGTGGAGAGGGGAAAACCGGAGTACCCGGAGAAAAACCTCTCGGAGCAGAGTAGAGAACCAACAACAAACTCAACCCACTTATGACACCGAGTCCGGGAATCAAACCCGGGCCACATTGGTGGAAGGCGAGTGCTCTCACCACTACGCCAACCCTGCTCCCCCAGAAGTGAATATTGTCGTTAATAAATTTACGGATCAGTATGTAATCATGCAACCACTATACTCTTAGAGTCTGAAATAATGTGTTCGAACATTTCCAGATTTTTACTGAGAAATACAAGTCTCGCTGTACTAAAATGCTGGTGCGTTTTTAAGACTGAACTCTCCACTTTAATTATTGTATGGTATTTATTGTAGCTGGAGTACACTCCTCCGGATATTTAGAAAAAGTATCATGCTACTTAACCCTTTCCTCCCTAAGAGTGACTTATAGATTTTACTCTGTCTAACGCCAGACGATTTTACTTGTCAAAGGGACACCCCTTAGGGGTTAAAGGGTTAAAAAACTATCTCCCTTAAACAGAACCAAGACCGGAATTAGGATTAATAGCCAATCATGAATTTGATGCAAAGCACAGGTGTTTGTTTATTTATTTTTTTTAATATTTGTACCATGGACAAAGGCAAAAACACATGAAACATTTGAGGTCAAAACAAGTGCTAAGCGTATCCGAGAAGTTGTTGTAGATGAAAATGTCTTCATCGTATCAGCATTGACATCGCCAAGTTCTGCACACATAATACAACTATCCTGAGTGTCCGTGGCTTTCCTCATTAAAACCTTTTTTTTAATTCAGGTGATCACCCAGCTTCTGCTTCAGCGATCTCGTCACGAGTTTCTCTCCATGGCTCTTGAGGTCGAAGGCCGCAAAAATCGCGACACTCATCGTTTGTTCAGCACTCTGGAGAGTGCACTGGGGGACTCAGTCAGGGGAAAGGAGGCACGCTTTGTATCCTAAATAATGTTCATCGTCAATATGTATTATCCTCAGGGTGTATTGCCACTGTCAAGTAACTTTTACTTGTGTAAGGACTTGAATTTTAATTAATTAATAATAATAATAATAATAATAAATATAATAATAAAAATTTTATTGAACAATTCATCCAATATTTACAAAACAATAAATAATTGCAAAAATTAATAATAATAATAATAATAACAGTAAATGTTATTTATATAGCACCATTTTTACTAGTTAACCAACAGTGCTTAACAAAGTTGCTAAAATTATACAAAAATTACATCATACATGTAAGTATAAAATATGTTAATGTAGAAACAAATGTGAGGTGATAAAAAATTTAAAAAGAACAACTAAATATTAATAAATACATGAGATTTGATGTGTGGCCGCTTGCGTAAACACCCGCATAAAATTTAGGCGACAGTGGATGCTTCATAGCTGCTCAAAAGGTTGTTAAAGTGTTAAATGTTGATCATTCTTGGAAAAATAATAATAGTTTAAAAATCATGGAGCGATGTTTTATCTTACATGTAACTCCGACTACAGACTGTCATGGAAGACCATGCTTCTCAACCTCCCCACCCTACACGGGGAACTATTGATAGCAGAGACCACTTCATAGAAAGACTGTACCGTATTCTTGAAAGCCCACCCGAGGGGGAGGTAGACAAGACAAAGGAGATTTTCTTGGCTTTCAGTCAACTGGTGGAGTGGAGCCAGAAGTTGGCAGGACAGCTGGAGTCTTTCACTATGTCCCTGTCCTCCTCGGGCAGCAGACAGGAGGAGGCATGGAAACAACTGTATGTTTGTGTTTAATTTAAAGGACGTCGGTTGTTTACATTTCTTCCTCGTTGGCATAAATTGCCTGAGCATTAAGCTTTTTTTGCAAATAGGTAACTTCAGTACGGTAACTGTATGGTTAGCTGTTATACCCGCGCTCATTCTACTCGTGTTAGTCTCTTCTTTAACACAGCTCCTTTCCAACGACAAGACTAGTTGTAATTATACATGTGAGTAGAGATCTTTTGCTTTAAAAGCGCTGGCGTGCAATTCGTCCTGATTTGGATTGTGAGATTCCAGAGACAAGGTTAGCGACTAATGTTTGAACTGACTTACAGTGTTCGATTGCTTAAGTCTGGATACCGGCCCGACTTGTTTTGAAACCCTTACAGAGCTTGTGAATTTTATAGTTAATCATGACCGAGAGAGTCCAGGAAAAGCATACTTTGTGAAGCAGCATTATTCTTCACATTTCGGTCCAAGATTCTCTGTAACTATCATAACTTTAACCAGTTTTCTTGTTTGATGTTTCGTCTCTCATAGGGAACATAACCTTCAAAAATGTGCGAAAACAGTTTATGGAGAATCTGCTACGACTGGAGGTCTGCCACAGCTGAGTCCTCAGGTACATATAACTACAGTCTCTTATCAGTCCTATCTGATTCTGTCCACTTTCGGAAAAAAATATTCGAGGCACGATTTTGGTTTCAGTCAAGGCGATTTGAAGCGTTTTGCTTTTTGAATGATACAATTAAGTCCAACGAGAGAGTATTCGATTTACGTTTGTGGCTTCAGATGATTGACTTAATGATTTTTCTGCGTGCCATGTTTGCTGTTACAGGGTGTGACTCTTGATTCACTTGGTCATGGTATACTTCTGCTATATCAAACATTAAATAGAGTTAAAATTTTGTTTGAGAAAGCGGAAGCTCCAGGTAGTAACAAACCTCTTTTTTATAAACAATGTCCAAGTTAAACGATTTTCTGTTCAAGATAGCATACGAGGAGTCTGTGGTTCAGCTACTTTTAAATGAATTTGTTTGTTTGTTTGTTGTGGCACAGCGCATAGCAGATGGCCTGAGACAGTTAGACGAGCTCCTTGTTACTCTAGAACAGTCCATCAAGGACATCATTAAAGACTGCGAGGCAAAGAAAAAGGTACGGAAGTACATTGTAGCTGCTGTCCTTTCTTTTACAACGTTACCTAGTGTCTTTGTTGTTCGGCCCTAATTGGGCTGTATTAAACTGTCCTTTTCATTTCTCACTGCGGGCTTCTAAGTAAAATAAAACCTTTTTGCATTTTGAAACAATGACGGCTAACAGAGGTTATCATTTGATACTTTTTCGGTGATCGAATGATAAAACTATTATTGAACTCGGTTTTCGCAAAATATCGTGATTTGCCAGTGTCTCGCAGACCAATTAATTGCCTCAGCCTTCGGCTTCGGCAAATAATTGACCTGCTCGCCACTGACAAATCACAATATTTTGCTCAACCTCGTCCAATAATTGTTTGTTATTTCACGCCTGCTGAGCGGAAGGTCGCGGGTTCCCACCCCAGAGCATGCCACTAACCAGGGTCTTAAAATAACTGTTAAGATCATGCTGGCTGTGTGCTCAACATGTGCCTCAGTTCACACCCCAGACCAGACCACAAACCAGGGTCTTAAAATAACTGGTAAGATCATGCTGACTGTGTGCTCAACATGTGCCTCAGTTCAAACCCCACACCAGACCACAAACCAGGGTCTTAAAATAACTGGTAAGATCATGCTGACTGTGTGCTCAACATGTGCCTCAGTTCAAACCCCACACCAGACAACAAACCAGGGTCTTAAAATAACTGGTAAGATCATGCTGACTGTGTGCTCAACATGTGCCTCAGTTCAAACCCCACACCAGACCACAAACCAGGGTCTTAAAATAACTGGTAAGATCATGCTGGCTGTGTGCTCAACATGTGCCTCAGTTCAAACCCCACACCCGACCACAAACCAGGGTCTTAAAATAACTGGTAAGATCATGCTGACTGTGTGTTCAACATGTGCTTCAGTTCACACCCCAGAGCAGGCCACTAACCAGGGACTTAAAATAACTGTTAAGATCATGCTGGCTGTGTGCTCAACATCTGCTTCAGTTCAGGTGACCGCGTCATTGTGCAGTGACGTTAAGCTGTTGGCCTTGTCTCCTTCCCCTCCACATGTAAAACTGGAAGGGGACGTAAAAGAACCCACACACGATCGAAAAGAGTAGGGAACGCAGTTCCGAGCGCTGTGGTCTGACCTCACACATATCTCAAGGTTGGCCACGGTTCCAGTTACAAGTGCACCACGAACTGTAGGCACATTCACCTGTCGCGTATCTATTTTGTACCATTATTCATCCCCAGGTCCTCCGCTCGGACAGCTTGAAAGTGATGGAAAGAGAACTCTTCATATATTTTTTTACGGATCCTCCTCGCTTGAAGCGAGCCATCGCTGAGTTAGCTGCTCGGGTTGATGCACATATTGTGTCATTAAAATGACGGGTGTAACTACAATGCAAAGTGAACTCCATAAACGGATTCTGCGACTGAGGTGCAACCCCCATTGAGTGACACAGAACCATAGGACTCATAGTGACCTCCTTCGTAAACTTGCACACTGGCTCTGTCGCTGTCCGACTTTGAGAGATGTTGGTTGTCGAAGCATGTGATACGTTGACAAGATTGTAGGACAGCCCATGTCCTGCTTAGAAAGGTTTCCGTCTTAGAGAGGGATAAAGTACACTGCACAGGAACCCCAGTCCGTGGATCCGGCTTATGAAAGTTAACGAAGGGACCAGCTGTTCCTTTTCAAGATGAACTGAATCGAATAATTATGTAACATGCCAACAACTTCTTCTGTCCGTGTGAGAGGGAGATGAAAACAAGATTGAAGTATGTTAGTGATCAATGTAACATGACCATGCAATTACGACGATCATCACGGTGCAATTTGAGTAGACTTATGTCTCAAACAAAATGGAGTAAAGGACTGAGGAACGAAAAGAAAAACCTCAAACGTCCATTTTGTGTAGTGAAAGAAAAAATACTCGTACGCTTCACGTCTTTCCTTTTATGTGCTTCTCTGTTGCCCCCTTTGGCAACGAAACTGAGAATCAGAGTACCTCTAATCTGTGACTCACATGGCATGCAAACGTGCTACTTTTGTTGACGTTATTTTCAAGATACCAGTAGTTTCTAGTGCGTAGCTCTGCCCTAAGTGACCAAGTAGTAGTGTATCTTGTTTGACTCGATGTTCGTGGTGCGATTTTGTTGTATCTTCAAAGAAGCAAGCTCGTGGTGTTAAATTAAGCTACTTCACCCTCGCTTGTCGTGTACACATTTTCGGTTATTAAAACAAGACTTTCAGTTTGCAGTTTTACTAATAATGATAATAATAATAATAATAATAATCAGTTTATTGAACCCTTTGGTAGTGTATAACACTAAATTACAAGGGAGGTCAATTCTACACAAAAAAGCATAATTACACTTGACACAGAAGGCAAAAACAATTAAACCCTATTATAACTGTGAGTAACGAAACTACTAAGGCGGTCCGTTCTGACAATGCGGAAATCAGAACGGGAAAAACCAGACCTCAACCCGTACCCATGAGCGACATTCGTGGACTGTGGCAGCAGGTGTGAAAGGAAACCGGACTCCTTGATGTTAGATATAAAATGCGCGCAAGCTTCATCACGGCGCGCCAACAGCGTAGGCAAGCCGCAGATCACTAGTGCCGACTCATAAGAGCAATCTGGAAAAATGATTCTTAGAGCAGACTTCTGCACGCTTTCAACCAACTGAACCAGACAGGCGAGTAACGCGGCCCACACCGGAGATGCAAATTTTAAAATGGGCCGCACAAGGCTACAATAAATTAAACCTGAATGAGATCAGCTAGTGGGATGCCTGATTTCCTTAAGACTCGTAAAACGTAGAGACGCTTGCGTGCTCTCTTCACAATATAGTCGCAGTGAATAGACCACGACAAATTGTGCGACAGATGGACACCGAGCAACTTACAAGATGACACCTGCTCTATAACACAGCCCGACATCTGTAATGGAGGTAGTTCCGAGGGCTTATACTGTAAGAAATCTATGCGTAACTCTTTACATTTGGATGGATTTAGTTTCATACCATGACTACTAGCATACTGCCTCTTTATTAATTTCACCACATTAACAACTAGGTTTACATTAATATTCTCATCAGACACGCAGAGCCGTTAAACTCGGAATTTTACACCTGAAGTTTAGAGCCGGAACGTTAAAATCACCAAAGACTACAACTATGTATCCATTGCGGCTTCAAAAATTTAAATGTACTGGAAATCTTCACTCTATCATAATATACAGTACATAGTTAGAGCGCTTTTCAATTGAGTGTCTCAAAACCAAAACCAAAGCAATTACTCTGACCAATCACAACAGACACACACACATTGCAATGAGCCAATCAGAATACGAAGCAATTACATGCAGCCGGCGCAAAGCGCGGGAAAATGCGCGCGTGCAGGTCGCGATTGCTTTTGGTTTTGTTTATCATTGGTTAAATAAATGGCGCGAGTTTTGCTGGCCAATCACAGAGCGAAGAAATGCAAAAGCAATTACTTTCGACACAATTGAAAACCGCTCTAAAGTAAGGCGTCTGTCATTTATAGATTTTACGGTGGAAAAGTTTCTATCTAGTGTCTAGCTTCAACTTTGATTTTTTTATGAAAGGGATCGGTCGACTCTTTTTAACACTTTCTGAAAAGCCAAACGTTTTACCTACACCAATGGCAAGCCAAAAGTTATAAGCTGCTTCAGTTTTTGTTGAAAGCTGCTTTACCAGCGCACTAAAACTATATACCAGTGTCTTTAGCTGCGCATTTTGGGATGAAAATGTACTGCAAAGGAATTTACCCATGTTTGCGACGTTTTATCATGCGAAAATCGCTGAAAACTACTTCGAGCTCATTTGTCCCTCAAGAGTAAAATATTCCCCCAGGTGTTGTATGAGCATTTTACTCTTGAGGGGACGAATTTACAATTCTGGGCCAAGTTGTTCGAAAGCCGATTAACTTAGGCCTCGTCCACACTATGCCGGATAAATTTGAAAACGGAACTTTTAGGTGCAAAAACGGAACAAAAGTTTTCCGTCCACACATGAAAACGGATAAAATGTTCTGCGTCCACACTACAGCGTTTTATCGGCGGCACAATTGCTTAATCTCGCTTTGAGCATGCTCACAGTAAAGCATAACATGGAGCCCGCGACAGTTCCCTTTCCCGCCAACTGCTGTTGTTTACGAGGGTTTCGTCGCGTTCCCTTTGCTTCCGGCGTTAAATTTCTTTAAACTTAAGATGTCACGACGTAAAAAGCAAACAACTAATGCCAAAGACAAGACAGATTACTTCTCTTGGTCCGATGACGAAGTGGAATTGTTGCTTAGTTCTACAATGGACTACAAAACATTGAAGGAAATGGAAAACATCGATTGGGAGTCGTGTCAAAGCAAATACCAGGACATTCATGACAAGTTTGTAGAACATTATCCGACCCCTGAAGAAGCAAAAGCATTGGGAAAAGAATATCCACATTCAAGAACTCAAATGACGAAAGCGATTCTAACATCCAAGTAACCGTATTAAAAAAGTTCCGGATACGAAAAGTTCTCCGTCCACACTAATACAAAAAAATTCCGTTTTCAAATTTTTTCACTCTAGAGAGCGTATTCAAAAAGTTCCGTTTTTGCGGATCTTTTATGCGGATATGTGCGTTGTAGTGTGGACGGAAGGCCTAACCGTAACAATTAAGTTGCGTTTTCAAATTTATCCGGCATAGTGTGGACGAGGCCTTAATCCAGGATTAGCGTAAACTTTGGTTGCAGTTTTTAACTTTAGGATGAAAGTTTCTTTTACTGCTTTTGGTTTTTCAGGATTGACGTCCTCAAATCTAAAATTGTGCAGAATATCAGTGTTGTTCAGTGTTTGTGGATAGAGAAATAAACTCCTTGGCTAAGTTTTAATCTTGGATTAGGGTTAATCGGCTATGGAACAACCGGGCCCTGGAATTACTTTTACTCAAGACCTGCTCAAAACCCTTTACTTTGTTCCCCCAAATTTCATTTTTATATTAACCTCTGTGCTCGTAGTCATTATATACATTTCGGCGGGGTATCCTCCTTGATCTAAGGTTGCATCAACCGCGTTTCCAGGGTCCCCGTCCCTCTTTCAAAATTTCGCTCTCCCCTGGGCTTAGTGGAGACAACTAGCGTACATATCAGCGTCTCCCACTAATCTATTCTTTGTGTTCCATGCAGATTTTGGGACCCGTGACCAGACCAAACCAGGGTCTCTCTCTCACGCTCCAGGGGACGGAAGAGGAGAGACCCTGGAAACGAGGTTGAAGTTTCATACCCGTAACCCCTAACCCTATCTTAGTAGCTAAGCAATTTTGGAAAAACGGCTTCTTTGTAGAATAACTTTCTTAACGTGAGCTACTCTTAACCCTTTAAGCGCCCAAAATAATTATAGCTTCTTATTTCTCTTTATAATATCAACACAAGAGAATAAAAAGATAGATCACTAAAACTCGTCTTCCAATGGCAACGAGGACCAATAAGAAGAATTTCTATGTTGAAGGATACTGCAAACAGTTACATTTCGTAGCGGAAACCTAAAAGCTTGCATAAGTCAGTTTTCTACCCTGGGTCAGTTGACTCCAGACTGTGCCGTCTGGCTCTTTTAGCATGACCAAAGATGCCTAGCTGATTATTACCTCTACCATGAGCCGCCGAATGATCTGTATTTGTTGGCAAACGGTTGAATCCCAATAAGTCAATGTTCCAGGAATAACGGAAAAAACCGCAGTAAATCAACCATACAACCGCAGAAAGAACAAAGAGACAAGTGAACTTAACTGGCCTGGAATCCGGAGTGCAGACTTGCTTCTTATCAAGCCGAAACTAATTGTATTCGAGGCGAAAAGTAGATTTAATTCTTCGTTGTCTTCCAACGGAAAGCAGTGACGCAAGCCAATCAGATGTGTTTCCAAAGTAACAGTCGACAGGTTTTAGTTTTAACAATATTATGTTCTTGGGGAAAAAATAACTAACTGGCTATGGTCACCCAGTAAATAAGGTTAAACAACAAAAACGCTGACGGAAACAGGAATCTACAGAAGTTGTTGATCACCATTCCCAGATTCTCCTTGGTCACGTGCGTCGGCAAGCCGCAAAGCTTCTTGGGAAAACCTGGCTTGAGGATGCTCCTCCGTTTGAGACCTGACACGCTACGGACGATGGGATACACGGCACCTTGAGAGTCCGCCACATAATACGAAACACGACTGCGTGCTTCAGGCTCCTCGGGCATCTAAAGATAGGGAAGTAAATGGTGGTATTTCATGTCGAACATTTCAAATAGAGTATGAAATGTCCCTTAATTTTCTCAGAACATTTTTTAAAAACACTTTTGAGCTTGACACCGTTCAGTACCCTGGTCAGTGTTTCATCTTTATTCTGCGCGCTGTTACAATGGTTAAAGTTACAGCATTGTCTATCATCTAAAAGCCTTAGCAACTATACGTAAGTGAACATTTGCCTTGTTCCTGGAGGACAGTTTTCCCAGGCTCGCTCGGTCGATCCGTTTTAGTGATGTATCACTGGGACCACGTGACGCGAAACGGATTAACCGCGGTAAAATTAAGATGCTGGGACCTAGGCAAGAAACGCGTTAGTCCGCAACGCGAAGCAACTACTTACATTCATTCCAGTTGTCTCTGTATGAGCGTCATAACTGACCGATCTTGGAGGCCGCTGCGTTTTGTTCAACTGTCGATCAAATCGGAAAATCAAGAGACACATTATCAGCGTCGTGAAGACGAAGATGAACGAAGTCATAAGGTACCAGTCGATAGCCTTCGGGTAGCTGACTCGGGGCATAGTGCTATTACTAGATCCGAGTAAAAACACAATCGTGAGCACAGTCGTGATCCCGAGGGCGATTCGGTCTCCGATGCATTCCCGATCCATCCAGAACACGATCCAGCTCATGATGACCATTATAATGCACGGAACATAGAAGTTAATAAGGTAATAACCGATTCGGCGGCTAAAAGTGAAGGTCACTATCATGTCGCGGTATTTCCCTGCAAGGAAATAAATGTACTAAGTGTCTCTGTATTTACCTAAAAGGAAGTAAATGTAATGAGTGCTTTGAATCGTTATTCTTTTGGATGGAAATCCACGGTTGTTGTGGCTATTCTCTTTTTGCAGGTAGTATATAAATTTCAGGGAAAGCATCGCTGAGAGAATGCTATATTTGAATTTCACCTTTCAGTTTCGTTTTAAACTAATGGCGGACACTTGCGGAAGGCGGTTTTGTTTTTCAAGATCAAAAGGAAATCACTTAATAGCTTTCCTTAAATGTACTGACCTCGCCCCCATGACAACGTTAGTAAAATTGAATGAATGGGACGCTCTTGTGTCTGCATCATGTGCTCTTATTTTTCTCACTCGATTTTTTGGGTAAATAGAGATTGCTCACAGTACACCCACCTGCATAAAGATTGCTCACAGTCTACCTACCTGCATACAGATTGTTCACAGTCTACCCACCTGCATACAGATTGCTCATAGTATTCCCACGTGCATACAGATTGTTCATAGTATACCCACCTGCCTACAGATTGCTCACAGTCTACCCACCTGCATACAGATTGCTCATAGGATTCCCACGTGCATACAGATTGCTCACAGTCTACCCACCTGCATACAGATTGCTCACAGTATTCCCAGGTGCATACAGATTGCTCACAGTCTACCCACCTGCATACAAATTGTTCACAGTATACCTACGTGCATACAGATTGCTCACAGTCTACCCACCTGCATACAAATTGTTCACAGTATACCTACGTGCATACAGATTGCTCACAGTCTACCCACCTGCCACATATTCCACATCTTGATAGCTGTACTCGGTCTTAGTCAAATCAAACTCTGCTAGCTCCATGTTTAAAATGTTCACTGGCTCTGCATCCGCTTTCCAGCGGTACTCCACCATTTCTCTGGTGTAAGCGACTTAAAAAGGTATACAAACAAACTCGGTGTTTTTCTGTTATTCTTTGCTGTGTTTCTATAGGCCCGTGTAAACGCACCCATAGGCCTAGATACAAATATCGCAAAAAATGTTCTAAATTTCTTTCTAGAAATTCTCATAAAATTCCTAAATTTCTTTTGAATTTAGTCTAAATTTCTTAAAAAATCTTCTAAATTTCTCAGAAATATCATTTTTTTCTAATGTTAATTTGACCCATTTTTGGCTTTATATCAATTAAAGAAATGAAAAAAAAATACATTATTATTTGAATAGCAAAAGATGTATATTGCAGGCTGGTTTATTTTAAGGTATAATAAGTAAATAAAAACATCTAAGCAACTCGATTTCATCAATTTCTGTTTATTAATTAAATATTGCGATTTGCCATAAGTGCTTTGCCAGAACACGGATCCCAGAACACAGCAATAAACAGTTAAAGAGTTTATTGAATTACAACATCTTAAAAGACAGTGTTATGTATTTCAAACAACAACTTTTCAAACAAAGTTTTGCGTACAACTAGGCATGTTGTTATTCACTGAACTATAGCTTGTGCAGACAGGGAAACACGAAAACAACTCGTAAAATTTAATATAAACCTTTTGTTTTTGTTCTTATGAAGTATCTTTTTTGTGATAATTGCTCTAAATATCACATTTTGTTCTAAATTTCTCAACATTTTCTAAATTTCTCAAAAACTTCTAAATATCTCAAAAATATCGCGATATTTGTATCTAGGCTTACGCACCCAACATTGTTGGCTCACTCTGACAATACCCTACATTGTTGGGCCAACATGCTGAGTGCGTTTGACCACCGTGTTGGGTGTTGTCGCATGGCAGTTGAAACAGTAACACCCAACAACTTCCACTGAGTAACACTCAACCCACGGTGTTCAAACGCACTCAACATTGTTGGCCAACAACATTCAACATTGTTGGGCCAGCATTGTTGGCCAACAACACCCAACATTGTTGGGCCAACATGCTGAGTGCGTTTGAAAACAGGGGTTGGGTGTTGTCGCATGGCAGTCACACTCAACCCACGGTGTTCAAACGTACTTAACGTGTTCGCCCAACAATGGTGGGTGTTGTTGGCCAACAATGTTGGAAGCGTTTCCACGGGCTTAACTAGGTTACTAGGTTAGTTTATCTTTTGAAATATAGTTTCAAAGTGTAGCGTAAAATCTCAGTAACATACACTGCGATGATCATTCACATATTCATTCTGTAATCCGTAGTTCAAATATATGATTTTCATATATTCATTCTCACATATTCATCTCTCACAGGTTTATTACGAACCAACAAAATGCCTAGCTCCCAGTTGGCTTGTTAGCTCAGTTGGTAGAGCACTGCACCGGTATCGCAGAGGTTGTGGATTCGACTCCCATACCAGGCTTTATTTTCACTACCGCTTAAGTGGTTTTTATAACTGCGATGATCATTCAGTCGCATATTTATTCAGTTTTTAATCACATGCATGGATTGTCTTCCTCTATACAGACCTATTAAAATCCTTTCAAGCAAAATATCTCGAAGCATAATATATTACTGAGAAAAGACAGAAATTAAGTACTTACAGCTCTCCAGTACAAGACTGCATTTCTGAACGTCTATTGGAAACTTTTGTAGATACATGCGGCACGAGGCAACGACAAATAATCTGAAACGGGCGTGGCAATAATTTAATTGACGAATGCTTTAAACCAGAAACATACACTCTCGTTTAATGGCGCTGTTTAAATCAAGTGTATTTTTAGTTGTTGTTTGTTGTACGCCTTAGTTGCTTACTTGTATGGTCGGTTATAGTGCGACTAGAGTGTTTTCTATGCTGGTACCGTAGCTCGTGTAAATCTGCTTCATCCAAAGTATCATTCCTATACTCGCCAAGATTAGCTGATGCTATACGCGGGTTGGGTTAATTGTCCTTCGATGTTTTGATTGAATAAAGAACAAATTGAATTGAATTGAATTATAAACCAGACTACTACTGCCGTTGTCAACCCGAGTGATCCCACAATCCTTCACTTCGTACCACTTTCCTCGCGATCTCTGCATTGGGAATTACCGAAAATAGATCCTATTTTTATGGTTCTTGTTGCGGACATAAGACATTAAAAAAAAAAGTGGCGTCGCAGGATTTCCTTATAGCGGGTATCAATGAAAGGAAGGCAAAATAAATAACCCTTGCTTCTGAAAAAAACAAACAAACAAATAATGAATTTGTTAGTCTTCAATAAGCGGTCTTTCCATCTAGTCTAAGAGACAGTATTATTTTGGGTCAGCGCAGTGTGCAAATATTGTTAAAGAAGCTCGGTCACGATATTTTAAGTCATTATTAGAGACATTACAAAATGCATTTAAATAATGAAAAACAGTGAAATAACAATTTGTCAGGGAAGTTAAGCACCAAAGTCACCAAAGGGACAAGAATAAATACAAATATGACGAGGATGATGAAGGATGGAGAAGATTGAAACGGATTACAAATGACCTTTTTGAAAATTTTGAGGCTAAACTTTTCAAAATCCGTAGACCGTGACGTAGTTTCTGCTGAAGAAATCGATGAACTAACAGTCGCCTTCCGCGCACGCGCACATGTTCTGCTTTCCTATGTAACCCGCTCACCTCGCACTGTAATACACATCTCCATATTTGGTTATCAAGGCTAACTGATTGTCCTCGTATAACTTGTAGTCGTTGTTGTTTGTGAAGTAAGTATCCGGACGCCATATTTTCTGCAAATCTTTTCCTTTCAGTGGTAATGTGCCATCCCGAAAATGTGCCAGTCTTCGGTCGTTCCATTCTTGACGCAAAAACATTGATGTGGTAAATTCCTGCATTGATAGGAAAAGGAGACGTCCATTAATATTTTTGAATCCCCGAAACTGAGATGAACGAAAACCAATTTTTGCTCTCATCCAATTTTCGTGCGGTCAAAGAGCCATAAAACTAGAAACGGGCACTCAAGCCCCAACAGAAAAAGCTGGTATTCCTTTATAGTCCTTTTAGACACGGAAGATGATGAAGATGTACTCTACTGCCTCACACCTCAGGAAATATTGAGAAGAAACCCAAATTTGACAGTCTGCCTCCAGTCAAGCCTACCCTCAAGACATTCCTCTCTTTTCAGTTGAGTCTGATCTGTTGAATTTTGCATTCGAGAGCGAGAAAGTGACGAGAATGATCATGAAGCTTAAGATTTTGGAGGCTAATCTGATTTCACGAGATAGGATAAGTATTGCGATAATTTATTTCCTTTTGTTCCGTTTTGTATTTTTTTTCTTTTGTGTGATACCCGAACCTTGATCATTTACTAATATCAACTTGTGAAGACTGCAGTTAATTCCCTCGTCAGTTTTTTTGAAGTTAGTTTGCCCACAACAACCATGGATGAACAATAAAGAATTAGCTTCTTACCATATTCGATTCTTTGATATTTGTAAATGACTGGATAGCCATACTGAGGATCACTTTAATCGGTCTTCCTTAAAAGAAATAAAATAAAATAATGATGATTATTTATAAGAAAAACAACACATAAAGCGGTTATAAACATGGTGAAGCAATGCACTTTCTGAAAGCTGACTTGACGTTTCGTATGTGGCAACATACATTTTCAAAAGTAGCCGTTATGAAATGAAAAACTGTTTATGTTTAAAAAGAAATTGTTTATAACCGTTATATGTGTTGTTTTTCTTACAAAATGTCGATGGCCGAAGGACAAGAGTCCCAATGATGATGATGATGATGATGATGATGGTGATGATGATGGTGGTGGTGGTGGTGGTGATGATGATGGTGATGGTGGTGGTGATGATGATGATGATGATGGTGATGATGATGGTGGTGGTGATAATGATGGTGATGATGATGATGATGATGATGGTGATGATGATGATGATGATGATGATAATGGTGATGATGATGGTGATGATGGTGGTGATGATGATGGTGATGATGATGGTGATGATGGTGGTGATGGTGATGATGATGGTGATGGTGGTGGTGGTGGTGATGATGACGATGACGATGATGATGATGATGATGATGATGATGATGATGGTGATGGTGATGGTGATGATGATGGTGGTGGTGGTGATGATGATGATGGTCTCTTCTTTTATACCATGCCATAGAAAATACAACCAATCAGAATGCAGGAAAGCCGTTGTATATTCGTCAGTATTCCACCGAACCTTCCCATCGATCAGTGCAATTCAACGGTATCACACCCAACCTTCCCATCGTGCGCTGCGATTCCCGCTTATGCTGCTCTTGCTGGTCACTGCATTTTCTATGGCATGGTTTAACATAGTTATGCAACGCTTTCTCGTGGTATACCGTGGAAAATCCCACTCATCACTTGTATTTTCTTGGTATTCACACTCGCCTAAAGGCTCGTGTGTATACCGAGAAAATACAAGTGACTCGTGGGATATTCCCCGGTATACCACTCGAAAGCATTGCATATTAGTATGTATTTGTATTCTTCTCCATTTAGCATAATTACAGAACTATTGATTACAAAGAATGAAGTAATACTAAATAGGAGAGGGGCACATCTAGGTAGACTAATATTGTGCCCCTTAGTAAAATTATAAACTATGTCTGCAAAAAAACTAGGTGATGGTGATGGTGATGATGATGATGATGATGAAGACGACATGAGCAGTTCTATCATAAAAGGTGTTTGTCATCGTGGTTTGAAATGATAGCTGTATGTAGTATCATTGCCGTTATCATTATTATTGTTATTATTATTATTATTAGTCATATCACGTGACCTCTTACCTCCTAGATTCGGCCTTTCGTTTTTGTCGTAATCAGCCCTTTTAACAAGTGTGTCTATTATGGAGGACGCGTTGGCGATTTCTGTTCTGTCTATATGGGCTTGTTCTTTGGATTTAGCGCTGTGGAGCAAGTATACTTCCTTTTTAGGTTTCGTGCATATGCACTATAGACTTTCCGACTCTTGCCATAACCTCTCAGTGTTTTACCTGTTACAGTTTGCTGAGATATTATTGGATGATTGTAACGCTTCTGGGGGGATGTGAGGGTTATCTTTGGAAGTTTGAGTTCCTGAAGGGGCTGTTACTGCAAGGGAATTTATTTCAATTTACCCTTAGAAATTAGCTCATGGGCCGGTATCTACAATGTTTCTTATGAGTGGACAGTGAACTTGTTTTCAGGAGGGTAAGAAAATGCCTTCGAACTGTATGAGCTCCTCTTTCTCAAGTTTAAATTTCACTTCATAGCGCGCTAGACCGCATTTGATCGACTCTTCTGCTTTTAACTGTTCTTCAAGTCTCCGTGGCGTAAATGTCACTTTCATTACGAAATTAAACAAGCTCACTCTCGAGTCCTCTCTTTGTTGTCTAGTTCAAAATGTTGCTCTCATATAGTCAAATTATTTCATTTCAATAATACTTACTTTGAGCCTACGATTTTTTTTAATTGTTTGGTATTTTAAATTACTGTCGGACGCGATGCATTCATTTTACTTTTCATTTTACTTTTTAAAATTCTTGTACTTACCTTACTTTAACATCTCCCATGGAAAGAAGCACGATTAAAAATCGTCTTATAAAGAAACCCGCATCCATTCTAAGAAGGGTAAAACATGTATGAGGTCAAAATTGAATGGCCTCAGATAAATTCGTTCAAAAAGTCGACAATTTTGAGAGAGTGAATCTCTAGGAATTCAGCTTTCGTTGTTCGTTTGTAGTCTGTATCAATCTCTCGATCCTCGGCTATCATGAAAAATTCTTGGTTCTCCATCGCTTATTATCGCTTTTTGGGTGTTTTGCTACCCATAGTATCTTTTATTTTGAGGTCTCCCTCGGTTTGAAGAAGAAAGCCTTTGAGATAAAACGGCTTGTCACAACGGAACTCTCTTTTTGGACCATAAATAGGCACTGAACATTTAGCAAATGATAAATCGAAACGCTTGAATATTGGAACTTATTAAAGCAATCATCGAAGTCAGTATCTTATATCTAACGGTGTCATAATGTTTATTTTACCCACTTTAGATTGTTTGGTCTGTGTATGTTTATTGGATCATTACAAATTCGGTCTCTTTGCTAATCATGATAGCGTAAACGAACGGAAAAATGTTTGAATTTCTATTAAATGAAAAGTCTCCAGTTTGTCGACTGCTAGTCATCTTTGTCTAAAAAATACCACTATTCTTCGTAAGCTTAAAGCTGATGTAAAAAAAAAAAAGAACCGGCCGGCTTTGAAGATGTTGAGTTATGCGGACCCAAGTACTCACGCGATTAAAACAAAGCTGATTTTAATGGTTACGGTATTTGTGGTCTGTTCAGCAGTGCTATAGAATAAATTTTGCTGTGATTTTGTTTCTTTGCGTACTCTTCAATGAAGGGGTACTGACAACTTCAGGCGGAAACAAAGTTTGAAACAGCATTTGAAGACAACCGGACATCATAAATTATCACTTTGTCAAGTATGGCGGATAGGAACCTTCGCTACTTCGTTCCCAAGTTGTAAATTTTCAGTTCAAATACCAAAATATTTTGAGTCAATCTTTCACGTTTTAGAGCTTCAGGGGATTTACTCTATACGGAGATGATTTGTAGAGATCTGAAACATGCAATATGTATTTTTGAGAGATAGCTTACCTTCGTTTGGCACTGCTCAGAGCGAAGCAAAGGATTTGTTTTCACAAAATATCCGCTGCATACAATTCATCTTCCTTTTAAACTTGTAATAATGTCATTTAGTCCCCCACTCGGTAATTTTGATTTTTATCTTCAAAATCACCGCTTTATGCCAACATTTGGTCATAACTTACTATAGGAATATGGCATTGTTTTCGAGTGCGCAATATAGAAAATAGTTAGCGATGAAGGGTAAACTATTAGATTCAATTCGCATCAGTTAAATAAATTGCCAAATAAATTAGGAGAGAGACCAAGAAAAAAAAGAAATAATTGAAATTTGCTTTAGTTCTTAAACCAAAGTTATTTAATATCCGCATTTCATAAGTGTTCTTCTAGATGCTATTCTACGTTATAAAATATTCATTTTTGTCGGTAGAAAGGTCTTTATACACTTTCCGACACCAAATATAACTGCTTATTTTAAAGTCGCGGTTATCTGATTCATCACAAGTATTTAAAATGCTCAATTTTGAGAAAGTAAATTAAAGGTTAAATTTTAAAACACCAACCGACAGTTCGAGGTAAATAGTATCCATAATTTTATTTTTATTTTGGTCAGACTTTTTCTTTTTAATAGCATTGTTCATGCCGTGGATTCAGGAGAGTACTCGTGTCGTGAAAAGACTGCACACCTTCCATGTTTACCAGCAAAACTTCATTGAACTTTTCTTTTTGACTTGTGTTGCGTTTTCAACCGTTTTTGTTTTCTCTTATGCTTACTTCTTAGTTTGTCTTTCTAGTCAAGTAACAACCGCATTTAGTTACACAAAATCGTTATAAAAGAACATTTTTTGAAAAATTTTATTACTTGAAAACTCACCAGGCCTTCCAAGGGGTAGAAGCGACAAGCGACAAGGCTCCGAAAACAGGCGACAATCTTCGCCCAAAACACCGACAACCGACAGAAATTGGCAGAAAACGCGCGACAGTTTGCGACAGCGACAATTCACTTTCCATTCCTCTTTGTTTTCTTTGCGACAGCGACATTTGTCCCCAACGAAGCAAGCGACAGACCGAGTCGTAAACGAACGACAAGGCGACACCAGACCACCCCTTGGAAGGCCTCTATGATGCCGGAGTGTTTCCTCGAATCGTTCCCAGAGGTGTATAGAAAAATATTTTTGGAAGGAAACCGACAAAGATTTCCTGGGTCAAATATTGTCTCGGTGAAGATATTTCTATCTTGTGACGTTCTGAAAGGGATTCTTTAAAAGTGATCACTGGATAGAAAACCTAAGCTGTTTCTTTGTATGATGAATGCCTTTTTCAAATATTCTGTAGGCAAACTATTTGCATAATATTCATTTTAATATTCTTTTTTGAGTGGAAAGGAATTTATCACTGATATAATATTTACATGTAGACTTTCGAAAAAGTCCTTCGTCCTATTTATATGGCGCGGCACGAAAGTCTACCTCTCGCGACTTCGTCGCTCGCTCAGCCTCTTCGCGTCCTAAAAAGCTCGCTCCTCTCGGCTTTTTTGCTGTGAGACTCGAGAGGTCGACTTGTGGCAAGTCTACCAAAAATGATGTATTCCCCTTTAACGGCACAAGTTTTGAACGGTTGGTGACCACGAATTAAACCTCAATCTCTTACCAATGTTATTATTATAACTGTAAAAACAAAAGCCGCTTGGTAGTTAAGGTTATTGCCATATCTTACTTCGTGCTACTACGAAGCCTTGGTACATTGATTGATTTGATTGATTGATTGATTGATTGCGGACCTACTTCGCGGGCGAAACTTTGGTCAGCGGGTTGTCTAGAAACCCAGAAACCATTGCAAGCTTCAAAATATATTTTCTTAAAAAGTCGATTTCGAGAAGTAAATTATTGGAAAAGCTACGAAAATGTGAGTATAAATTTCCTCTCATTTTACTATGGATGGCGAAAAATGCCAGTATTTTCCTTTATAAAATAACTTTTTTTGAGGTCTGGGTAATTTTGTCTTCCCGAGCACTCGCAAAACAAGAGTAAACAACATGCAGTTTACTGTTGCTATGATCAACCAGCAGGTTAACTTTTATGCGGTGCGATCTTTATTCAGTTTTAGGATGACAGCTGTTCCCGTTCGATATGTATGATTCTTGTCATTATAGGTTTAGTCAATCGCAATCTGTCTTTTTATATAGAAGTCGACGATATCTCGGGATCGTGTTAGTTTTGGCGACTGATTTAATCTAAATGGAAAGGTAGAAAAGATGAAAATTCGCCTTCAGTGTCTGAAATTTATAGATTTAGCTTATTCTTATCAAGCAATTTCAGCAGTTAAGCATAAGCTTAATCTGGCAAATTTGCCTACAAACTAAAACAGCACTTATAACAAAGCTTTAGCAGAATGTGGTGATCATATCAAAAGCATGATATCTGCCGGAACTTCCCATTAGTTAGCATGTTTGTACACATAAAGAAATTTTGCTCATCCAGCTTAGTTGAATACCAGTCTACAGAGTATGGATAGCGCACACACAAGTCTATTTTTTTCTAAACTCTCATTGAAACTGCTGACCGGTTAGCTCAGTTGGTAGAGCACTGGACTACCGTGCAGGCCAGGAGGTCGCGGGTTCAAATCCCAGTCAGACCAACACTCAGGGTCTTTAAAGGGGCAGTGTCACGCTATTGTACCACCACTTTAAAAAGCTTAAAACTGCCAATGCATCAGTGGAAACCTTTAAAATAATGGTCTTGTTTTGCTGCCAAAGACTGTAGTACTGCATTGACACAATGAACTCCCGTATTCCATCAAAGATGACGAGGAAATGGATTGAAATTTGAAAAAACTTGCCAGTTTTTTTCAAAAAATTCAAGCTATACATTGAAAAATCACCAAAAAAATTATTATGGTTAGCTGTCCCTGCTAAAATTTCATTGGAATTCATCTTGCCGATTCTATAGGAGCAATTTTTACACGATAACAGGTAAAAGGCAGTAATTTTGGCAGAATTGAACCAAAAAACAGCAAAAATCCCGGTGACAGTGCTCCTTTAAATAATTGAAGAGAAAGTGTTGCCTTTTTAATGACATCTACAAATGGTTAGACTTTCTAGTCTTCTTGGATAAGGGTGAGAAACCATAAGGTCCCGTCTCACAAACTTACTTTCACTTAAGCTGACTCTGTGGGATGCAAAAGAACCACTAGGGATGTAACAAAACTCTGGCAGTGACCACCCTTAGTGTTTGTTCTAATTTAGATATTCACATTATCCCTGAAAAGCCCTGATAGGGAGAGGATAATTAAATATTTATGTATTAAATGCCAGCATCATAGCATTGCACGCTGCAGCTGTAAGGCTAAGAAGCATATACATGTAGCTTTTGAAGAAAATCAACTGTGCACATGCAAGTTCTGGGCATTTGGTCATATTGCATGCAGTGCACAGAGCTAAAAATGGGTCTGCATGCACAAGATCTTGTTGAGTTCTGCCATGCTTGGCAAATTGGGTTGAAGATGGAATTTACCAGCATGCAGTGAAAGAGCCAGGTGACTGCCCTGTTTCCTTCTTTTGCTTTGTTTTGTGTCCTGGGAAGAACAATGGTTGATTTTAACCATAATGAAATGAGAAAGAAACTTGTCATATATGGATCACTAAAACTGGCAATACAGGGGTGTGTACGGTTGTAGGTCAGTGCTTGGAGCTTCTGGGCAGTCTTTGGAGGGTCATGGGCTTGATTTGGCCAGCATACATGTAGTTGCAGATTTTTTCAACTTTTCTCATGTGTGTTGTATGACAGGCATTACATTTATCTCTATCACCACCTGATTTTGCAGTTGTTTCGTTTGTTTTTAGGAGTGAATTTGGAGGACGACCTCCCTCCGCCAGGGGTTACAGACCACCATCTGGTGCTGGAATAAGGCCTGCTAGTGGAGCAAGAGGAAGGATGGCACCGCCAAGTTGTATCCTCTTAATAATGTCATTGCTAGACTGTAGTGACACCCTTGGGATGCTGTAGAGTTGTTCTTAATACCTGCTATTGAAGGATTAATATTTTCTATTTCTTTCCACCTGCATGTACATTTATTTATGAAAGCTCCATTCTGACTAGTAGTTGTGCTAAGCTCCAAGCTACAGTGTATTTGTATCATGTTAAATTTGTTTAAAGGTGTGACATTTGAAATGAAATGGTGGCAGCACTTGTCATATATGTATGTTGCAGTAAAATTAAATTGGGCAGATGAGTATGGTTTAAAATGTCTTTGGAATTAAAATACTCATTTTACAGTGTGTTTGGTTATTACATGTATATCAACCTAGGGCTTATTGATTCAGGAAGCCCACTGATCATACCTTATATGTATGGCCACTTTTCTGTTTTGAGCATGAATAGTATTTGGTTGTAGCTAAGTTTATAAATCTGGCTCCCAAAGTTACTCCCACAAACAAATATCCAAGGTACATGTATATTTTGGCTGCACTTTTTGTCATAAAAGCTCAGTCCTCTTTACATGTATCATGAATACTTTTTAATGCACAGTATTAAAATGTTCCTGTTAACTTCTTTAACATTATTTCTAAAACACCTCACAGCCATGGGTAGACCTCCAGGTAAAAAACATCAAGGTTTTATTTATTTTTATGATATTTTATTATTGCATTTGTTATTATTAGGATTATTGTCTACTGATTTAAATGCGCACAATTTATTTAGTTATTTATTTAATATTTATAAATTTATTGTTTGTTTGTTTGTTTGTATTTACAGGTACTGGGATGAGAATGCCTCCAGGCACTGGAATGGTCCCAGGCACTGCTCGCCAGGTTCAAGAGCTGGAGAAATGGGTGGAGGTACACGTACATGTAATAATAATTTATTGTAAAAGTTCATTTTCCTGACTTTAGAGCTGAAATTCAAAAGTATGTAAACTTTAATTTAATGCAACATATGGAAACATACAGTATGATTATTTTAGTGTTTATTGCAAATCTTTGAAACAAAGTGTACATAACATTAATAGGAAATCACATCTCAATAGCATTTACTGTATGTAATACCCCTATGTTAAGAGTAACCACTCTTGATGATTTCGTCAGCAATCTTCATAGATCATCATAAATGAATTCTTACTGTGGAGAACATTTCGCATGATTGGTTGTACTTAAAAGCATTTCATTTCATAGACTCACATAAAGTAATAACAATTGAAGGGCTGCGGGCATAACTGACCCAAATGACTTTTAGAATATTGATTTCTGCTGTTGTGAGGAGTTGGCATCATGTACACGGTAAACTACATATGATCTACCTATCTTTCAATTAACCTCCCCTTTAAAAACGGTTACACAACCACATGCAAATACAAAATATAGACTGATCAATGAAAAAACATTAAATCAGTTATGTCAAGACTTAAATCAAAGTACAACTGTGAAGAAGTCGTGGATACATGTATGTGACCGTTTTTGCAATAAGGGGGATTAAGCCATAGTGACTCGAGAAAACGGCGTTTTAACTAGTTTAAACGCGTGACAACTCTTTCTGGAAAGTGTTTCAAGAACTTTTTAATGCGTTCCAAAACGTTCAGCTCTTTTGAGCATCAATTTTATTGTTCATGAGCTTAAGACAATTTAACCTCAGGGTGCATATTTACATATTTGCGTTTGAATGAATTATCGAGGCAGGGAGATATCGTGGGAGTTTAAAAAAATGTGCTCCTTTTGAAAGGTTTCTGTCTTGTCCGTATGGTCGGATAAATATCAGGCGAAAGGACGATTTCACCAAAACGAAGCCAGCCACACACTGCAGTATTTCGAGAATGTTACACAAAGCTGTCGAACGCAACCGAAATTTGACATATGCAAATTATACTTTTTACTGCCGGTCGGAAATACAACATTTGCCGTCGTTTTCATAAACAACCATCGACGCCATGCTTTTGGATATAAAAATAAACAAGTTTCATTCAAAACTTTTACTGAAAAAATGGCGCGTTTAGTTAAAAAGAAGAGTATTTCTCAAAGCAAACTTGTGTCATTGTGGCTAGACGCGATGGCGCTACCTAAAAATAATTTAATTTTAGATTGTATTGTTTTCGTTAGAATATTATTTCCAACACTGAAAATGGTTTCGCGAATGCAGCTATATTGGTGTGAAAAGTTTCTGTCGTCAATTCCTGTGCACACTTGGAATGTCTTGGGTTGAATGGCTCATATATTTTTTCCACAGAACATAGGAGAAGCTGCGCTTGTGATGGAATATTGATTATAATTTCTTTCGCTGTTCGGCTGTTTGATCGGACGTTCCTTTTGCCGTTTATTCATTCGATCCGAGCTGAAATTAAAGTTACTTTACCTTACTTATTTCATTCCATTCATCGGTTCGACTGTTGCTCCTTAGACATTACTTCGGAAAGCTGATAGAGGTGTTCCGGCAATACTTTGGAAAATCGATATCTATTGGTATGCTGTTGACATATCGATTTGTTCACATCTGAGTGAGTGACAAATTTGCATAATCTGCCCCCTCACAATACTCATTCCTACGCTTCACATATCCACGACTAAAAATTAAGATTGGGATGACATTTATAGAAAAAGAGATCCCCAAGATGCCTATAATTGAAGGCCTCGGAGCATAACCATCCTACGTCGAATTTTGGGTTTTTCGATTTTGCCTGGATTTGCCCGAATTGTTGCATGTAAACTTCAATTCGATTGAAAGAAGATGTAATGCAACTTGCAAACCACTCCCATGGAAGGTTGGTTTCTTGGTGTACGTAAGAAAAAATGCATTTCTGGATTCTGGATAAATCAGTCAAAAAAATACCATACAATGTTTTTCCATCGAATTGCAGTTCACATGCAGAAATTCAGTCAAATCCAAGCAAAATTGAAAAACGACTCAAAATTCGACATAGGATGGTTATGCTCCGAGGCCTTCAATTATTTTTATACCAAATTATTTAAATTATATGACAAAAACATACCATTAGTGAAACCCAAGAACAAGAAGAATTTTTCTAACCAAGGAATACCTTGGATAACAAAGGGTATTCTTAAATCAAGGAAAACTAAAAGTAAGCTATATAAAAGATTTAACAACAATCCAAATGAAAGAAATGAATCAATGTATAAGACGTACAGAAACAAGTTTAATAAAATTAAGAATGCCGCAAAAAAATATTATTACGATAAAGAATTCAATAAAAATCATGGTAACTTGAGATACTCTTGGCAATAGACTATAAAGAGTACACAATTGGCGTTTTCTTAGACCTTAATTGCTAAGGCATATGACACAGTTACCCATAAGATATTACTGAAGAAACTTGAACGTTATGGAATTAGGGGAATTGCGCTTGAGTGGTTCAAAAACTATTTAACAAACAGAAAGCAAATTGTTAAATACAAGGCAGAAAAATTGGAAAGCTTAACAATCAAATGTGGAGTACCTCAGGGGTCTGTCCTGGGGCCTCTTCTTTTTCTTATTTACATGAATGATATTCCAGGATGCTCAGAGATTTTATCAGTTATCCTCTTTGCCGATGACACAAATTTGTTTTTCAGTCACAAAAATGTAGAGACTCTGCAGGAAACCATGAACCAGGAATTAATAAACATTGATTGCATCATGGCTTTCCGCTAATAAACTCTCTTTAAATATTAAGAAAACACATTTTATAATTTTTAAACCAAAAAGGAAAAAAATAAATCATACTACTATTTCAGTGAAAATTAATGGTCAGCAAATTGAGAAAGTCAAATATACAAAATTTTTGGGCTTATATATAGATGACAAGCTCACATGGAAATATCACATTGACCAAGTTGCAACAAAAATATCAAAAATGACAGGAATAATGGCTAAAGCGAGGCATTATTTATCGCTAAAAACTTTACATACGATTTACAACACTATGGTTTACCCGTATTTAACGTATTGTAATTATTATTTGGGCAAGCACTTATCCAACCAGGCTTCAGTCAATATTTATGATTCAAAAAAAGATAGTAAGAATCATACAATGTTTGCAAAATATAGAGAGGAATGTAAGCCACTATTCCTGTCACTTAAGATTCTTGATATATATGAGCTAAATATGTACCTCATAGCACTCTTTATGTATTCGTACTTTAATGAAAATCTGCCTACCTATTACAAAAATTACTTTAAATTAAATGAGATTATGCATAATCATGATACCGGGTCAGCCTTCAACATATACATTGATTATACAAGAACAAATTATGGGAAATTTTCATTAAAATTTAGGGGAGCACAGATTTGGAATAAGTTACCAAATGACTTAAAAATAATTAAATGTTATAATTCCTTTAAAAAATGTGCAAAATTTTAAGTTCAAAATCAAATTTCCACTCAGATTTTTGCTTGATTCCAATCAAAATAAAAAACCCGTATAAATATTATCTAGATTTATGAATGTGTCCATCTGCTTTATTTAATTTCGTTTAGTTAAGTATGGGATCTTCTTTGAAAAGCTCGGTAGAGCTTACTAAGATCTCCTGCCATTATATATTATTTCGTAGCAGATATGCATATATATCACTTTATGTAAAAGACTGATATAATGGACAAATAAAAAAAAAACAACTAACGATGAACTCTTCATACCTTCAGGTAGCTCCCTTAAGCTACATGTATTGAGAAGTTAGATTTTATCATACATGTAGTTTATAGCATTTATAAATGTTTATTTTGATTCTGTAGCCTTGAATGCACAGATAAGAGTAGCTGACAGACCAATGACAAAGCAAGGTTTAACTGGAATGAAAACATCAGCTGGAAGAGGTGAAAACACCAAATTATACTGTACACATGTACGCATGTGTTATAGAAATATCATGATCATGAAACATGTTTGTCATCAAGGTTTGAAACAATTAGCTTAGCTCAATAGGCTACATGTAGTTTTGAATTGTGGTAGAACAAAAGAACAGAGTCGAGGTTCAGGGGAATAATTTGCATTTAGTTTTGTCAAAAACAAAGGAAAATGCAAATTATTCCCTAATCCTTGACTTGGTTCTTTTGTTCTCCCACAATTTGAAACTACACTGTAGCCTATTGTTTGCCTCAGGATATAATGATAATGGATCATGGCATTTTAACTGGAGAAGGGTTAGCGTAGTAGTGAGTCAGTGCTCGCCTTCCACCAATGTGTCCCAGGTTCGATTCCCGGACTTGGCGTCATAAGTGGGTTGAGTTTGTTGGTTCTCTACTCTGCTCCGAGAGGTTTTTCTCCGGGTACTCCGGTTTTCTCCTCTCCCCAAAAACCAACATTTGATTTGATTTGATTTATTTAGAGTTGATTTGATTTAAAAATTGTAAAGCACCATTGATCTGTATTAATTTGTAAATGGCGCTATATAAGTAATAAATTATTATTATTAATTATTATTAACTGTTTATGGACGGTCTTCATCAGGCAAACTTGATCATTCCCTGATGAAGATGAGCAGGTTTGTGATCCACATTTGTGACCATGTTGTGAGAAATTACATTGTATATTATTAAGCTATGGTTAAAATGTCCTTGTTATATTGTTTGCATTAACTGACTGCATGAAGTCAATGGTTGCATTGTATATACACCTGTAGTTAGTGATTTCTGTTATGAGGTGAACGACTCCCTTTAAAGTTTGACCCAACAATGCTCTGGCTGAACTTTGATGCCATGCCAGGTTTATAATTAGAATTTTTGTTAGATGCATTTATACACTGTACAATCTTGTTACATTTACAGGTCCACAGAGGACAATTTATGACAAGTCTTATTACATGGGCCAACTCAGGTAAGTGTGGCATATTTGCAGACAATATTATTTAATAAAAGACAGATTAATCTTACTTCTGCAATATTGTAGGTTAATTGCTATTAACTGATCAATGGTTCTTTTTATTTTTACTTTTATTGTTAGGGCAAAGATCACTGATTTGGCAACAGAGATATCTAAGCTGCAGAAAGAAGTTGACTCATTTAATCAGGAGAATTCCACTTTCATTACTTATGAAAAACGGTATGTACAGTGTAATACTGGTAATTTATTATAATCATGATTATTGTCATAACTGCTTTATACTGAGTATATTTTTATAGGAAAATAAATATTGAAGTGGTGAGATATTCTTTGATTTATAGGTGGAAACCATTATTTTGGTCCTTTGAAAATAAAAATAAAAAATGAGTTTAATACCTGATAGAATAAATTTAATGAATTACATTTTTTGTGCAGAGCTGAAGGCTTGGCCAGTGAAATTAGAGAGCTCCAGGGACAACTAGCTGACTATAATACAGTAAGAAAAATAAAATAAATTGTTATTAAGTTAATAAATCAATAGAGTTGTTGATTGCAGAACCTTTGACAAAATTTAGAAAACTAATTTGTTGTTTTTGTCCTTCCCACAGCTTTTGGACAAAATAAATACAGACACAGAGATGGATGACATTATTCAAGACTACAACGCAGTAAGCTTTTGTTGGACTTTCATTTCAACTGAAATCACTTTTCTATTTGTAAAATCCATGTAACCTGTTAAAAATTTTATAAATTTTTAAGTTTTATTTTTCTGGGATCCTTCTTTGCTGCCCACTTCAGTGACCTCTCCTTTTCTATCAGTTGTCTCTTTAGTCAAAAATTTATAATGAATGATCTGCTCTGCCTGGACTGGAAATTGTTCCTCAGTATTTTGAGTTTGATCCCCGGTTACTCTCTTAAAAACAGCCCAATGATTATATATGCCAAACTTTCTGGAATCCTTAGCTTAACTTTTGGCATATCCCAGCTACACTGTACTTCAAAAGTTAGTGAGAGTTTTGCCAAAATACACAACAACAACAACTCTTCATTTCACTCTTGCACTTTACAAATTTAACACATGCACAGAAATTAACATACAAAAATTAAATAAGTACAAATATAGAGCCTGGAGGCTAAGTAACTGGGGAGTTTTGGGTCTAGCCTCCAGTTCAATTAAGGTAATAAAAACAAATCAAGGAGAACAGAGCTATAAAGAAAGTAGTTTACAAGAAAAGGAAAGGATGACACTAAGACAGACTTTCAGAGTGTTGTACTGACAGTAAATAAAGTTTCACATGACTCGAGTATAACAGCTTTGCTATGAGACATCAAATCTTCCCGTTAAGATACATGTGATCTTAAGAAACAGGTTCAAGATACACATATTCAGGGTTTTTGTTAAGAGCTGGTAACCAATTATTTTTTCTTGCTTATATTGATTTCACAAAAATGTTTTATACCAGCTTCTTTAGTGAAATATTTAACCAAACTAAAAAAAATATTTGCCAAACGTTCTTTGGTTCAAAGTCATTTTGCATGTATTGTGAAAAAAAAAAAGAAAGAAAACAAAAAACTCTTACTTGTTTAAAGGATATTCATTTTGAATATTATATGAAGATACCTATCATCTAATGTTATAATGCTTCAAAAATGCATCATCTCATGGTTTATTGGAGAAAACACATGGTTTGGGTGCTTCCCATCCTTCTCTCAGCCAGCACAAACTCCTATCATTTCTTGAGAAGCCAACGTGGTGTCCACCTACTATTTTGCAGTTCATCTGGTCATGTCCTTTTCAAAAACTTAACAAGAAGTTCCCATACATTAAATACATTTAAGGAGCTACATTTATGTACATTTGTACATATAACAGGGGTCTATCTAATTCTGGAGTGTTTTTTTAATTCTGGAGTAAAAATTACAGGGTTATTAACCTAAACATGCGCTTTTTATGATTATTAATCTGGTTTGGCGATACTTTACGACTATTAATCGTGAAGAACGTGTTCTGCGATTAATAATCGTGTACTTAACGGTTAATAATCGTAAAATTCACGATTATTAATCGTGTTTGGAAGATTATACGATTTTAAATAATCGTAGAAACGCGCGATTATTAATCGCATCTGACAGGCAAACACGGTTAATAATCGTATGTTACCGATCTCGGTCACAACAAACAGTGAAGGCAGGTTAAAGAAGGTTAAAGAAGGAAGGTGCTGAATTCACTTTTGGCTCTCCCGGCCATCTTTTGCAAAGCTTTGCATCCAATTACGCTGTCTAATCATAAGACAAGCTCATGTTTCTGTTGTTTTTATGCAAGCGCACTTGCAGTTCACGTCTTATTTAGGACGCGAAACCATTTATACGAGGAAGTTCACGTCTTAATTAAGACGCGGACAAAATAAGAACAGCTGAAAACCCTGTCTAAGATAAGACGCGTCTTATGTAAGACGCGACTTAAATAAGACGCGAACGCTTATTTTGTACCATTTATACGATCAGTTCGCGTCTTATTTAAGTCGCGTCTTACATAAGACGCGACGCGTCTTATTTTCTCTCGTATAAATGGCCCTAGTGAAGGCAGATTTGATTTGACCGGCCGCCATTACGAGAAATTTTTCAAAGTTAAGCACTACTCTCCCCGGGGCTGGCTTTGATATAAATATTACACAAATGAACCCTTGAGGTGGTTAAATTTCTCTTGATTTTTGTTTTTATGGGGTTAGTCAGTTCGCGAATGATATTTTACTCGGTTTTCACTCTTCGGCGAACGCCAACGCGAGAAGTTGGCCGGATTAACAACAAACTCACCAGCGCGAGCGATGATGTGAAATAAAACTTTGACAACGATAATTAGGTCAACGAGGCCGTCTAATCAAATCTTTTGCAATCAACCGCGGAAAAAGAAAAAGAGAATTGATTTATTTAACACAGTGGCTATATGCCCTTATTTTAATCCATTTCAAAACTCCCAAATGAATCTTATAGTTTGATCCTAACACCGTGAAATTGACAAGATGCGAACTTGAAAATTGAAAACTTAAAATTGCTTGTCTTTTAGTCGAAAGATTCGGTCGTGAATACGCTGCAATAGTAAGCGTATTCTGGAAAACAAGTGATTTGAAAACGATATCGTGTTGTAACTAATAAAATCTCTAAGTCTTATTAAAGTTTTCATGCAGTCAAAATGTGGGAAAAATCACAAAGTGAGAAATCAACAATGGTGCACGTCGTACATCAAGAAACCAGAGGGAAAATATCAGGCACTACGAAAGCAGTTTTATCTACACACTTAAACCCTAAAATGCACCAGTTCATTTTCAGAGGGAAAATATCAGGCACTACGAAAGCAGTTTTATCTACACACTTAAACCCTAAAATGCACCAGTTCATAAGATAATAGTGTGTGCGAATTTGTTTTCATTCACGAATGACAAAAGTTAAGCGACTTGTAAACACAGGCGTAAAATTACATAAATCGGTTGCTCGACGTTTACTGGAGCTAACGTGTTCTGCGATTAATAATCGTGTACTTTACAGTTAATAATCGTAAAATTCACGATTATTAATCGTGTGTGGAAGATTCTACGGTTAATAATCTTGGAACGCGCGATTATTAATCGCGTCTAACAAGCAAACGTGGTTAATAATCGTATGTTGCCGATCATGTTGAAAACAAACTTGACCGACACCTAGACACGAAGTTTCAGGATTTAAGCTAACGGTCGACTCTTTGATATCCTCTCTTCTCAAAATTCTGCGACGGTGTGCATAGTACGATTAATAATTGTAGTTATGTCCGCCTTACTTATCCCGTTAGCAGCCTTTCACACTTGGAAAGTAGCCGACGCTCTGAGTCCATTGTTATAAAGCCGGTCGTCAAGCAGCAACCCGGTGACACAAAAGTAGAAAACTTCGGAAGCCAAAATTTTTCCTTCAAAGGGAATCCAGCGGGTTAAAGAAAATGGTTAAATGAAGTCCAAAAACTAACGCCTACATGACAGATAGAATTTATCGATATCAAGCTTTTTCACGTGGTTTTGAAACACGCGGCCAAATGCGAAAACAAAACGCTGTCGATCGATCGGATGCGCAAGTATACGCGCCGAGTCTTTGGAAAAATATACCTCAAAGAGAACACGGAATAAAACCGAAGACACACGTCTGGGAGAGAAGTGTATTCTCTGTGTGATTTTTTTAGTGTGTGTTATATACTACGAGAATGCACTATGCAAATTTAGTCGAAAAGCGGTCACGCAAAACTGTGCGAGAATTGGCTGTTACCAGCCGCTCCGAATCTGCTGTAAATATGAGCGCTTCAGGGAAATCGAAGCTATCTTTGTAAATAAGAAAAATTCCTCCCAAATAGGAATAAGTCTTAAGTCGCACATTTTCACTAGTCCGTGTAGCAGTATTGAAACCGCAGTGAGTCGTGAGTGCGAAGAAGCGTCAATGATGAATTTTTTTCAGTCTGTTAGCGACTCATTTCTTTGTTTACAAAAAAAATCCAACTATCTGCTGAAACGAATAAAACTTTCATGGGGAAGGCTGCAAATTTTAAAAAGGTTTTTTCTTTGAGTAGTTATAAGTCTTGATTTGCATGCATTTATTTCCCTAAAACACCATTCAACATTGACATGAATGTACTTGATAGCCAGATTATTTTATCGCCTTTACCAGGAAATGGGCTTACCTCCGAAACCAGCGTAACTTGCAAGTACTTTTCAAGGCGTCACAATTCATGTGTCACTCATACGTCTCAAAACTCGTTTAGAAGGTCTTTAAACACTGCTCTTTCAATTTCATTGATTAACTGACGTTGGTGTGATTCCGTTATTTTAACAGGCGTTTGTGGGTTGTATAATCGTAATATTTCCTCGTGAATGTGCTCGATTCTCGCCTTGTTTAGAGCATTACCGTAATTTAGAAACATAGCTAGAACACACAACTGGGTTGGGTGGAGACTGAGTTTTGACAACTACCTCTGTGATTGGGTAAATTTTGACAGCGAGCTTTCTAAATCAAGACGGCGGGCAACGTAAGAATAGAGACCACTTTGAGCAGCCAGATACAGGCTATCTATTTTCTGGGCACTGGAACTCTTCTCTCTACCTCAAACTAAAAATCAGAGATGGCTTCACCTCTGCATCAAGCCGATCAAGAACTATTCACTTCAGTGAAAATCAGAAACATTTTGTTGAGTTCCCTCGCAGGTTTTTTTTGTTTCTGAAGCTGAATCAAGCTGACTCTGTTGCCATGTTTAATACACGACACGGCGAGTATACGGTATTTCCCGGCTGAATTTTTCGAGGGAGTCATCGTGACAACAAGAACCAACTTTCATCAATATCAGTTGAAAACAACGATGCGGTGTATTTACAAGGACTAAACGCCACTTGGAGATTGCTTTACACACCAGCCTCAGGCTTGCGAATGCAAACCAGTGAAGACAGATCATCGATAGCTGTTAAAATAACGGAATCACACCAACGTCAGTTAATCAATGAAATTGAAAGAGCAGTGTTTAAAGACCTTCTAAACGAGTTTTGAGACGTATGAGTGACACATGAATCGTGACGCCTTGAAAAGTACTTGCAAGTTACGCTGGTTTCGGAGGTAAGCCCATTTTCTGGTAAAGGCGATAAAATAATCTGGCTATCAAGTACATTCATGTCAATGTTGAATGGTGTTTTAGGGAAATAACATGCATGGAAATCCATCCCATTTTAAATATTTAATCTTCTACTATGGCAGGCCTATTTTTCCCGCGTAATAAAAATTTTGGCGCCAAAACAAGTGAAGACATCCAGACAAGGCAAATCAAGACTTATAACTACTCAAAGAAAAAACCTTTTTAAAATTTGCAACCTTCCCCATGAAAGTTTTATTCGTTTCAGCAGATAGTTGGATTTTTTTTGTAAACAAAGAAATGAGTCGCTAACAGACTCTGAAAAAATTCAGCATTGACGCTTCTTCGCACTCACGACTCACTGCGGTTTCAATACTGCTACACGGACTAGTGAAAATGTGCGACTTAAGACTTATTCCTATTTGGGAGGAATTTTTCTTATTTACAAAGATAGCTTCGATTTCCCTGAAGCGCTCATATTTACAGCAGATTCGGAGCGGCTGGTAACAGCCAATTCTCGCACAGTTTTGCGTGACCGCTTTTCGACTAAATTTGCATAGTGCATTCTCGTAGTATATAACACACACTAAAAAAATCACACAGAGAATACACTTCTCTCCCAGACGTGTGTCTTCGGTTTTGTTCCGTGTTCTCTTTGAGGTATATTTTTCCAAAGACTCGGCGCGTATACTTGCGCATCCGATCGATCGACAGCGTTTTGTTTTCGCATTTGGCCGCGTGTTTCAAAACCACGTGAAAAAGCTTGATATCGATAAATTCTATCTGTCATGTAGGCGTTAGTTTTTGGACTTCATTTAACCATTTTCTTTAACCCGCTGGATTCCCTTTGAAGGAAAAATTTTGGCTTCCGAAGTTTTCTACTTTTGTGTCACCGGGTTGCTGCTTGACGACCGGCTTTATAACAATGGACTCAGAGCGTCGGCTACTTTCCAAGTGTGAAAGGCTGCTAACGGGATAAGTAAGGCGGACATAACTACAATTATTAATCGAACTATGCACCGTCGCAGAATTTTGAGAAGAGAGGATATCAAAGAGTCGACCGTTAGCTTAAATCCTGAAACTTCGTGTCTAGGTGTCGGTCAAGTTTGTTTTCAACATGATCGGCAACATACGATTATTAACCACGTTTGCTTGTTAATAATCGCGCGTTCAAAGATTATTAATCGTAGAATCTTCCACACACGATTAATAATCGTGAATTTTACGATTATTAACTGTAAAGTACACGATTATTAATCGCAGAACACGTTAGCTCCAGTAAACGTCGAGCAACCGATTTATGAAATTACGCCCGTGCATGTATTTACAAGTCACTTAACTTTTGTCATTCGTGAATAAAAACAAATTCGCAACACTACTAGTATTATCTTATGAACTGGTACATTCTAGGGTCTATTAAAGTGTGTAGATAAAACAGCTTTCGTAGTGCCTGATATTTTCCCGCTGGTTTCATGATGCACGACGTGCACTATTGCTGATTTCTCACTTTGTGATTTTTCCAACATTTTGACTGCATGAAAACTTTAATAAGACGTAGAGTTTTTATTACTTACAACACGATATCGTTTTCAAATCACTTGTTTTCCACAATACACTTAGTATTGCAACGTATTCACGACCGAATCTTTGGACTAAAAGACAAGCAATTAAGTTTTCAATTTTTCAAGGTCGCATCGCGGTGTTAGGATCAAACTATAAGATTCATTTGGGAGTTTTGAAATGGATTAAAATAAGGGCATATAGCCACTGTGTTAAATAAATCAATTATCTTTTTGCGTGGTTGTTTGTAAAATATTTGACTAGACGGCCTCGTTCAGCTAATTATCGTTCTCAAAGTTTTACAAACGTTTCACATCATCGCTTGCGCTGGTGAGTTTGTTGTTAATCGAAGTTCTCGCGTTGGCGTTCGCCGAAGTCATTCGCGAACTGACAAACCCATAAAAACAAAAATCAAGAGAAATTTAACCACCTCAAGGGTTCATTTGTGTAACATCTATATCAAAGCCAGCCCCGGCGAGAGTAGCGCTTAACTTTGAAAAATTTCTCGTCGGTCAAATCAAATCTGTCTTCAACTGTTTGTTGTGACCGAGATCGGTAACATACGATTATTAACCGTGTTTGTCTGTCAGATGCGATTAATAATCGTGCGTTCTACGATTATTAATCGTATAATCTCCCAAACACGATTAATAATCGTGAATTTTACGATTATTAACTGTAAAGTACACGATTATTAATCGCAGAACACGTTAGCTCCAGTAAACCTCGTGCAACCGATTTATGTAATTTTACGCCTGTGTTTACAAGTCGCTTAACTTTTGTCATTCGTGAATGAAAAAAATTCGCAAACACTATTATCTTATGAACTGGTGCATTTTAGGGTTTAAGTGTGTAGATAAAACTGCTTTCGTAGTGCCTGATATTTTCCCTCTGGTTTCTTGATGTACGACGTGCACCATTGTTGATTTCTCACTTTGTGATTTTTCCCACATTTTGACTGCATGGAAACTTTAATAAGACTTAGAGATTTTATTAGTCCCCGAGTCCCACGTCCCCGCGTCCCCGCGTCCCCGCGTCCCCGCGTCCCCGCGTCCCCGCGTCCCCGAGTCCCACGTCCCCGCGTCCCCGCGTCCCCGCGTCCCCGAGTCCCGCGTCCCCGTCCCACTTTTAGTCACAGCCCTTAACTTTTGTCATTCGTGAGTGAAAACAAATTCGCACACACTATTATCTTATGAACTGGTGCATTTTAGGGTTTAAGTGTGTAGATAAAACTGCTTTCGTAGTGCCTGATATTTTCCCTCTGGTTTCTTGATGTACGACGTGCACCATTGTTGATTTCTCACTTTGTGATTTTTCCCACATTTTGACTGCATGGAAACTTTAATAAGACTTAGAGATTTTATTAGTTACAACACGATATCGTTTTCAAATCACTTGTTTTCCAGAATACGCTTACTATTGCAGCGTATTCACGACCGAATCTTTCGACTAAAAGACAAGCAATTTTAAGTTTTCAATTTTTCAAGTTCGCATCTTGTCAATTTCACGGTGTTAGGATCAAACTATAAGATTCATTTGGGAGTTTTGAAATGGATTAAAATAAGGGCATATAGCCACTGTGTTAAATAAATCAATTCTCTTTTTCTTTTTCCGCGGTTGATTGCAAAAGATTTGATTAGACGGCCTCGTTGACCTAATTATCGTTGTCAAAGTTTTATTTCACATCATCGCTCGCGCTGGTGAGTTTGTTGTTAATCCGGCCAACTTCTCGCGTTGGCGTTCGCCGAAGAGTGAAAACCGAGTAAAATATCATTCGCGAACTGACTAACCCCATAAAAACAAAAATCAAGAGAAATTTAACCACCTCAAGGGTTCATTTGTGTAATATTTATATCAAAGCCAGCCCCGGGGAGAGTAGTGCTTAACTTTGAAAAATTTCTCGTAATGGCGGCCGGTCAAATCAAATCTGCCTTCACTAGGGCCATTTATACGAGAGAAAATAAGACGCGTCGCGTCTTATGTAAGACGCGACTTAAATAAGACGCGAACTGATCGTATAAATGGTACAAAATAAGCGTTCGCGTCTTATTTAAGTCGCGTCTTACATAAGACGCGTCTTATCTTAGAACAGGGTTTTCAGCTGTTCTTATTTTGTCCGCGTCTTAATTAAGACGTGAACTTCCTCGTATAAATGGTTTCGCGTCCTAAATAAGACGTGAACTGCAAGTGCGCTTGCATAAAAACAACAGAAACATGAGCTTGTCTTATGATTAGACAGCGTAATTGGATGCAAAGCTTTGCAAAAGATGGCCGGGAGAGCCAAAAGTGAATTCAGCACCTTCCTTCTTTAACCTGCCATCAGTCGCACCAATCCGTATATCGCTTTCTTCCGACTCTTCTCGGATTTCTGTTGATTTCTTTGTATGCTACGGCGTGGTCTTCATAAGAAAAAAAATCTCTGAGAAATAACAGCGCTTTTGTTTCTTGCTACAGCGTTCCATCTTGGCGAGTAAGCGAGGCTGTAACAAAAATAAGACGCGAACCATTTATACGAGATCTTTGCGTCTTATGTAGGACGCGAAGGTATAAACGGTACAGTTCGCGTCCTATTTAAGTCGCGTCTTAGATAAGACGCGTCTTATTTCCTCCCGTATAAATGGCCCTACTGTTTGTTGTGACCGAGATCGGTAACATACGATTATTAACCGTGTTTGCCTGTCAGATGCGATTAATAATCGCGCGTTCTACGATTATTTAAAATCGTATAATCTTCCAAACACGATTAATAATCGTGAATTTTACGATTATTAACCGTAAAGTACACGATTATTAATCGCAGAACACGTTCTTCACGATTAATAGTCGTAAAGTATCGCCAAACCAGATTAATAATCATAAAAAGCGCATGTTTAGGTTAATAACCGTGTAATTTTTACTCCAGAATTAAAAAAAACACTCCAGAATTAGATAGACCCCTGTTATATGTAATTCATAGTCCTGGCATCATGCAGTAGTTAAAAGATTGCATAGTTTTATCCAGTGGATAAGTCACCATCCAGCTGATACTGTAAATACAAATTTATGTATTCAATGAGAAAGTTTTATTCTCTCTTTCAATGGCTGAGGTTTGTACATACTGGTCAGGCAATAACTGTTAATTAAATATGTCCTTTTCATTCCTATCTTAAGTTGAAAATACAGAATGAACGTGAGCAGAACTCCATTGATGAGCTTTTCACTCAAAGACGCGAGTAGGTACTTTTAAGGAGTAGTACCCATTCAGTAAAAAATAGTACAGATGAGAGATCAGTCAAAACAGAAATTAGTATACTTGTATCATAGGTGTAATGCAGAAAACAAAGAGGCTTCCAGAAAGCACATGTATTGGACAAAAAAACCACCAACGCGAGTCCCCCAAAAATTAATATCCCCTCTCAGCCCAAATTTCTATCTTTTCCTATTCAGCAATGAATAAGTTTTCAAGTCTACCGACAATGTTTATAGTGGAACAGAAAATTAACTCTGAAGTGTACATTAAAGTGCTACTTAAACCCATGAATAACCCACTGGGCGTTAGCCCTAGTAAAGGGAAACAGGGAACCACACGAGGCAAAGAAAAAATCTTTTGACCTCGGTGGGAATCGAACCCACAACCTCCGGATTAGATCTACCGTTACTCTGCCGACTGAGCTACAAGGTCGCACAGAGAAAGTCGGGGACGATTTTGGATGGTGAATCGCGGCAAAGAGAAAGTAAGGGTGCATATGAATGTTGTGCCGCGTAGCACTAGGAACACAAAGAGTGGAACAGAGAATTAACTCTGAAGTGTAAATTAAAGTGCTACTTAAACCCATGAATAACCCACTGGGCGTTAGCCCTAGTAAAGGGAAACAGGGAACCACACGAGGCAAAGAAAAAATCTTTTGACCTTTAATTTACACTTCAGAGTTAATTCTCTGTTCCACTATTTGTGTTCCTAGTGCTACGCGGCACAACATTCATATGCACCCTTACTTTCTCTTTGCCGCGATTCACCATCCAAAATCGTCCCCGACTTTCTCTGTGCGACCTTGTAGCTCAGCCGGCAGAGTAACGGTAGATCTAATCCGGAGGTCATGGGTTCGATTCCCACCGAGGTCAAAAGATTTTTTCTTTGCCTCGTGTGGTTCCCTGTTTCCCTTTACTAGGGCTAACGCCCAGTGGGTTATTCATGGGTTTAAGTAGCACTTTAATTTACACTTCAGAGTTAATTCTCTGTTCCACTATTTGTGTTCCTAGTGCTACGCGGCACAACATTCATGTGCACCCTTACTTTCTCTTTGCCGCGATTCACCATCTAAAATCGTCCCCGACTTTCTCTGTGCGACCTTGTAGCTCAGTCGGCAGAGTAACGGTAGATCTAATCCGGAGGTCGTGGGTTCCATACCGACAATGTTTGTTTGTTTGTTTGTTATTGCTTGTACATTTATGAAGTACAGGGGGTAGTACAGGGGGGTAGTACAGGGGGGTAGTACAGGGGGTAGTACAGGGGGTAGTACAGGGGGGGTAGTACAGGGGGGTAGGGGGGATAGTCTCAATGTTGATGTCATTTCTAGTTTGATACAGCTGTTTTTAAGGGCAGTTTATACAATCATACTTGCTGAAACTGAAGTACCATTTTCAGACTGTTGGGGTTAAGTTGTAATGGCATAAATTCATTGTGTTTACTCTTTAACAGCAAAGAACATCAGATTAAGCAGCTAGACCTTGAACTTGACCAGGAAAGAAGAATGGCTGAGAGTTTAGTAGAGGACATGGTAATAATTACTATTCTAATTAACTACATTTGTGGTGACGTAACAACCCACATCGGAGGGGCACAGACTACACTGTAAAACCATCTATTCAATTTTGCTGTTTTTTTTTTTCGTTTTTTTTTGGGGGGTAGGGAGGTGGGCAGGGGGTGCTGGTGGGGGGGGGGGGGCAGGGAGTCAAAAACTCTTGGTTCCTGCCCTGCCCTTCCCTACTTCCAATACCCCCCCACCCCTTGTTCTCCCAGGCTCCCACCCCCTTAATTGCCATCATGGTTTTATTGAGACTCAGTTTAAGTACACTTGTGCACTGCATAGCATATTTATGCTGTAAGTTACATGTATGTATTGTCTTCTTGCAGCCTCCAGATCAGAAAGCAAAGTATGCTCAGCTAAAGAATGTTAACAATTCTCTTCAGTCGGTGAGTATCCATGTCAGCCATACAGTATAAATTGCTCTCCTGAGCCTCTCCCTTCCTTTCCACAAATCTGTTTTGTATTTCACTGTGTGCTTTCCCTTTCCATTCTTCCTTCCTTTCCCCCATATTACTCTTCTTTCCTCTTTGTCCCTCCTTACCTCAGCCTTTTCTTCTTCTTTCTCACCCTAGCTTGGTCTCTATTCTACTGCCATTCTACTGTATTAGTGTACTTGGTGCCTGATACTCATTTCTTTCCATTCGTCATCCTTCTCCTACATTTCTACCTGCCATTACCAGGTTTTTATTAGAAGGTGGAACACGGGTACTTAAATGCCACCCATGTTCTCTGAACACACCACCCACCTTTACCAATTGAAAAGAGCAACCCCTCCCCCCCCCCAAAAAATCTATGTTTTAATCCAGCCTATACCCAGGTTCTATTTCTTCAATTAATGAAACCCCTGCATTACTGACTCTCACAGCTGTACCTTGTGACCCTCATTTGTTTTCTCCTTTCTGTTTTGGGTAACAATGCTCCCTCATCCCTACACCTGTACCTGCTCCCTCCATTTCTCCCTCTTATTACATACAGTACCTCCTTTCCTTCCTACACTCTGATCCTTCCTCCTTTACTTCCTACACTCTGATCCTTCCTCCTTTCCTTCCTACACTCTGATCCCTCCTCCTTTCCTTCCTACACTCTGATCCTTCCTCCTTTCCTTCCTACACTCTGATCCTTCCTCCTTTACTTCCTACACTCTGATCCTTCCTCCTTTCCTTCCTACACTCTGATCCTTCCTCCTTTCCTTCCTACACTCTGATCCTTCCTCCTTTCCTTCCTACACTCTGATCCTTCCTCCTTTCCTTCCTACACTCTGATCCTTCCTCCTTTCCTTCCTACACTCTGATCCTTCCTCCTTTACTTCCTACACTCTGATCCTTCCTCCTTTCCTTCCTACACTCTGATCCTTCCTCCTTTCCTTCCTACACTCTGATCCTTCCTCCTTTCCTTCCTACACTCTGATCCTTCCTCCTTTCCTTCCTACACTCTGATCCTTCCTCCTTTCCTTCCTACACTCTGATCCTTCCTCCTTTACTTCCTACACTCTGATCCTTCCTCCTTTCCTTCCTACACTCTGATCCTTCCTCCTTTCCTTCCTACACTCTGATCCTTCCTCCTTTCCTTCCTACACTCTGATCCTTCCTCCTTTACTTCCTACACTCTGATCCTTCCTCCTTTCCTTCCTACACTCTGATCCTTCCTCCTTTCCTTCCTACACTCTGATCCTTCCTCCTTTACTTCCTACACTCTGATCCTTCCTCCTTTACTTCCTACACTCTGATCCTTCCTCCTTTCCTTCCTACACTCTGATCCTTCCTCCTTTCCTTCCTACACTCTGATCCTTCCTCCTTTACTTCCTACACTCTGATCCTTCCTCCTTTCCTTCCTACACTCTGATCCTTCCTCCTTTACTTCCTACACTCTGATCCTTCCTCCTTTCCTTCCTACACTCTGATCCTTCCTCCTTTCCTTCCTACACTCTGATCCTTCCTCCTTTACTTCCTACACTCTGATCCTTCCTCCTTTCCTTCCTACACTCTGATCCTTCCTCCTTTCCTTCCTACACTCTGATCCTTCCTCCTTTCCTTCCTACACTCTGATCCTTCCTCCTTTCCTTCCTACACTCTGATCCTTCCTCCTGTTCTCCTGTACTTTTTTCAACCCTAATTATAAGCTTACTTCCCTTCTTCTCTTTTCACTGACCTCTTCCTCTCTTCTCTTCCTCTATCCCTTTCTAATTTACCTCCTGTTTTCGTGTTCCTTTCTTTCTTGCACTTCACCCTTGTGTCTCTCTCCCATCTTACATGTAACTCTCAAATCTTTGCCTTTGCGCAAGGCTGATTTTCTTCTGTTTGTTTTTCTAACTACACCCATCTCATTCTGCAGGATCTTGAACAAAAACAACAACAGCTGGATTCACTAACCACACGCATTCAGAACCTTGAAGATGTAAGCTCTGAAAATTAGTTATGTACTCTGTCTGGTACATATTCAGTAAGATGATTAAATAGACACAGTATAGGAAGCCCATTTGTCCCCATATAGACATTGTACATGGTAAGATTCACTGTAAGAGGGTTTCATTGTCCAGTCTGATTTCCAAAGTTAATGCTTTGAATTTTCCAGTGGTTCCCTGAAATGTTACTTGTAATTTGGAGAAAAGTTTACACTTTGAGAATGGTAAAACAAAAAAAAGATTCTCCAAAACAAAAGATTCTCACAATTAAAGAAAAATTAGTTCACTCTTCTGATTGTTTTCAAGAAGAAAATGCTGTCACAAGAGGAAAAAACTTGGAAAAACTAGGGTGGGAAAAAGACTATGAGATGTCCAGGGACTTACTAAGTTCTCTATGCTGAACCAGATTTCCTTGATTAAATTATATGATTCTTCAAGTTTGTGGATGTGTCTTCTGTCAACAGGAGGTATCAAGCTCCCCACTCAAGCAGGAAGCAGGTAAGAAAGCCTGAGACTTTCGTGTTGTTGTTTCTCTTTTTGTACCAGGATCTTTTCATTGTTACAGAACTCACTTACATGTACATTTGCACTGCAATGTGCCAGCCAATTATCATCTGTAGTTAAGCTGAAGTTATACTGGTTTCACATGAACTTAAACTTGTCACACTAAAAACTGTCAGTGTAGTGATGATGAGACACCTGTAAAGTGTAATGGTAATTCAATGATATAAATTATAATTATTATTGTGTTCAATTTACTTATTATTATAATTATTGGTATAGCTGTTACAATTTATTCTTGTTTACATTTGTATGTAGTGACCCTGTATGAAAAACTGAATGAACTGGGAGAAAAGAAACAGAGTTTGATGGATGAGATGGAGAAGGAAAATAAAGGAACTCCAGCAGAAGAAAGAGAAAGGCTTCTAAAACAGGTACAGTAAAATGTACAGTGCTTAGCTTTTTATTTCTAAATACTTGTATAGTGTCATCAAATAAAAAAAAATCAAATCAAATCAATTTATTTAAGCTCGATAGCATGAGGAATGGTTGCCAAATCTTCTGAGCCAGAGGCTCATGTATTAAATGTCCGAGCATTCCGGATTGAATTGGAATTTAGAAGTGTTGGTTTTTGAGGAGCGGGGAAAACCGGAGTACCTGGAAAAAAAAAACCTCTCAGAGCAGAGAAGAGAACCAACAACAAACTCAACTCACATATGACGTTGAGTCTGGGAATTGAAGGAAGGCGAGCACTCTCACCACTGCACCAACCCTGCTCCCCTGCTCATACTGTCAAGCAAAGAGGTGACAAGAACAAATAAAGCCAGCAACAAAATTAACTATCAACTGTAATGACTGACGAGTAATTTAAGCGTTCCATATTAAATTCTGGAGATGAGGTGACAGTAATTAAAGCAATAGGTAATTCTTATTTTTAAATGTACATACACTGTAGTTGGTTTGACCTTTGATCTCTGTTCAATTTTTTCACAGGTGAAGGAAGATAATCAGGAGATTGCCAGCATGGAACGAAAGTATGTGAACTGAACTTACTTCGTTGCTATTTTCAAGGAAATCAATGAACTTCTTACATTGTATGCAACTTAATGGGGAGGTTGAGGGAAGAAGACAGCAAATGCCCATGCATTAATGCAAGTTTAACAACTATTAATTGTACATTTGAGTACAATCTTTGGCTCAAATGTTTCTGCTAGTAGTTACCATTGAAATATTATAAGTGCAGAATAACTACAATGCAGTAAATATACACCAACACCTTTCCTAATCAAAAAATTTCAAAATAATCACTCAAAGTAGCTTTATCTAACTGCAATTGTTGTCTTATATATTTATTTACTTATTTATTTATTAATTTATTTATTTATTCTATATATTTATTTATTTATTCAATGTGCATGTATATCTATTTTATCTCTTCACTTATCCCATACTCACAATTATTATACTTATTCTTTAAACAGTCCTACCCGCTACCTGCCTAGATTAGCCTTAGTTAGCTATTTGCAGGTTAGCGTTGTATTATGTCGTTAATTTTAATAAACTTGAACTTGAAGTAAAGGTGCATTTCCAAAGATGTGTTTTTAAGTTGACTTGCTGTTCCCATGATGACAATAATTGCCATCTTCCCAATTCCCCGTCCACTGATCACAACCAGAAGCAAAAAGATTCAGATTCTGATTGGATATGGTTAGGCTGAGTGAAAATCCCCAGATTAGTTGTGAACATACATGTACTGTAATTTTATAGCCACAGCTTAGAGGCTTCTGCTTCCTGCATATAAATGTAACATCAAATGAACCAATAATAAAGTTGTGAGAATGATGAAAATCATATCATTATTTGAACTGGGGATTAGTAAAGAATGAATAATTTTATGTGAGTGACCAATTTGCAGTTATGAACACTACCGAAGCAGTAGTGAAAATAAAGCCTGAAAAAAGCAAAATTTAGGCTTTATTTTCACTACTGCTTTAAGGTAGTGTTCATAATGTGATGATCATTCACATACACTGTATTCATTTCAGTTGCAGCAATCAAGGCTTAAAAACAAAATTTGCAAATAAGATCTACAATGTATTGGCCTCAAAGTATCTTAAGTCAAAACTTGACATTTCTTGCCCTTTTCTAGGACTTCCGAGCTACGAGAGAAAATTGAGACTGTAAATGGAGAAATACAACAGTTAGACATGGATTTGGAAGAACATCGAGGAGAACGGAATGTCAAGTACAAGGAATTGAAGAAAAGAGAAGAAACAATGGATGGTAGGCCTCAATGAATTGCTTATAATAAATTACAAATTGAGATGATAATATTTAATAAGTTGTAATTTAAACTAAAGTCTGTTAAGGTAGAGTTGTGGAGTTGTATATAAATACTGAATAAAATTTAGATGAGCTGTTTGTTTATGTTAATAGCCCTTTTATCTTTTTACCAGATTTCCTTGATACCTTTGAGGAGGTCAAAGCTGGTGAACAGGTTTGTCTGTGTTTGTCTTGCCAGAAGGTTTTAATTGTATTTTCCAGTTCTTTCTCTTCATTGATACACACCGCAACTTAATGCTCATAAAGGATTCCCAGCAAAAATATAGTGCCTTACAGTAGCTATAAGTAAGCCTATGCACAACTTAATAAAATTATTATAACCTTATTGCCAATTAATTCTTACCCAAGTTAATCTTGTCTTTAACAGACCAGGAAACAACAGTTGGAAAGCACTATTGTGAATATTCTGGAGCACATAAGCAGGGTGAGGTTTTAATTATGATTTACACATCTCTCTTGTTAGTCTGAGTGATTTAATCTTTAGGATACATGTAGCAAGGCTGGCAAGGGCACCCAACGAAAAGTTTTGGTAGATATCTGTTCGGTGGAGGGTAGTTCGCCTTAGGCTTTCAGCGTCGATTAAAGAATGCACTCGGATTTTTGTAAGTAAAACATGGCCTAAAAGATTCGTAATGTGGAAATCATAACCCCTGAGGTTTTCGGAAAGGTCGTTATTGCTGTTTTTGGCAGTCAAAAACGTCAGTTAGCATTTTCAGAAAGAAAAAAGGCTCCCTAGAAAGTTAACTTAGCATTTTCTCAAAGAAGATTTTGTTCCCTAACATTTTCAGGCAATTGAAAACATCACTTTAAACATACTTCAAAACACCATGAATGCTTTCTACAGCTTTTGGCTGATTTGGCTCGTTGGGTGCCCCTGATGTAGTGTCTATTTACATGTTTTGCTTCATTAGTATACATTTAGCATAAATGGCAAAACAAGCTCAGTAAAGATAAATGCACACCAGAAATTCAAGTTTCAAGTTTCAAGAGCTCGGCAAACTTAGTATTCGCCGAGAATTTGAGTGTGTGCAATTCCTTGTAAATGTCGGAGGTTTTCAAAATTAAGTTGATGGTTTTGATATCTCCGAACATTTACCAACCCAACCATCAGATGAGATATAGACCACCACACCGGGAGATTTACATCCCCTACTCTTTTCGAACAGTGTGTGGGTTCTTTTACGTCCCACAGAATCAATTATGAAGAGTTGTGAGACGGGGCCTACGGTTTATTCATCCTTTATCCGAGAAGACTAGAAAGTCTAACCATTTGCAGATGTCATTACAAAGGCAACACTTTCTCCTCAATTATTTAAAGACCCTGAGTGTTGGTCCGGCCGGGGTTTGAACCCGCGACCTCCCGCACGGTAGTCCGGTGCTCTACCACTGAGCTAACCGGTCGGCGGTTCAAATGACTCAAAATGTAAATGATGACATCAGCAAAGATTCTCCTATGTGATGTGTCATAAAAGGGGTTCATATGTAACAATATTTCCATTCACAACAGAAGTAAGCAGTGCAATGAGCCAATCAAATACGAAGCAATTACATGTATCCGGCGCAGAGCGCGGGAAAATACGCGCGTCCAAGTCGCAATTGAAAACTGCTCTAACATGATGAAAATTTTTTAAATAATGAAGTAGTATCATTAATTTACGGTGTGATTGCTTTTTCCTTCAGGGTATGGCACAAGCAAAACACATGCCAAGTCCAGCAGAACTTCAGAGAATGAAGGTACATTATAAACGTTTTAAGGCACATAATCACAAATATAGCCCATACTGTTTGTTAGTAAAACCAAAAATGAGCCCTAACCTCTTCTAGGAAATTGAGTTTTATTTATGTGTGTGGATAAAACTTAACCTTCAGTCACAGCATTCATGATCAGCAAATATGTTAAACTGTGTTATTCATTTATTTGGTGCGGCACAGAGTGATTAGGAAATTAACCTTAAACACGAAGACGCGCTATATAAGGAGCGGTACCTAAGGTACGTTACGATCATTTGTCAATCAACCGTCGACCCATACAGAACTCCATGAAAATTTGTGTAATAAAAGACCGCTTCTGAGCAACAAGTTTGTAGTATTTTGTGTCTTTCTTCTTTTCGAGTTCCTCAGTGACTTTTATCGCCATGGAAGAATATGACTGTGGAGGTTTGTATCTTCTGAAATTGTCGTGCCAATGTTTGAACGTTTCAATTTATGGCGCTCATTTTGAAACTGGAAATGGTTGGCATACGCCATCGAACAATGGTGACAATAAAACTAAAATGCAAATGAAACAGGGGGCGGAGCTTTTCCTTTTATAGCGCGTCTTCGTGTTTAAATGGAAGATCAGACTGGCAAAGAGATGTACGTACTTTTCAGTGAGTGGTGCAGGCATACACTTTATTATATCTCTCACTTAGTACGCGCGCTGTGATTGGTCAATTTTGCGGGCCGTATTCTACAGTACGGCCCGCTTAACTTCAACAAGGTTTCTTTCCCGCGCTCAGAGATATAATAAATATCTTACTAACCTCGTTTTCTCGGTCCGTACTGTAACTTACGGATCCTCGTTTTCCCATTAATTTGTGGCCCGCGCGCTTCGCGCTTGGGCCATAAATCAACAGGAAAAAAACTCGGTCCGTAACTTACAGTACGGACCTCGGACTCGTTTAGTAAGAGGTATATACATTAGAAAAAGAAAATCCAAGTTCTAGATCTCACTATAGGAGTCGAACGTGTGGCATTCCAATTACTAGTGCTAATGTACAATCACTAAGCTATAGGAGACTCAAGGATGTTATAGGCCATTCAACTACAGTTAGGTAATTACAGTCTAACTTCAAGCATTAATTTCTTCTCTCTCTCGGCCTGTAGGATGATTTGAGCTTTAAAGAAACAGAGATGCACAAGTCTCAGTCAACAGCAGCCAGTCTTGGTTCAGGTAAGAGTTGTTGGTCCACAATCTATAATAAGGTATGTATAAGGTGAAACATAAACTATGCCCCATGAAAAATTATGCGGGCTATTTCATATGCATTGTTCACCGTACAATTTTAATAGGGTAGCAGTGTTCGCCATTCCCAGATTCAAGACCAAGAAACGTGGTAAACATTTGCTCACTTATCTGGTAGCTAAGTTGTGGAATAGGCTACCAGGCGAAATTAGGACCCCACCATCACTGAGGAGTTTTTAACATCGCATTCGTAAATGTGATGTAAGTGCCGTGGTAGAAGATGGCAATTGTTCGAACTGCACTCTTTGTAACTCATAAAAGAATGAAAGTTTCCAAGCGTTAAATTTTACATTTTAAATTTCTTAACTAGGTTTTTATCAGTTAATAGTCATTAGGCTTTTGATCATGTATTAGTCAGTAGTTAGTAGATTTCTAATTATATTGTTAAGTGTCCCCAATTAGCAGGTTATTTTCCCTTGGCAAGCTACTTTGAGAGGTTAATAAAGTATTTGATTTATTGATTGGACGCTGCCTCCTTTTCTGAGTATGGCGTGATAGTCTTAGAAAATGTGGATTAATTGTAAGGGTTGCATCCTGGCCCTTAATTGATCCATGACTGAAGGAATTACGCAGGTCCGTTTGAAATGCAAAAAGTAAATTTGGAACTAAATGCGTTCATTTAGTAGTAACTTGTTTCTATTTGAATTATTTGTATTAGAACACACCAGACTTCAAATGGATCTTGATAAAGTTGAACAGGTTAGTGCTCGTAGGATATAAATTATACCATTGATACACTTTGGCTACATCAGAAAATACAAATTTGACACCATTGTCATATGTATATCTTTGTCTTTTATAGCTTGAAACAAAAATAACGACTGAGCTGGAATCATTGAAAGAAAGAATAAGTACAATGACCCAGGTGGGCGTAAATTTTATTTCAAAAAGTAGTAGTTTATCCTATGGAGCCGTCTCCATTTGAGCGTCATTATTTGCTCAAATAAAATACGTTAACCACTAAAACCAAAAGTAATCACCCCTCCCAATCGCAACAGATACAAACAGCACGCCGGAAACCAATCAGGCCTGCCATGTAGTACAGCAGTTACGGTAATTAGTACGATCTGTTGTAAACCCTTGCACTCTAAACTATACTTAGTGATATTCAATTCAGTTACAGTAAAAACCCGCAACTAAGAACCTGAAAATTAAGAACCTGTTAGCCTAAAATTTGGATTTTATACCCCCTGTAAACAAGAACCTATTTAGCCTAAAAATTGAAAACAGGTTCTTATTTTCTAAAATCATATTAGTACATTACAGCTGCAGTGCAAGAAACCTATTTGAAGAAAAAAGCAGATTCTCATTACTGTAAAAATGAGTTTTTTAATAGAAAATAGGAAATAGGCCAATAACCATCTTGTTTTGCAGCTGACTTTTATTTGCTTTTCTCCAGAATTGAGAACCTATTTTAAGAACCTAAGTAGCCTAAAATTGTATTAACTACCATTTATACAAGAACCTGTTTAGGCTACTTCCCAAAAATGTAGGTTCTTAGTTGCGGGTTTTTACTGTATTACATTGCATCCATAAACCTAAATGCACAATAGGGCCGTTTATACGAGAGAAAATAAGCCTCGGCTTACTCTGGCCACGGCTTACATAAGACGCGAACACTCCCTATAAATGGTACAAAATCTACGTTCACGGCTTTCTCAAGCTACGGCTTATCCTGGCCTAGGAGTTTTTACTCGTATAAATGGTTCCTTGCGGGTCTTATGTAAGCCGCGGCTTATTTTCTCTCGTATAAACAGCCCTAATGTATAACTACATTAAATTTGCGGAGATGGAGGCATCCAGAAAATAAAATCCAAATAAAATTGGTTTCTCATAATTTTCCTTATTATTATCCTCATTCCTCAGGAACTTGAGACGTACAGTGATTTGGATGCGCTGAGAGACCAGTCCGAAGAAAAGAAACGAGTGAGTCAATGCTTCAATTACAGCCTAAAGGACTACGTTTTTAATCAGCTTTTTGTATTAATCTGTAGAAAAGCCAGTAAGCAATTTCCAGGAAGCCTCTGCATTTGCGTTTTAGCACTCATCAGTACTTTCCTTGTTTTTAACTTAAAGCGACTAAGTGAGTGAACAACTGATTAAATGACTGACTGACTGACTGGTTGCTTGATTGCTTGACTTTTTTATTGATTGATTGATTGATTGATTTTGTGATTTTGTGATTGATTGATTGAGTGATTGAGTGAGTGACTTATTGACTGAGTGATTGATTGATTGATTTTGTAATTAATTGATTGATTGATTGACTGACCCAGTGAGTGAGTGACTTACAGTCTATTGACTGGCTGTCTGATTGACTGTCTGATTGATTGATTGATTGATTGATTGATTGATTTTATGATTGATTGATTAATTGATTGGTTGAGGGACTTATTTAATGAATGACTGACTGACTCACTGATTGACGTATTGACTGACTAACTGACTGACGTATTGACTGACTGACTGACTGGCAGACGTATTAAATGACTGACTGATTGACTGACTGATTAATTTTTCAGTGTATTTTGTGTGCAAGTGAATAATTTCAAGTGTGTTTTGAACAGAAAATTCCATGGCACCATCCTTGTAATAAAACCTCCTAAATAGCTGCAGCATGTTGCATGAATCTTGTAACTTATGTTTTTCGTCCTTTTGTCAGCGGCTATACGAAGAAAAGAAGGTGTTGTCCTCACGGAAAGAAACATTCAAACAACGTAAGTTCATAGACATCGTGTTTGTCCCAGACGTAGTTATGCCTTCACTTACTTTTCATCTGAAAAGCAGAGTAACAGCTTTTACGACTCTTGGGTTGGTCACAAGCACCCGTTTGATTCATTTGAGTTAATAATCATTCTTTTCAATCAGATGTCCAAAGACTGTCTTCATTATATGATGCTACAAGAAGTAAACTGATGGATAATGAGACTCATTCTCAGGTATTTTGAATTTTGATGTGTCCTTTAACTGGGTAACAGTTAAACGTCTTTTTAAAACAAGGTCATACCGTAATCGTGCTCGCTAACGCTAGTTGTAGTTCAATAGTAGCCTCAATGGACCATATTCGAATTCTCGGTAGTGAACTGGATCTAGCACGAAGTGGAGGCTATTCTCGGTAGTGAACTGGATCTAGGACGAAGTGGAGCTATTCTCGGTAGTGAACTGGATCTAGCACGAAGTGGAGGATATTCTCGGGAGTGAACTGGATCTAGCACGAAGTGGAGGCTATTCTCGGTAGTGAACTGGATCTAGCACGAAGTGGAGGCTCTTTGGGGAGATACCTTTGCGTATGAAAAGATTCTCTCGTTTAAGCCTCGTGTGCACGCTAGTTCCAGCTCTTTACCGAGAATACGAATGAGGTCTGTTGTATTATAATTACCTTAGTACAAAATTTCCATCTTCATTACCATTATGGTTATCATTTATTATCATGATGTATATGAGGAATACGAGGAGGAGGGTGACGATGGTGATTACTTTTCAATCAAAATACATTTTTTGTCTTGTTGTATTTTTTTTAGCTTGGTAATTTGGAAAGAAAGTGGCAACATCATGAGCAAACAACTTTGTGATGAAAGAGTGTATCCTTTATTTTTCTTGTTCACTGTAGCCTGTTACGTCCATTCTGATTCACCTTCTAAAGCTAAATAAGACCACAATCTCTTGAATAAGGTAACCCTGTAACCTGCGACGCTCCCTTTTCTCAAGTCCTCCCTCAGTGTTCCAGATAGGAGGGGAGTCCCAAGTCAAAAGCCCTACAAGGTCAGACACATAACCCGACAAATTTATAATAGTTTGGTGGGAGCGGTGGGAATTTGACCCCTTGGAATTCATTGTTGACACCCCGCCTTAAAAGCGTATCTGGAACCCTGCTGCCTCAGTCTTCAATTTTCGTATCATGTATGTTTCCACATTTCTGGCATTTGTGTAGTATGAAATCCTTGACGTTACCCAGTTATTGCTCAAAAAAGCATGGAAAGTGACTATCGCCCAATGAAGCAAAATGTGGCAGAACAGCTGGAAGAAATTAACAAGTTTCTGATTCAGTCTCTTGGAAAATAACTTGAGTGACTGTCGAGTTGTAAATAAATTGTGATTATTTAACAGTTTCTTTAACACTGAACCGAGTCGTATCCGAGACCATAGGCAACAAATTGTACAGGTTTTGTAATTGTCTTTGGCATTATTGTCCATGGAAATGGGAGCTGTGCATTTTAATCATGATGTAATTTTGCCTTGAATAAACTTCATTGGTTCTTGAACTTTACGAGTTTTCTTCTGTGTAAAGTGGAACCTCGATTTAATTAAGTGGCAAGGGACTAGGGAAATTGGTTCGTTACGCGTACATCGAGGGTTCGTTATATCAAGGTCCTTTTCCATACATTTTAAAGGGCAACAAATTGTACAGTTTCCAATCCAAAGAACATTATATAGTAATGAGGGCATCAAAACTTTAATTGAACTTATACAGTGAAGATCGAAGGCATGCATTGGTAGTTCTAGATGGGCCTACAGCAGACACATTAGAGTTTGACTGCTTCCTAAATTGCATAGGTAGTCTCCCAACAAAATCTGGATATTTCTGAAAAGTGTTCCTCTTTTTTCTGCATACGACTAGCTTTTATTCAACTCTACCGAGGTGAAAACTTGTGAAATTGTAATTTAAAACATGTTTGGAATCAAGACAACTGACAATTGTCTTGACCTTCACAAGTTGGTTTTCACGAGCAGAGCAATACAATTTAGTGAAAATCTAACCGATCGATCGGAAACAGGATAGACTCCGTCGCTTATGATCCAGTGAAAATTAGATTGTCGTAGTCGGAAACAGAAGCCGAAGAATAAGCCAATCACAGTCCTCGATTCCAGGCATTGTGATTGGTTGGTTCTTCCGATTCTGCTTCCGACTCCCGACAATCTGGTAAGCGACGGAGTCATAAGCGGAATCGGAAGAAAATGGAAACGTTCTAATTCTTCGGACTCCGCTTATAACTCCGATTTTCGATTTTCACTGGGTCATAAGCGCTCTTACAACTCCGACTAAGACTACTACTCCGACTCCGACTTCTTCGCTGGTGAAAACCAGCCTTGAGCAGCTAAAGACTGTTTGTAACTGGTGTGCATAGTACCCTATATATCTTTTAATTTGAAAATGGTGAGCTTTTGCATACATGTACATACTCGTTATTTGTCTTTTGTAGTCAAATTTGGTTGTTTTTTGTTAGGTTGATTTCTTTTAATTGTGCTATGAAAATGGCTGCTGTGTAGATATTTGAGAAATTATTAGGCTCCGATGTTCAAAGCAGGGTTAAGCTAACCCAGGAACTCAGTAAATTATAATTGTATGCAAAAACTTAACATTTTACGATTAAAGTAATTGGAAGAGCTGATTGCAGGGAGCACCAATGGTCCAACTTGTGGTTTAGTGAAAATAAATCTTGGATTGGACTTGAAACCGGGTTGACAGATGGATCCATAAAATATTACAAAATTCAAAAATTACGATTTTTAATGTATAGAGGCGGGCAACTTTCGCCCACACGCCGTATATTTTCTGTGTAAAAGTCCTTGAAGTTAATTCATTGAGTTTAAATGAGCTCTCCGCGAGACTTTGCATTTCTGTTAAAATCAGTACGGCGAATCCATTTGTGAACCTGGGTTTCATTAAATGTTATTTAATTTATGTCACCTTGAATGATGCCACTGAAATTCTGAGGTTTTTAGACTGGTTTTCATGTTTCCTTTTTTGCATGAAGTTTGCTACAAGCAGTTTTGTTTTGATCCCCGAAACATGAATCTGCTGTTATTTGCTGCGGTTCTAGTTCACAGATGAACATTCTAATTATCGAACCTTTAGAGTGTAGATTCTAGCACATATTGTTATTCGCACAATGTCTGCATGCATCACTCCGTAATCAGTCGAATTGGCTAAGATTTGAAAATTTCAATTTTATGGCTTAAGAAAAACATACAGTTTCAATAACACCGTTAAGGCCATGTTACACGAGGCAATTTTTCTTGCAACTCGCAACGCAACGATGACGAATAAAAAACCTTTCAAGTTGCAGGGTATGTTACACGTTGGCAACTTTTTTCGCAACCTGCAACGCGTACAATAACAAACAAGATGGCGGACGCAATCTTGAAATCTCCCGCGAGCGAAAGATGAGCTGCGATTGGCCCATTCTGACAAAATTGTTGTTGCGAGTTGCAGAGGGGATGTCACACCCAAGCAACTTGTCTCGAACGTTGCGAAAAGTAGAGGGTCGTTCTACTTTTCTCGCAACTCGCAACGCAACAATTGCAGTTGCAAAATGGGGTGTTGCACGTGAATTTTTTCTCGCAACTTGCAACGCAACGTTTGTTGCGTTGCGAGTTGCAAAGAAAAATTGCCTCGTGTAACATGGCCTTTAAAGAGACCGTTAACTGCGGATTCTTGTCCAAAAATATAAAAACTAAATGATTCATGCATTTTTCTCTCGAACGCGCGGTGACTTAGAAAACCAGCTTCAAAGCTCTTTTTCACTCTACTTTCTAATTGTTTAGTTGTTAAATTAATTACAAAAATTAGCGAAAATGGCGCGTGACGTTTCGAAGTCATCAAGATTCAAGAGACAATTCTCATGCTTAAAATAACAGCAGTCTGTGAAACTAATTTATACAAAGTTGAAAGAATTCCTGGTTACGTCTTCTAATAATAATAATAATAATAATAATAATAATAATAATAATTTAGAACTTATATAGCGCATTTTCCATGTGTATATGATCAAATGCGCTTTACAAGCAGATGAAATTGGAATTTGGAAATGTTGGTTTTCGTGGAGAGGGGAAAACCGGAGAACCCGGAGAAAAACCTCTCGGAGCAGAGAAGAGAACCAACAACAAACTCAACCCACATATGACGTCGAGTCTGGAAATCGAAACCGGGCCACATTGGTGGGAGGCGAGTGCTCTCTAGGGCTGTCCATAAGTTGCTCGGCCACTTTTGAGCAACTTTTCTGATTTCGAGCAACTTTCAATCCTTCGAGCAACTTTTTTCTGTTTTGAACAGGTTTCTTGCTTTTTAAGACAGTTCACAACTTCAAAGCGCCTATGAAAGTTCTGATATTGGACATTGGTTGCTTTCATCATGATATACCTTTTGCAAACAACATTTATACACTATCCGACACTATCTGACACTAACCCTGGTCTGGAGAATACGGCTAGTGGTGGTCTGCCTGTGGTAGTTTTACAAGGGTCAGCGGATATGGTAAAAAATTCAAAATGGCGGAGCTGAACGATAGTCCATGCCCGAGTGACCATGATGAATATTAAGATCCTCTAGAAATAGCAGCTAGTGCTGGAGCTAGGTTGAGTACTCCAGAAAAAGCTGGTATTTCCCAGCAAAGAAAGGTGCAAACTAATCCAGCAGAAAAGAAGAGAAACGTGCGCGGTTCACACAATTATAATAAAATCAATATGCAATATGTATCTGGCATCTAAGCAAAGTGAAATTCTTCATGAACATCTTCATTTTAGTTGATAATTAGCCACTTACACCAAAATACAAAAAAGCAACTTCTGAGCAACTTTTGGATTTTCAGGCAACTTTTGAGCAACTTTCAGAGTTTTGGAGCAACTTTTGAGCAATTTGAGCAACTTTTTGAGAAAATTGGAGCAACTTTTCAAACATTTATGAGCAACTTGTGGACAGCCCTAGTGCTCTCACGACTACGCCATCCCTGCTCCCCCAACTCTGTCAACTCTGTGTATAAATTATTTTCATCTACTGCCATTTTTAAGCTTGAGAGCTCGCTTTAATTTCCTTATTTAATTTTGATGTATCTCAAAAAGGCAGACTCACGAAATTTTGTTGATTTCGTTTGTAATAATATAGTAACAATAATGGTGTGATGTCCAATACTAGGGATATTCAGAAATATGAGGTTGTACAGAGTGTAAAAGTATGGGTAATAAAAATAAATATATATATAAAAAACAAAGATCTGGATTTGACTTTTTTGTCTTATTGGGCTGATTTTCATTCAAAAATATATTTTATGTCGTTGCCACTCATTGCATATGATAATATTCGCGAATGACGTCACCATTTATTTGCATATATCAAAAAGTACGAGTTGGCATCTAAAATTAAGTACTATTTTGACGGCCAGCTTGTATTTCATATATTTCAAACAAACTCATAGTGAGTTCACGTTTGCTGTTTTCGCTTATTTAGCACAATAAATTGGCACTAAAAAAGTACGAGTTGACACCAAAAAATACGAATTGGCACGAAAAATACGCACCGGCACCAAAAAGTACGAGCCGGCACCAAAAAAGTACGAGTTGGCACCGAAAAAGTACGAGCCGGCACCAAAAAAGTACGACATGGCACCAAAAAAGTACGAGTTGGCCTGGCACCGAAAAAAGTACGAGTTGGCACCGAAAAAGTACGAGTTGGCACCGAAAAAGTACGAGTGGCACCAAAAAAGTACGAGTTGGCACCGAAAAAGTACGACATGGCCAAAAAAGTACGAGCTGGCACAAAAAAGTATGAGCCGGTACCAAAAAAGGTTTATTTTTATTTTTTTTAATTAAAAGATACAACCTCCTTTTGAGCTTTGGATTCTAAACGTTACCCTTATTTTTTCTTGACGCGACCAAACAGAGTGGCATTGCAAAATCAACACTTCAAAAGTGTAATCCTCTGCGATTTTCTCTCTTTCCCTTCATCTGCAGTTGGATTGGCTTGCTGAAAAAGCGTGCACAACAAATTGTTCCAATCTGTGACGTCTTTGTTAGAGATTGGTCAGTTCGTTCCTAATTCATATTCATGAAATTGCCGAATTTTCCACAAACCAGTGGCCGTCGTCGCGTTAAGATGTCTTGTGCTTCGAAAGACTGGACTGTGCCTTCAACTCCGAAGGTGACTGAAAGCCTGTGTAACAAGAGGGAAAGCAAGTCTACAACGCCCCAGTAAAAGGTACACATTTGCTGCACAAACATTTTATGCTATGTTCCTTGGGAAACGTGACCAAACTAGACACGTTATTTGCGTCGGTTGTAGATAACACGTGCTCGAATTATCTCGAAGAATTTGAACCGTAAACTAATGCCTTTTACACACCAGATAGTGTTTATTTGGCTACAATTTAAAGCCATGTTGGTCATGCGGCGCAAAAATGGCACCAGTTGTCCGTTACAACGGTTGAACGACGAGCTGTTAGGAACTTGCAAACGTTAGGGGTCTGAAAATTATTTAAGAAATTTCCTTGCATTCATTCTTAAATTAATGAACTATTTCACTCATTTCTGTTCTCAGGAAACTATGAGTGTTAAAGCTTTCGGACCCAAGGGAAGCAGTCCTAACACACCTGAGTTTACGAGTAAGAGGAAAGAGAAAGAATCCACAAGGACATAATGGAATGGATGAACGAGAAAGAACCCGGCAAAGATAAGAACTTTGATAGTTTATTATTTGATAAAAAATGGTGGCTGAACAATTTCTACAGGTTTTCTTCAGTATCGAGTTGTTACAGTGTTGTCTCTCTTGAATTCACAAGTGACACGAAACCTGAAGTGTCAAAGGAATTCATTATTTAGAAATGTGCACAAGCTAGTTGCCTAAAAACTGTACAGCAAACTGGCATAGGGCTTTAAACTGGAGAATTAATTGAATTCTAGTAGACTGTTGGTCAAATTGAATTGGTGGAAAGCTAGAATAACTTATCTAGTAATTGTTGTTCTTCAGCCATCATTTGAATAATGTTGAGCGATCATCTAATTTTCGCGGTCGATAAATGGATGTTTTTCAGTTCTATACCTTTCAATTTCTTCTTGCAGAAATATCGTAGCAAATCTGATATTGTGTTCTGATTTGGTCACCTACTGAGTATTTTGCTCAAGGAAAACGCGCTTCATAACAGTTTGCATTGATCGCTCAATGTATATAGATTTAACACGCCAGTCGATGTAGCAGAATAATGTGGAATAATTTAAGGAGGTATTGATTGTTGATATCAAATTAACACTTTACTAATGTGAAATTAATTTTATTTCGGTGATCAAACTATTTCAGCTAAAACTGTATTTTACATCTTCTTTTTAACACAAAGGCGCACTATAAAAGGGGCCTTGTTAGACAAAACCTGCGTTTTGTTGTTGAAGCAATGCTGACAAAGACGACAGCATAAGATTAAAGTGCCCCTAACCCCAAAATATTTTTTCGCTTAAATAAACCTTTCAACCTGTTCAAAACGCATTGCGCCTTTTTTGAACCAAATCTTGACCTTTTACAGGCTGTAAGAGCTACGAAATCTGGTCATCATCTGTCCCACGATCGAGCTAGTAAGGACATGGGTCTAGTCCTGGTTTTACGTCATAAACTGCTTTGCATGCATGTTTACAAAGACTTGATGGCAAAAATTAAAATTTATGAAGAACAGCACAACATTTCTCACCTTACAAATTTCCCATGCAAAAACATAAATGCAGATCAAGTGGTGTTCAAAATGGGAGGGGCCTGGGCCTGTTATAGTGCGCCGAACCGAAACCAAAACAAAAATTTAGTATCAAACGATATCTAAAAATTTGACAGGAATAAATAGAAGAGATTTTACCATGGAAAGACTGGCGAAGATCTTTAGCTTTCCGTAGTTTTATTTATTTGCTTTTACATTTGAAACTGTCACAGAATGCTATAAACATAAAAAGAAGAGAACATTGGAATTGCACCTTGAGAATTTTGAGGCGACATTCGGCATTTTTCCGTCAAGTGATTTAAATGAATATGTGAATGAATTCAATTGGGAACTGACTTCATTGTGTTTTATACTGTCAGAACCTCCTTAAAAATGTTCACGATTTCGTTACATTTAACTGCACTGGTTACTTTATTGTTGACAAGAGAACAAAGGCATTGGTCAGTTTCGGACCTTGAAAATAACGAGAAAATTTTTCTCGAACTCGAAACCCTTTATTGGCCGTAAAAAGCCGTTTGCTTTTCTGCAGCAAGGAAACAGTTTCCAGTGCCTGTGTTGTCTTGTTATGTCTGGCGTTTAGTTCATAAATCTCAATGTCTGGTTAGAAAAAAATTGTTTTGTTCAATCGGTGTTTATTTCCTCCGTAGAGATCAACATATATCGAGTTATACAGACCACAACAATAGAGATATTTCATTATTACTAAAGAGAGAACAAATTACCACATAGTACAATATTTAATTTTTCATGTATATTGCGTGAACCGGTAAGGACAGGCGGACCGGGACTTTCGATTTTTGGCCTCTAAATTATCTTCAAATTATTAAAATGATTCGGCATTTTATCGCCTAAAAAATTGATATGTTTTAGTCTTGAAACAGATTAACAATGAGAAATAAATCTGAAGCAACTTGCTTACATTGTAAATGATAAATCTACCATTGACTGGACACTTTTTTGATCTAATTTGTATTACTTGCCGTTTTCATGCTCAAACTGAGTGACGAACCACTTCACCTTCCGAGACTGGAAAAGTTATTTCACTTGTGACTGTAACAGAAAATAATTTGATAATTAAACTTCCGAAATATTTTAGTGAGCAAATTAGAAATCGTTTGGTTATCGAATTGTTTTGGTCCTCTTCACTACTGGCTGATATCGCCTCGTTTATGCCAAGTAAAAGTGATTCCCGAACGTTGTTTTCCTCGTCAAAGTTTTCAATCGATCGTATAATAACATTTGCTGACATAAGTCCTTGTTTTATCGTTTTGTTTCAAAATCATTTGGAAATTCTGGATGTTATCATTAAAAACAATTATTTTCATGAAACGAACAAAGACTTCGTACGAATAGTGTGAAAAAAGTTGTATTGGTTCCTTTCTCGGCTGGTTGATCTTGCGGAGAAATTGCGAATTGAATTATGTATTCATTTAGTGCATATGACGATAATAGCATTTCAGTCAAATTTTTGTTAAAAGAAAGTTTTATTGACTTTAAAATGTATTTTTGGTTCATTTTTGTGGTCTGTGCAACCTTTGTTTGATTCGGTTAGGAAAAAAGGAGCGAAAATCAAAGTTTGAAACAACCAGACATTAGGTTTTATGATACGCTCTTAACTCTAGCTACTTAATTTGGAAGAAAAGACCTTTTCTGTTGGAGATCAGTGTAACACAGGACGAAAGAAAGCAAAGTTTGTAAGTGCGTTAACTTGGCTGATTCGTGTGATGATGGACAAAACATGGCATTAAATAATTTTTTTGAACCAAAGGTTTAGATATTTTTAGAGGGGGAAAAGATATTTGGAAACGTTTTCTCAACATTTCACTGTGAAATTGTCCTGTGTTGCAAAGAAATTATCCTATAGAAAAGATCTCGTTATTAAAACCAAAATGGCAAGCAATGAGAAATTACAAAGGAGACAGTTACACGAGAGAATTCAAAATTCGTTCTCCTAAACTGATATTATTGACATTTCACAGAACATTTCTTAGCCTGCCATGTTGGTTTTAATTTCTTCCATATATTCACCATCTCGTGCAAGAGTTCTTGAAACAATCAGAACAGTTTGGAGAGTTTGGCTCAGTGGAAATTCTCGCGATGATTTTACTCGCCATCACCAAATTTTCATTCTGCGTCTTGCACGAGATATGGTATATTTTTGGCGGATTTAAAATTTAAACTGTCCTTGGAACGTTTTTGTCAACAAAATTGTTGCGAGGGGAAACTCTGTGCAAACTGCATCAAATTTTCCCGCCAAAAAACTTAAAAAATACGGGCGCTCAAAATACGCATGCGCCGTATTTTTAAAAACTTTAAGTAAATAACTTAACTCTTGTAAGTTAGTAACAACAGAGAGTAATAAACACAATAAATTAAAGTTGAACTTTTATTGTTGCTGACTACTTTATCATTAATAAATATTACAACGAGAAAAGTGTTAGAATTTCTTTTGGGAGTAATAGATGAGAAAATTAAAAAAAAAACGGCGCATGCGTATTTTGAGCGCCCGTATTTTTTCTAAGTTTTTTGGCGGGAAAATAAGTCACTTAACCAGGGGTTACCATGGCACTAATTTAACGCAACATTTAAGACATTAAATACAAAATTATTTCTAACGAACTTTTATTGGTCTAGATTACCGCAACAATTGCTGAAAATTTTGCCAGGTACCTTGAAAATACTACTGAAAAATCGAAGGAAAAAAGTATTTGAACGAATATTTTTGAGCTTGTTTCAACTGTTGCTTTTGAAAAATAATCACGATACAATCTGTTTACGTCTTGCTGCATGCATTTTGCAAAACCTATAAACCATATTGATAACTGAATATGTGAATGATCATCATAGTTACGAACACTACTTAAGCAGTAGTGAAACTAGAGCCTGAAAAAATTCAGGCTTGTACGGGAGTAGAACCCACGACCTCTGCGATACCGGTGCAGTGCTCTACCAACTAAGCTAACAAGCCATCTGAGCGCAGTCAAAATGAACAGCTCCCAGTTTCTTAAGTAGTGTTCATAACTGCGATGATCATTCACATATTCAGTCTTTAATCCGCAGTTCAAATATGATTTTCAGAAATTCTCACATATTGATAATTGTTGAATTTTTACAATTAGTCTTTTCTGAACTGGGAACATCCTGTTAAAATATTTGTTCAAATAAATAAATTTGCATGCAACGGACGAAAACAAACATTGTATCGTGTATATTGGTCCCAGCCAATTGATACAGTGCAACACAAATATAACTAACATACTAGTACAATTTGAGCTTAACGTGAAAGATAAAGATATTGTTATTGCAATATCATACTTGAAAACCCTTGCAGCAGACTGATTGACTTCCAGCGTTTAGACAGATAACAAAATAAATGTGTTTCACAGCATTATGAATGCTATTTTAACAAGGACACTCATTCGAAGAATATTGGTTCCTGACGACGATCAGAATTCAAATAATTTTTCTTATATTGAACACCGTTAAAAAAAAATTGCAACCTTCTACTCCTTTGCAGTATAATTTCAACAAATGACCTGCCAGAATATGTATTTCAATTCTTAACTTTTGTTTCGTCTTAGTAGTTATAATATGTTTGGTTCACACGAAGTTAAAATTGAGGAAGAAAAACTAACGTACGGATCTCATTTCAAACTTTCACGTGAAAAAAATAAAATGCAAATCAGGTGGTGTCGAAAGTGGGATGAGCTTCGGGCCTTCCTGTTTAAAGTAAATGAGTACGCACAATCATCGCTATGGCAACAACTCCTTTTATTTTCATAATGAGAAATACCATGATTATTCTTTGACAAGTTAATGTAGTATGAAGAAGATTTTTGTCTTCTTAAGTCAAAATTTGGATTTTAGAAAAAGCAGGCTAATGCAAAGAAATATTTTTCCTCCTCGGCAACATTTTGTTAAAACTACTAAAGTACTTCCAACAGCCAAAACCCTCAATAACCAACATTTTACTACGTCTTCGTCATTTCATTCCGGGTGCAATTCAGCTTTCCGGGTAACAAAAACGTTATACTCAAAGTTTTAAATGTAGTCACCATCTACACAGAAAATGTATCTTAGCCACATAGAAGCAGTAAAAATAAAAACACCGAAAATGCCAGTTAAACCACGAATTTCCTTCAATTTTTAATGAGTGGTGGCTTCAACCTCAACCATCACTGAAAATTTCTTGGAAGTCAAGAACTGTCGAAACTAAAAACAAACAGTTTTTTTGTAATCTTAACGCTTCAAATGAAAACTGTGAAATAAAATAAAAGAAAAAATCAACGAAAACAAAAAACAGTTTTCGATTTTTACAGAAAAGTAACCTGGAAACCTTAAGACAAACATGGCCTGCAATTTTTAATAGAAGTAACGTTCTAATGATAAAATGTACCAACTTTAGTTTAATGGTGAAGATCGACTGTTTATCAGGCAGCGAGGTCGAAAAAAAGAGAGAAACAATCAGAATTTATAAAAAAGCTCGCTAAAAAATACTTCAGCTCACAAAAAACCGTTTAAAACTGCTGACAAACAGCAAAGATCAACGTGTATACTGCCAAATTTTAGTTTTACGTTTTCACAAATAAAGAGCCTGAAGAATGATAATAAAATACAGGAAATCCACAATTTAGATGAAAAAGAGAATTTGGAATGTAATGTATATAACAACTTACTGAGAAAGTCTATGAGAAATCTTGCCTCATCGTGATCCTCACTGAAAAGGGATTGTCATTGAGATTTGCTTGAGGATGGACTCAATGTTAGTAAGAAATAATTTTGCAGTCTATGATATGAAAAATGGGCAAAGTTAATTGAAAGTAGAAAAGACATTGGCCTCCATATTCACTAAAACCCCTTAAACCTACTGCATACATTAAAGATGCTTAATACAACGTTTGGGACAACCAAGCATTTCCATAAAATATCTCACTTTTGGCTTTGTACCCGTTATTTGTAGGTCACGTGACAGACCACACCCATTTTTTTTTTCAAAATTGCCATATTTTAGGAAAACGTAGACCTAGTCAACTTGCCTTCTATCGATAACTTTTGATTGAAGGTTTAGGGAACTAAATGGAGTTTTTGAAATTCATTTATTTTTTCAAAACTATAATGTTTTTATTTTAGACAAGGACTGGGACTAGAGAAAAACATTTAATGGTTACGTGACATTAAACGTTTTCATAAAACGCCGTTTAATTTCATACACTTCGCTGCAGTTTTAAGACCTGGGAAGAGCTTAGTAACGTTAACGTTGGTTGTCAAGTTGTAATCCAAATATTCTACATTGTGCACAAATTAGGGCGTGGTAGATCATGTGACCGGAACAACAACAGCAGATCATCACAAAATCACATTTTTCTTGCTGTAAGATAATGTTTAGCCAATTTATTTGTAACAAAGAAGAGCAACATATTAAAGTCGAAATACCCTAATATTTCACAGGAGCCATTCCTTAATTCACCGATTAATTTTCATTGAAAAGATTTTCATAGATTGGAACATAGCCTGTTTGAGTAATCCTTTGAATGTAAAAATACAAACGCTTGACGGAAAAGGAACTGGCCAAAAACGGAAAGTTACCAAGATTTAAGCTGGAAAACTCGTTTCCTTTTAAGCAAGACTGATTATTAGAAAATGTGTAAAGGAACCCCACCCCATGTTATTTTAAGTAGGTTTTAACTGCATCCTGAATGCGCACATTTGGATGGTAAGGCTACGTTGAATTTGTTATGCAGACGTAACGTTTAGACTGATAATTGTTAGCATGGGAAGCCAAAAAAAAATATTAAAACGTTTTCCAGTGTTAAATTCCGGAAACGAAAGTCCCGCTGCCTGCTAAACTATTTTATAAAGCCTTTTTATGGAGAAAAAAAAAACACTTCTTTTTGTGCACCTTAAGTCCTGGCACCTTGGTAACAGCTAATGTTTGTGAACATCATGTTCACAGTGTTTTGACTCGGAAATGCTTTTTTCTAATCTTTTATCGTTTCAGAAACATCATAACAATAAAAACCCTTACAAGCCCTTTTAAAGTTAAAACCGTGTACCGCTCCTCCTGTTCTGAATCATATTTCAAGCTTTTTTCTTCTCACAAAGTTACAGGGACACAGGGATACTTCACAAATTAATGTGATCAAGTAAGCTGAAGCCACTCAAAAGGCACTAAGGCCACAGGGACACAGCTTTTAAACAGGAAATCATCAGGCATCTCAGTTTACAAACTGAAATTGTTCATTAATTCTTGCCGAAACGCGGTCCAAAGGGGTTTCGTCCAAGATATTCGTTTGAAACGTTTAAACCACTTCTGAAACTAACGAAGCAACTTTGTTTGAAATATCACAGCTGCCATTTTTACTGGAATGAGGAATTATTTTTGGAAATTTACCTCATGTATGCTATTCTATTGAATTCAGCATGCAAGTGAGTGTGATAAGGCGAATTTTAAAACGAGAAGCTGAGTACAATAGTTGAGTCCAACATCTGTTCTTTCTGAGCACGTGTCAATTGAGTGTCGTAAAACCAAAGCAGTTTCTCCAGCCAATCACAACAGACGCAAACAGCGCAATGAGCCAATCAGAATACGAAGCAATTACATGCAGCTGGCGCAAAAACGTTGCGTGAATTTGAAGAGAAAATAATGTTATTGACTATGCTGAGTTTTCAAAACAATATTGTTTGCGTTTTGCCAGCAACAATCCGTAATTTTACAGCGTGACGTCATTGGTGAATTTCCTGGCAGACTTTTGTTTTTTCCAAGATTTGCCATTGAAAGTTCTAATACAACAATCAAGTATTTAGACCGTTGCTAAATTGGATAACTATACTTAAAATGAAATGACGAATCGCTAGTTCCAGCTCTATAAAAAGTACCGATGGTTGCAGTTGTGGACGACAGTAATGTTTCGTCTCCAAATCAGCAGTCTTTTGAAAATATATTGACCAGTACTAACTCCACAAAACCTTATCACAAGTTTGAGTGCAAGTTCTTTTACCAGCTTGGCTTTCATTTCAGTCAAATTTTCCGGCTTCACTCTCTATCCTCTATAATCAACAGATTTTACCGAGTCTAGCTCGTTATACCGAAAGTTAGATATATCTTGCGTGGGTTGCACTGTATCTTGAAAATAAAAATTTGATTTTTTTTTTGTAAATTTGGCTGTTTCGAAAATGGTAAGTAACCAAAACAGATTACCGTATTTACCCGGGAAGTCCAAGCTGTCTTACCCTTTAGCCATACACTAAGTTGCATGTTGACCCAGCATAAGATCACTTGTTACTGTGTATAAGCCGCGCCCTTAACATTACGCTTCTACATTTGTGAAGTAAGAAAAATCTACAGTGAACCCCATCATGTAACTACGCTTTATTATCACCACCTCCTTTTTGTTTGTTTGTTTTCAGTATTTCACTATTGTTCACGTGATCCTAGTCATACGACCAAACTTTCGTCTCCCGTTTATGGTTGTATTAAATTGGCAAACGCCCGATATTAACAGACAAATCCTAATTACTGTGCGACACATTTTCATGGTTCTAGCTACAAAAATTGCTTAAATATCGAGATGTTTTTCCTCTGGTGATAATTTCCTTTAGTTTTGTGATCCGTATTCATGAACAAGCAATGATATTGCACAGAGAAATTACATAACGGTCACATCAGTCAGCTACACGAGCGATTGTTTGCTCGCGCCGGTGAAGCGATTTTTTTCAGATTTTGGCGCGTCGCCAGCGCGCGATGAAAATCGCAAGTGTAGCCACCCTCGCGCAGGTGATGCGACAGCTGAAAAAGTCGCCAAAGTTGAAACTTTCGCGACAAAATCGCAGTGATTGTTGGCCGTGTAGCGCGCGGCCTTCAATGTGTCACTCGTGTAGCCACCCTGCGGGGCTGGCGAGGCGACAAAATTTGAAAAAATCACATCACCGGCGCGAGCAAAAATATCGCTCGTGTATAGCCGCGACTTAAACTACGGGGTTCCACTGTTTCAGTTATACAAGTATATAATTAAAAAAATGCATTTCCTAAGCATGAGCATGCTAATTAGCAGCATTGCAACCTAAACATTAATATTGAGCTATTCGTCCAAAAACGTTCAGCGTGCATAACCAGGGTCAATACGGTAATCTTTATTCTGGCTTCTTAAATCGAAATTACTCTCTCTACCTCTTCTCCTTGTCAAGGTGCTGATCTTTCTTTCCCGTTTGATTCCAACACTTGTGGTTTTCTTTTCCAGTGTTGCACTAGTTTTATCCTGCATCAAAATATAACAAAAGTACTTTAATAAATGCAAAAGCTAATGGCATCCTTTCATGAGATCAAAACCTTTTCTTAGTTTTGCTTTCCATTTGTTGCAATGGAGTTGTTACTGGTGCCACTGTTCTTAAGGGTGGCAGTGGGTCACCAACTATATCCATTTATGGAGAATAATCAAGAAGTCATCGAAGGTAATTTGGCAAGAAAACAATTATTCTAGTCGGCAATAGGCCACAATTAGATAAGATTAGGTTTGACAATCTAAAGGTCGGTCATGTTGAAGTGCCAGTGGCGACCACTGCTGTACGAAATTTAGGAGCACGGTGCGACTGTAATCTCAGTATGTCCACACAAATCAATAAGATTTACCAGTCAGTTTATTACCATCTTCATAATATCAGACAAATATGTAAATTTTTAACGTATGATAGCACTAAGTTATTTGTTCAAGCTGTTATAATGGCTCGCATAGATTATTGTAATGGCCTACTGTATAAGGTACCAGCCTGTCATTTAACAAAGCTACATAGTCTTCAAAGCACCGCCGCGCGCCTGATCACACATAAACCTAGATTTCATCATTATATCCAATACTATTCACTCTTCATTGGCTGTCCGTCAAGTATAGAATTAGTTATAAAATAGCAATATTAACTTTTTAGGTAATTCATTTTTCCACACCAGCATATTTACGTGATCTTATACAATTTAGAAATAATAAACGCTATTCATTACGCTCTATGAATGTAGGGGTGTTGCTTCAAGATCCTTCAGCAAGATTTAAGAGCATGCTAGGGGATAGGGCTTTTTCAGCGTCTGCGCCGAAGACTTGGAATACCCTGCCGGCAAACATTAGAAGTCAGACAGACCTTAACACCTTTAAATCCATGCTGAAGACTTACTATTTTAGAGAGGCGTTTCAAAGTAATTTCTTATATTAGCTTTTTTAGTAGTTTTTAACGCGGTTTTCATAATTAAGTTTTTAAAAGTATGTAAACATTGTAACTTTAGTTGCTAGGTTGTAATTCTTTCATATAGTTGTTTTTATCATTTGTATTATACTATTAAGATATTATATTGTCATGCGCTTTTGTTCATATTTAGATGTAAAAGGCGCAATATAAGTATTAAACATTATTTATTATTATTATTATTATTATTATTTAAGTATTTAAGAAGCTTACCTTCAGCAAAAGGCCAATTTTCAAAGTTTTTTTGTATTGTAATTCCCATCAAGTCCTGATCATTGTTTGTTCCTGCAAGTGAAAATGCGTTTGATAAGTTTTGTATGGTGGCACTAACGTTTTTTTAAAATACAGTGTGGGATAAACCTGCAGGATTAAACTATTTACAAAAAAAATCAGCAACAATTTTCCTTGGCAATCAAACGAATCACAAAATTTCTCGGCATTCCACCTGGACTTTCCAAGATACCTCCTCCAGAGATACTATCCGTTCCCCCCCCCCCCCCCTCTCCACTTAACATTGCTCCCCCTTCACCTTTGATCGTTCCAAGAAGACAAAATAATGCTACTCATCGTGGTTTGAAAACGTTTCACCAGCAACATGTAAAGACGAGTAATTGGATGCTTCATAACGAACAAATCTTCTTTAACTTTTGGATAGGCGAGCAAGAAAAGAAAACGGTCGGCTTCATCTCAAACTTCATTAAATTGTTCGTTATACTTGAGGAAAGCAGCTTTTCAACAGACTTACCTGAAGTGATATGAGGTTACGTTAGACATTCAACTGTTCAAAGTTGTCAACTTCTGAGAGTCCATACATTTCTCCACGTGTTCATACATTCTAGACCTTCTTTAACGTCAGATAAATGTTTCGCCATTCTTTTCTTTTCAAGATGATTTTCAACAGCAAGTAGCCTGACAGCAAGGATTTAACGCGGCAAGAAATTAGAGCTGAAAAACTAGCTTCACGGAACAGCATTTTGCTTCGTTCTTCTTCGTTAACTCTCAAGGTGTGCACAGGGCATGCCTGCTAATCATTTGCAATGCAATCAAATTCCAACACCCTTCTCGCGCAGGCTTAGAGGAATAAATTAACCAAGTTAAAATAACAGTTTTCTAGTGTGGTATGGTAAATGTTTCCGGGAAATTTCAAAATTTCGAGCAGACATAAAAAGAAGCTCTCGAAGCAACTGTTATTTCGTATCCTATACGGAAGAAGGAATGAGTCCCAATATAAGAAAACATAAAACAAGAGTGTGGATCAGAAAGAGAGTTGAAAAGGGTCTTTAAACCAATTTATATTAATATTGGATCCTTCATCGGACAATCCTCAGGGCTTCCGAGAAATGATGAGAATAAGCCGAGAGTAGTTTCACGAGATTTTGGTAAAAATAGAGCTGTTAAATTCAAAGCAGTCGACAGTTGTGGGAGACCATCCGATAAGTGCTGATATAAGTGCCGAAAGGCTGACATCCACAAGCCTTGAGATTCCTCGCTACCGGAGGGAGTTTTCAGTCGCTACGTTTATTAAAACTGTAACATATTTACTGACTTGAAGAATATTCTTTATATGCAAATAACCGAGCTCGACAGAGATTGGGAAAATAATGATTCATGAGAAGACGACGATGGATGATGATAATGATGATGATGATGATGATGATGATGATGATGATGATGATGATGGTGATGATGTTGATGATGGTGGTGGTAGTGGTGATGATGATGGTGATGGTGATGGTGGTGGTGGTGGTGGTGGTGATGTTGATGATGATGATGGTGATGGTGATGATGTTGATGATGGTGGTGGTAGTGGTGATGATGATGATGATGATGATGATGATGATGATGATGGTGGTGGTGGTGGTTAGGCATGAATAGATTGTGCTAGTAAATCCAGCAAAAGTTGCTTGAAAATACACCCAAAAGTTGCTCTTAAGTTGCTCAAAAATTTAAAAGTTGCCACCCAAATTTAGAAAAGTTGCTTACTTTTGAAAGTCATTTTGTTCTAGATTACTACTCAAAACATGACGTTGTATGTGTAATTTAACATTATTTGTTGTGATCAATATAATCTTTAAGCTGAACGTAACTAATAATAGAAAATATTTTCTAATGACGTTTCTAATGAGTAAACATCACAATGTTTGCAATAGACATCATAGTGCTGATTACTAAGAGTTGCCCTAGCAGCTATGGTAACCTCAATAGGGTCAATATCTGTATTATTTTCATTTTCCTCGTCAGACATTTCAGCTTCTAATTGTGATGCCTCGCACTACAGCAAATACCAAGATGACGGGTGGGAAGCTCTATTGTTGGAGCAATCTTGTACCCAGAGTCCTCAGGCTCTTTGGCCAGCGGTTAGTCGCCAGGAGAGACTCTGGGATATTCTCTGGGATAATGGACCGCCATTTTCCCAGAAAATCTAGGGTAAAACAATGGAAGCCGTTACGGGCCAGCCAATCAAAAAATTTGATTTTTTTCCCATTATCCCAGAGTCTCTCCTGGCAACTAACCACTGGCCAAAGAGCTTGAGGACTCTGGGTACGAGATTGTTGTTGGAGCGAATAACCACTGGATGAAGGCGCCCATTAGATAGATAGCAACTGTCCAGTTTGTGGGCGCACGTGTTATTTTATAAATCATTTGTAAGAACGTACGACATCCTTAGTTTTGACCAGTTTTAATAAAAACCTTTTAATAAAGACCTTTATGATGGTTTGGTCAGTTTTCAACTATTTGTTGACTCAAAAGTTGCCAAGGAAGGCAAAAGTTGCTCTAGGTTGCTCACAGTACAAAAATTTGCTGAAAACGCTAAAAGTTGCTCAAAAGTTTCCGAGCACAATCTATTTATGCCTAGTGGTGGTGGTGGTGGTTATAATGATGATGGTGGTGGTGGTGTGTGATAATGATGATGATGGTGGTGGTGGTGGTGCTGCTGCTGATGATGATGATGGTGGTGGTGATGATGATGATGATGATGATGATGATGGTGATTATGAGAAGGCCTACTAACTCGTGCGTTAATGAATTTAATTTTACTGATAATGACCAAAAAATGCTGAAATTATTGCTCTTTAAGTAGAAGGAACTTATTTTAAAATGCGGCGAAAATGAGTTGGGTCTTTCTCACTAAAATTCTAGACAAGGATCTGGGTTCTATTGAATAGTCGTGACGTCATTCGTGTGTACTCAGTCGAGTGCGTCACTCTGTTTTTGTGAGTTCCGTGGAATATAAATGTCGGAGAACTACCAAGATTCACTACGGCAGCCGCAGCTGCAAAAATTTTCCAGGTTTACGCTTTTTCTCCGTTTCGGCAATGTTTCACCCCTGAACACACATACGAATGACGTTACAGAGACCTTTTGGCTGTGCGCTAAACGTCTAAAATTTCAGGCCATGGCGGGAATTTTGGAACCCCTACAAAGAGCGAATCCCCTTGACGAAAAAGACGGAAACGATTGAAAATGAAATATAGGGAATACTTACAGGCTTTCATTTAGACAACTAAAGGTGATAACTATATGTACACAGCTCGGACAAACGCAAGAAGACAAATTTGGGGGTAGGGGTGGGGGGGGGGGGGGGTAGCCTGCAAACGAACACTCGGCCGGGACCAATGAGGGAGAGGGGGCTGAGGTTGCCTGTTCCCGTTCTCGATGCTCGAGAATAGCTTGCTCACAGGGTAGGGGAATGGGAGAGGGGTTAATTATTATAACACTTTTCGTGGGAAGTTATATAAACTACTTTACCATGCATACATAGAGTTTCCTTCCCACACGTACACCGGATTTTACTCAAATTATTCTCCGCCGGTGAGTCACGTTCATCATTTTGTTAACAATGGTGAGGAAAAGGCCAAAGTAGTATTTGGCTACTTATGTAGCATTTAGTCTATCCAGCAACCCATGTGATGCTTTATGTTAGTTAATTATGTTACGCCAATATATTGCTCCTAATACAACTGCTCTGCTTGACATGTGTCCGGAAAATCAGCTGTGATCTTTGTTAAAGACGTGTCCCTGAGAGCCAATAGAAAATCACTTGATGGTGAGTCATTAGAATACAAGGATATAAACACAGTGTTGTGACATGTTTTTGAACCAATGTCTCCAAGACACAGTACAGTAGTGGACGGGCTTTATCTATGCAAGCACTAAACCATGGTGAGTTATTATATTAGGTGCAAACAAACAATTTAAGTAGAAATCTCAAAACCACGTTTAGGATGTAATTTTATCAGCTCTTTTTCTAACATTTTCGATTCCTGAGACACGTAATATTTAACGTAGTTGTCATATAATGATCGAGACTTTGCATGAAGTCTCACCAAAGAGGTGTCACCGTTTACATGAAGAGTCGCTACGCGGTAATTGTGGTTTGATCATGTTGATTGTTTTTACAGTTCAGTAATTGGAAGTTTTTACGCCATTTTTCAGACGAGAAGGTTAAAGCGAACCCCAAAAAATAACTGGAAAATAAAAAATAAAAACCGTCTGTAACCGCTATAGAAAAAAAATGTTCAACAGGATGCGTCTTTTTGAAAGGATAACACCAACACTAATACAAGAAAACCTTAAATTTATTTATTCTTTTTCACATCTAGATTTAACTCTAAAGTGATAATTAATCACAAAATAGCAAAAAAAAAAGGGGGGGATTTGCTCTCAGTGATATATTCAAGTTCTTTCAAAGTAAGCTTTGAATTTTAATTTTAAAACAAATTGGTTTCAGTTCAGTTTATGTCTTCACAGGTTTTCACGCCAGAAATCCTCAACTAGCAAATCAAAGGAACTTCTTTAAAAACTTAAGACAACCCTGAGATGTCATTCTTTAATACCTTCAAACATATACCGGTGCTTGACGAAATATTTTTGGTTTGTTTTTTAGAACTGCTAATGCTAATATTCGCCTAAAGTTTGAAACTGAAGTTAAAGATGAAACGGAACTTTTCCAGGCTGTCAATCAAACCAGATAAGCATATTCCAAAAACAGCAGCGCCAGAATTACTTTTTATTGTATTTTTACACTATTTTAAGAACAACCCATTACTGCTCGTGAGTTAACCCAGCGAGGCATTTACTTTTTAAGGTAATTCCCACCTTTTCGGTCTCACACACAGGCGGTCGAACCCCGTTTCTGATAAAAATTATTTATGCAGCTGTCTTCATGAGTTTTCATTCTCGCTTGGCGCGATGAAGATGGCAAACAAAAAGCTCTTCGAAAATTGCATATTGAATAAGCACTCACAGGAAAGGAAATGGAATATAAAACAATGATTACACAATGACGAATCCTGGTATTTTCAGTAGTTAGTAATACGTACGCTTAGTCAGGAAAGTACATGCCTCCCCGAGAGTTCCGCGATGCATTTGTTTTACTTATGGTGACTGAATTGAAAACATGTTATGATTTAAGTCTTACATTGCTCAAACAAAATTTCAGCAAAACTTCTATTTGTTCTGTAAAATTTGTTTTGAACAAAACTCAGAGGACACCCTGCAATAATAGAGAAATAATTTTATTAAAATGCGCGCATGTTAATTACCCAATTTACTTTCCCAATTTCCCGGAGTTGAAGAAGCCAGACGCCAAAATAGACCCTTAAAATTTAGACGAGAGGAAATTATAGTTGAGACCCCCATTTATTTCTATGAAAAAAAGACTTCGCGGTGTGTTAATCGTGACAGCGAAATCATTTGAACCTGTAAATTAGAAAGCTGTGAACAAGTTGATTAGAGCTACTTGCTAATTGTGAGATCAAACGGCAAAAAAACATTTAATAATAATCCACTGAAAAAGGTGCTTTTTTGCTCTGGAAACATACTGCAGAATTAATATATACTCACACAGAACAACGTTTTTACTGACATATTTGAGACGTCTTCGCACTACGTCTTCCCGTCTTCAGTCGCAAAGTGTCGGTCACGTGGTCACAAGCCACGTGACCATTCCAGCGCGCTGTCAACGAATAGTTCCAGGGCCACGTCTTGGGTTATGGGGGAACACGCTTCTTCATGAGAAGTTAAACTTCAAGTTTATAGAACTGGTCTCAACCAAGTGTTTATGCTCGATCGCACCAAACCTCTTTTCGGTGAAGCTTATCAACGCACACGGATATCATATGGTAGTTGGTCATCCTGACTGCCCCCATTGAAAGAAACAATCTATTTAGTAGCTTGGACTCAAAATGATTTAGCCGCTATTTTGTTTTCCTCTCTTCAGGAAAACCTGTCTGATGAGCAAATTGAAGGTAACGTAGAGAAACTAAACCACTGATTCTACATAAGATGACTTTGTTAGAGAAGTACAAGGCTCTTTTATGGTACTTATTGATTTATAACTTGCTTCCAGCCCAGCAGCATCAGTAGTCTGTCAAGTGTAATTTTAATTGTAATTGTTCAGGTGAGAGTGTTCCTTAATAAGGCGATGCTTTGAACTCAGAAACATCGCATAACATATCAGTATCAGCATTAGTCTCAACTTCGTTCCCAGGGTCTCTCCTCTTCCCACCCCCTGGAGCGAGATAGAAGAGAAGAGGAATAGGGGCGGGAAGAGGAGACACCCTGTGAACGAGGTTGCATTAGTCTGCCCAGTGTCTCCAGGTCCAAATCCCTGGCAAGGCTACATATTTTCTATCTCTTTCCGTTTCCATGACATAATTGAAAATGTTAGCTCGTTCGATTGACAAATTCTTACCGAATTACTAGATAAAGAATTCGCTGGATTGCGTCTGAGGGCTTTCTTTTGTCTTCTTAGAATATAAAGAGGCCTTTTTTTGTGTTCGACCGAGATAATAACGGAATTATCACCACACAGAGAATTGTGCGCGGTAATGCGGGCACTGGGGTTAACCCAACGGAAGAAGAACTGCAGACGATGATAAACAACGTGGATTATGATGGTAAGAAGTCTAAATTCAAGGGACTAGTTCCCAGGGATAAAAATAATAGGAGATTGAAAAGAGCATAACAGAGGTTAGGAAATAATGAGTCATGAAAAAAAGACGACAATGGGTGATGGTGGTGGTGGTGATGATGATGATGATGATGATGGCGGCGGTGGTTGTGGTGGTGGTGATGATGATGATGATGATGGTGGTGGTGGTGGTGGGTGGTGATGATGGTGATGGTGATAATGATGATGTTGATTGATGATGATGGTTGGTGGTGTGATGATGATGATGGTAATGGTGATGATGATGATGATGGTGTAATGGTGTGTGGTGGGTGGTCGTAGTCGCGGTGATGGTGGTGACTATGATGGTGTGGTGGATGATGATGATGATGATAATGATGGATGCTGGGTGCTGGTGATGGTGGTGGTCGTGGTGATGGTGCTGGATTGTAATGACAATGATCGCCATTACCATCACCATCATAGTGAGAGACGGTGAATCATGTGACACCAACGACTGACGACAAATTCATCATCAAGCATTTTTGCCTGAAGCATAAGAAATTTCGTTTTTAGGAGGGGCCATGGAAACCTTAATTCTTAAAAATCGTTAAGCTCTTACAACAATGGCAGCAGCACAATACAATTTGTAAAAAATCATTCAAATTTGCTTGCTTGATTTACCAGGAAACGGTGTAATTGACTTCCCAGAGTTTGTTAAGTTGATGGAGGATCAGAAGAAACCTGACAAAAGAGATGATATGATATGATGCTGGCGTTCAGAATCTTCGATGCCGACAACAAAGGATACATTGAGTCAACGGAGTTGCGCTACATCATACTGAACATGGACAAAAATACCACGTGATGAACTGAATGAGCTGATAAAGATTGCAGACTTGGAAAGAGACAGAAAGATTAGTTATCAAAGGTGAATGAATTCCAATGACCCAATTATTAAAGCTTGAACCATGTTGCAGAAATGAATTTGCGCTTGCTTGTCAATTCAGATAAAAAAAGGAGAGGTGACATTAATTTTTGTCATTTTGTATTGCGACTGTGTAGAACTGTGTGAGTCCACAACATTTTGACCACTGTAATGACAAACATCGTTGTCGATAAGAGTATAGACAACGCTAAACCACATTCGATTTGTTAAATCGCAAGTGAATCAAACTGACCTTTATAATACGATTGCAAAACGTTTTTCTTGTGAAGCTTTGGTTGCCATCGAAGTTGCAGTTGCTTAAAGTCCCTCCTTATAGAATGAAACCGAAGCTTTCTCCGGCCACCAAAACAGTCAAAAGGCCTCATTCTTGGGTTTTCTCTTGGGTCACCTTACAGCTCTACCATGGTCTCACCTGATTGGAGACCACCCTTCAGGTGAGACAAAAGAACAAACAACACAAACAATGGACCCTAGCCCTAAAACAACAGGGCTGCGACACTATCCCCACCACTGACAGGTGAGACAAAAGAACCAACAACAATTACAATGGACCCCAGCCCTAAAACAATAGGGCTACCACACTATCCCCACCACTGGCAGCTGAGACAAAAGAACCAACAACACAAACAATGGACCCTAGCCCTAAAACAATAGGGCTGCCACACTGTCCCAACCACTGGCAGGTGAGACAAAAGAACAAACAACACAAACAATGGACCCCAGCCCTAAAACAATAAGGCTGCCACACTATCCCCACCACTAGCAGGTGAGACAAAAGAACCAACAACAATTACAATGGACCCCAGCCCTAAAACAACAGGGCTGCAACACTATCCCCGCCACTGGCAGGTGAGACAAAAGAACCAACAACACAAACAATGGACCCCAGCCCTAAAACAACAGGGCTGCGACACTATCCCCACCACTGGCAGGTGAGACAGAACAAACAACAATTACAATGGACCCCAGCCCTAAAACAATAGGGCTGCCACACTATCCCCACCACTGGCAGGTGAGACAAAAGAACAAACAACACAAACAATGGACCCCAGCCCTAAAACAATAGGGCTGCAACACTATCCCCGCCACTGGCAGGTGAGACAAAAGAACCAACAACACAAACAATGGACCCCAGCCCTAAAACAACAGGGCTGCCACACTATCCCCACCACTGGCAGGTGAGACAAAAGAACAAACAACACAAACAATGGACCCCAGCCCTAAAACAACAGGGCTGCCACACTATCCCCACCACTGGCAGGTGAGACAAAAGAACCAACAACACAAACAATGGACCCCAGCCCTAAAACAACAGGGCTGCCACACTATCCCCACCACTGGCAGGTGAGACAAAAGAACCAACAACACAAACAATGGACCCCAGCCCTAAAACAACAGGGCTGCGACACTATCCCCACCACTGGCAGGTGAGACAAAAGAACCAACAACACAAACAATGGACCCCAGCCCTAAAACAATAGGGCTGCCACACTATCCCCACCACTGGCAGGTGAGACAAAAGAACCAACAACACAAACAATGGACCCCAGCCCTAAAACAACAGGGCTGCGACACTATCCCCACCACTGACAGGTGAGACAAAAGAACCAACAACAATTGCAATGGACCCCAGCCCTAAAACAATAGGGCTGCCACACTATCCCACCACTGACAGGTGAGACAAAAGAACAAACAACACAAATAATGGACCCTAGCCCTAAAACAACAGGGCTGCCACACTATCCCCGCCACTGGCATGTGAGATAGAACAAACAACACAAACAATGGACCCCAGCCCTAAAACAACAGGGCTGCGACACTATCCCCACCACTGGCAGGTGAGACAAAAGAACCAACAACACAAACAATGGACCCCAGCCCTAAAACAATAAGGCTGCGACACTATCCCCACCACTGGCAGATGAGACAAAAGAACAAACAACACAAACAATGGACCCCAGCCCTAAAACAATAAGGCTGCGACACTATCCCCACCACTAGCAGGTGACACAAAAGAACAAACAACACAAACAATGGACCCCAGCCCTAAAACAATAGGGCTGCCACACTATCCCCACCACTGGCAGGTGAGACAAAAGAACCAACAACACAAACAATGGACCCCAGCCCTAAAACAACAGGGCTGCCACACTATCCCCACCACTGGCAGGTGAGACAAAAGAACAAACAACACAAATAATGGACCCCAGCCCTAAAACAATAGGGCTGCCACACTATCCCCACCACTGGCAGGTGAGACAAAAGAACCAACAACACAAACAATGGACCCCAGCCCTAAAACAACAGGGCTGCGACACTATCCCCACCACTGGCAGGTGAGACAAAAGAACAAACAACACAAATAATGGACCCCAGCCCTAAAACAATAGGGTTGCCACACTATCCCCACCACTGGCAGGTGAGACAAAAGAACAAACAACACAAACAATGGACCCCAGCCCTAAAACAACAGGGCTGCGACACTATCCCCACCACTGGCAGGTGAGACAAAAGAACAAACAACACAAACAATGGACCCCAGCCCTAAAACAACAGGGCTGCGACACTATCCCCACCACTGACAGGTGAGACAAAAGAACCAACAACAATTACAATGGACCCCAGCCCTAAAACAATAGGGCTGCGACACTATCCCCACCACTGGCAGCTGAGACAAAAGAACCAACAACACAAACAATGGACCCCAGCCCTAAAACAATAGGGCTGCCACACTATCCCCACCACTGGCAGCTGAGACAAAAGAACCAACAACACAAACAATGGACCCCAGCCCTAAAACAACAGGGCTGCCACACTGTCCCCACCACTAGCAGGTGAGACAAAAGAACAAACAACACAAACAATGGACCCCAGCCCTAAAACAATAGGGCTGCCACACTATCCCCACCACTGGCAGCTGAGACAAAAGAACAAACAACACAAACAATGGACCCCAGCCCTAAAACAATAGGGCTGCCACACTGTCCCAACCACTGGCAGGTGAGACAAAAGAAAACAACACAAACAATGGACCCCAGCCCTAAAACAATAAGGCTGCCACACTATCCCCACCACTAGCAGGTGAGACAAAAGAACAACAACAACAATTACAATGGACCCCAGCCCTAAAACAACAGGGCTGCAACACTATCCCCGCCACTGCAGGTGAGAAAAAAGAACCAACAACACAAACAATGGACCCCAGCCCTAAAACAACAGGGCTGCGACACTATCCCCACCACTGGCAGGTGAGACAGAACAAACAACAATTACAATGGACCCCAGCCCTAAAACAATAGGGCTGCCACACTATCCCCACCACTGGCAGGTGAGACAAAAGAACAAACAACACAAACAATGGACCCCAGCCCTAAAACAATAGGGCTGCAACACTGTCCCCACCACTGGCAGGTGAGACAAAAGAACCAACAACACAAACAATGGACCCCAGCCCTAAAACAACAGGGCTGCCACACTATCCCCACCACTGGCAGGTGAGACAAAAAAAACCAACAACACAAACAATGGACCCTAGCCCTAAAACAATAGGGCTGCCACACTATCCCCACCACTGGCAGGTGAGACAAAAGAACCAACAACACAAACAATGGACCCCAGCCCTAAAACAACAGGGCTGCCGACACTATCCCCACCACTGCAGGTGAGACAAAAGAACCAACAACAATTGCAATGGACCCCAGCCCTAAAACAATAGGGCTGCCACACTATCCCCACCACTGACAGGTGAGACAAAAGAACAAACAACACAAATAATGGACCCAGCCCTAAAACAACAGGGCTGCCACACTATCCCCCACTGCATGTGAGATAGAACAAACAACACAAACAATGGACCCAGCCCTAAAACAACAGGGCTGCGACACTATCCCCACCACTGGCAGGTGAGACAAAAGAACAAACAACACAAACAATGGACCCCAGCCCTAAAACAATAGGCTGCGACACTATCCCCACCACTGGCAGATGAGACAAAAGAACAAACAACACAAACAATGGACCCCAGCCCTAAAACAATAAGGCTGCGACACTATCCCCACCACTAGCAGGTGAGACAAAAGAACAAACAACACAAAGAATGGACCCCAGCCCTAAAACAATAGGGCTGCCACACTATCCCCACCACTGGCAGGTGAGACAAAAGAACCAACAACACAAACAATGGACCCCAGCCCTAAAACAATAGGGCTGCGACACTATCCCCACCACTGGCAGGTGAGACAAAAGAACAAACAACACAAACAATGGACCCCAGCCCTAAAACAATAGGGCTGCCACACTATCCCCACCACTGGCAGGTGAGACAAAAGAACAAACAACACAAACAATGGACCCCAGCCCTAAAACAACAGGGCTGCGACACTATCCCCACCACTGGCAGGTGAGACAAAAGAACAAACAACACAAACAATGGACCCCAGCCCTAAAACAATAGGGCTGCCACACTATCCCCACCACTGGCAGGTGAGACAAAAAGAACAAACAACACAAACAATGTACCCCAGCCCTAAAACAATAGGGCTGCCACACTATCCCCACCACTGGCAGGTGAGACAAAAAGAAACAAACAACACAAACAATGACCCCAGCCCTAAAAACAATAGGGCTGCGACACTATCCCACCACTGGCAGGTGAACAAAAGAACAAACAACACAAACAATGGACCCCAGCCCTAAAACAATAGGGCTGCCGACACTATCCCCACCACTGGCAGGTGAGACAAAAGAACAAACACAAACAATGGACCCCAGCCCTAAAACAATAGGGCTGCGACACTATCCCCACCACTGGCAGGTGAGACAAAAGAACAAACAACACAAACAATGGACCCCAGCCCTAAAACAACAGGGCTGCGATACTATCCCCACCACTGGCAGGTGAGACAAAAGAACAAACAACACAAACAATGGACCCCAGCCTAAAACAATAGGGCTGCGACACTATCCCCACCACTGGCAGGTGAGACAAAAGAACAAACAACACAAACAATGGACCCAGCCCTAAAACAATAGGGCTGCCACACTATCCCCACCACTGGCAGGTGAGACAAAAGAACAAACAACACAAACAATGGACCCCAGCCCTAAAACAATAGGGCTGCGACACTATCCCCACCACTGGCAGGTGAGACAAAAGAACAAAACAAAACAATGTACCCCAGCCCTAAAACAATAGGGCTGCCACACTATCCCCACCACTGGCAGGTGAGACAAAAGAACAAACAACACAAACAATGTACCCCAGCCCTAAAACAATAGGGCTGCCACACTATCCCCACACTGGCAGGTGAGACAAAAGAACAAACAAACAAACAATGTACCCCAGCCCTAAAACAATAGGGCTGCCACACTATCCCCACCACTGGCAGGTGAGACAAAAGAACAAACAACACAAACAATGGACCCCAGCCCTAAAACAATAGGGCTGCCACACTATCCCCACCACTGGCAGGTGAGACAAAAGAACAAACAACACAAACAATGGACCCCAGCCCCTAAAACAACAGGGCTGCGACACTATCCCCACCACTGGCAGGTGAGACAAAAGAACAAACAACACAAACAATGGACCCCAGCCCTAAAACAATAGGGCTGCCACACTATCCCCATCCACTGGCAGGTGAGACAAAAGAACAAACAACACAAACAATGGACCCCAGCCCTAAAACAACAGGGCTGCGACACTATCCCCACCACTGGCAGGTGAGACAAAAGAACAAACAACACAAACAATGGACCCCAGCCCTAAAACAATAGGGCTGCGACACTATCCCCACCACTGGCAGGTGAGACAAAAGAACAAACAACACAAACAATGTACCCCAGCCCTAAAACAATAGGGCTGCGACACTATCCCCACCACTGGCAGGTGAGACAAAAGAACAAACAACACAAACAATGGACCCCAGCCCTAAAACAATAGGGCTGCCACACTATCCCCACCACTGGCAGGTGAGACAAAAGAACAAAACAACACAAACAATGGACCCCAGCCCTAAAAACAATAGGGCTGCCGACACTATCCCCACCACGGCAGGTGAGACAAAAGAACAAACACAAACAATGGACCCTAGCCCTAAAACAATAGGGCTGCGACACTGTCCCCGCCACTGAAATTTGGAGCTTATAGGAGCTGCGAGGCTACCGTTTCTCTTATCACTTAGTTAATTTTTGGCGCGAATTTTGAAGTTAAAGACTCCCATTCGAGCCTGTGCGCCACCCAATTTCAGGCCCTGTACTCTATGATCGGGATGTCCTCAGATAGAAGAGAAAGTCCAGAGACCACAGCCACTTTCACTCACGTCCGTGAGATGGCTCATGCGCATTATTATCCGGCCAAAGTATCGAACTTCTTAAAGGAATGAAACAAATATCGCTATAAATGTTGCAGAATTAAATCATCGCTAATGTTATGCTATAGAATACTGCGTAAGAAGTGCCTTAAAGTAGTTATAATTTCCCAAGAAATGTTGGCATGTTGAATACAAAACCGACAACTAATATCAAATTCATATTCCACTTTCCCTGCGCCATTTTATATCGTATTTCGTTAGCAGGTTCAAGGCGAGGCAAAGCCTCTCATTTTCGCAAGAACAAATGAGGTGGACTAGAGACTTATGGTGGTCCCTTATCGTATTTCCTTTCCTTATTTCCTTCGTAATTGAGCCTGGGGTAAGCTTACATTTCTCATATAGTCGCGTTTCTCCTTTCAGAATTCCTTGATCTCGTGGAGAACCACAGCGGGATTTTTCACCTTAACAAATTTCCAAGATATTCTGGGTGTTTGAAAGACTAACAATGCATGAGCAATGGCAGGCAAGTGGGCATGAAACCATGATCACACGCAGAAGGAAACAGGCCAAAAGGACCCTGCAAAACAGCTGGTTCTTTTTTCGAAGCAGTCCCGACCTTGCGCGGCGAGCGTCTTGTAGGTTATAAGGGACATTCCAGTGATACATATTTGCAGTATATTAAAGTTTCGCTAAAAAGTGTTAATTACATACGAGAAAAAAAGGAAAATTCAGGGCGCTTTCCATTGAACAAAAATCACCGGTACAAATTTTCGGAATTCTCGCTGGTGGAATGGAACGCGTCCGACGACGTCCCAGAATTTGAGGTCACGCGCATTGACATGCTGGATGTGCTTCGTCAGCTTTTTGGTTTTTCCGCTTGTCCACGTGAGCTCACGCTCGGTAGATTGTTGTTGTTGTTGTTGTTGGTAGGGAGACTAGAACTGACATCTATCACAAATGGAACACGAAAATTTCATCAAAGAGGGTGCACTCAAAACGTATTCCTAAATTTCCGAAAACTTTTCTCGGAACTTTGCCCGTTACATTTAATTTCGGACTAGAAATCTCGAAAATTTTGGCTGAATGGAAAGCGCCCTCAGTCATTCTAACAGAAATGATGTTACTAAAGAAACACTGCTGCTAACAAATTACGAAGAGTAATACCGAAGACAAGAGAACCCTTGATCGCGTTTCTTTGCATGGAACAACTTGCACTTGAGCATCTTAAGCCCAAAACCGAGTGACCACTTTAACCAATCAAAGCAAAGGCGAAAAAAAACAGAATAAACCAAGAGATCAGAAACAAATATACGTTAATTCACGGGTGGAAAACGCGCGTCAGCAGGTGCAGATCTTGATTGGTTTTGTATGGATGTCAGATTAGCCAAGAAAGAAGGCGAATTCTATAACGTAAAAGACCATCAATACAGACCGGAGTAAAGCAAAACCAAACCAAAGCAAAACGCACATTTACTTTCGAAACGCAATTAAACCACTTTGTTATGTTATTGATATGTCAGTTGTTTTCAGCTTGGCCTTAGGTTGAAGCAGATAAAATAGAATTACGAAATAAAAGCAAACATTAAAAACTCCCAACTGTTAGAGTATTATTTACACAACGACCAGATAACTCAATTTGTCTTAACGGATGTCAACAATACATAATTTCTAAAAATATATATTTTATAGATAACTTTCATTGATTTTTAATTTTGGCTTTGACTCTGAAGTTCCTTCTAACAAAGAACTCCTGCTGTTGAGCAAGCTTCTCCTGTCGCCATGGTAAAAACGACCTCTTTTTCTGCTGAAGATAAGTGGTACAAGGAGAGAGGAGAACTCTGGGAAAGAAAAATAAAGCAATAGTTACAGTTGGTCCGCTCAGTAGGTCTTCATTGAAAGACGGGTTCTTATCTAGCCTCCGAGTTCAAACTTTAGAGCACTATCGTAGTTTCGTTTTCCAAAATACTGGTATCGAGAAACAGTTCGACATCGAAAAATGCACAACATTATTATAAGCAAAACCCCAGGAAAATACTTCTCAAGTGGCTTTCATTCAAGTTGATCCTGCCGAAACTCCATTTAGAATCACAACATAACAAAACCCACTATAAGAAGTTAAAGTTGAAAAGCTCTTTTTTCAATTAATGGTCAGACTTTGTGGCAGAGTTGAGGTGAGGCCAATCAATATGCTGCTAAGGATAAAGAGACCTTTGACCCTAACAGAGGAAACTGAATCATCTAACATTGGACTAACAGAGGTTCGAGGTTTATTTCTGTGTTCAGGTGATGTTCCTACCTTCCATTCCGATCTTTCTATTACCAGTGATTTCCGCTTTCTGCAATATTTCCTCTATCTCCTCATCAGGAACATCAGTTAAACTCTGCAAAGATCTTATAATGGTTTCACCATCAATATAGCCATTATCCTCCGGATCAAACACACCAAATATCATAAACAGATTTTCATCCTCCTGTATGCTGTTTTGTTCCTCAATTATATTGACAAATTCCTCAAAATTAATTGTGCCGTCACCTATAGAAAAAATAAAAATAGTTTTATTTGCTTTCTTTCTTTACTTTATTTCTGTATCCTAGAAATATACCACACCCTATCAGAAGCATAACTTCGTATTGGTTAACTTCAGTTGCATGTGATTACGGTGAATCAGGCTGTTCATTGTCATTCTAAATTCTGAGAGATCGAGATTTTCGTGTGGGTTCTAGTTTTTTAGATTCAGTGAGGCCTTATTTAACTGAGGTCATTAGCAACACGCAAAACGTACTGTAACAATAATTATTATGTCTTTCACTTAGTACGCGCGCTGTGATTGGTCAATTTTGCACACCGTATTCTACAGTACGACCCGCTTGACTTCAACTAGTTTTCTTTCCCACGCCGGATTAACCTCATAGATTTAATAATTATCTTACTAACCTCGTTTTCTCTGTCCGTACTGTAAGTTACGAATCCTCGTTTTTTCCAATTAATTTATGGCCCGCGCGCTTCACGCTTGGGCCATAAATCAAAGGGAAAATTTCGGTCCGTAACTTACAGTACTGACCTCGAACTCGGTTAGTAAGAGGTATGAATATTCGTGTATACCATGCTATAGAAAATGCAGCCACTCAGAACGCAGGAAAGCCGTTCTATATTCGTCGACCTCTCACCGAACTTTTCAGTCACCCACTAGTCTTACGTCACATTGATTGCATGAGCCTGTGTATTCTCTATTCGCCACTTCCACATATCCCATAATACACTTTGTTTGCTCCCCAAAATTTGGCATAAACATTGTTTTCGATTACTCTTGGGACGATTGTAAGTCCCGACAGAAACTGAATACAAAGGCTCGTGTATAGGGCAAGGAAATTGCCGACTCAAAAAACAACGAGGACACTGGTACTAGTGAAGAATTGTGGGATCCTTTGGGTAGACGGAAGATGACAAACATGTCGCATTGCTACAGGCCTTGAAAACGCCGAAAAATGAAATGTTTGCCATCTGTCGTCCACCCAAAGGGTCCCACAATCCTTCACTAGTACCACTATCTTCCCATAGTATATCTAGTAGTTTTACGAACCCGAAAAGTGACAACTTCATTCTATCACGATCCAAAATCTCCTAACGGTACGAGTCGTGCTAGTCTTATTAGCAGCCTTTGCGTGGACTCAGGTAGAGAGTTAACTCCGATAGCTATACAGGTTACCGATCTATTATTACTGACCCTATTCATATGCGCATGCCTTACCGTCAAAATCTTTGGCATTCACTAATTGTTGTACTTGCTGGTCAGTGGGATTTGATCCAAGCATGCGCATTGCGTGCTTCAGTTCTCTCGTTGATAACGTTCCATTTGCGTTCAAATCGAAGCATTTGAAGGCATCGCGATACTCTAAGAGAAAAACGCAATCGCAAAGATAGTAATTATAGTTAGTCTTGAGATTAAGGATAAGAAAAGCAATGTAAAGAGTTTACTATTGTGATGCAGTTATCAGAATAAAAACAACTTCAGAATAAACAATAGAGCAGAGTTAACAATACCGCAGGATATTAAATCCAAAATGAAAACAAAATGATATTCACAAAATAGAAAAAAAAAATACGAAAGCTGTCAGAGTTTAAATTACCTCCAATTTGCTCCCGGGTCAAAGTGTCCTAAAATTCAAGAAAGATGACACAGTTAACATATAATTCCGAACTCAATATCTGACTTTTTGTCAGTTTATCAGGAAGCCATATTCACATTCAGGCTCTGTCTAGGCTGCAACAATGTGGAGTATAAGACGATGACCACACCCAGTTGCGTAAATGTGTCTCATCAAACTGGACTGGTGACAAGGCTTAGCGCAAACTCTGAATTAATTAGGTTTAAAGTACAGAATACATTATACCGTGCCTGCCAAATAACGGTCATTATTATTCAACACACTGTGACAATAATGTCCAAATATGGTCATAGCGCGCTCAATATTTGACGTTCGTGCTCACCTGATGTTATGCGATATACTTAATTTTATGTGTCGCGGAGAAACATGGCGGTTTTCCAGATTTTTTTCTCGCAGTAAACGCAGAAAATTCTGCTTTGTCATTAATTTGTTGAATAATAAAACAATTAACCTGTTCAATCTCGCGGAATTTTGCCTGATTTTAGCCTACGGCCTCGTCGGCTAAGTATCAGGTGATATTCCACGTGATTTCGCTGGATAATTGTCAACCTTAACTTGGTCTGTATCTTGGAAAAATGAAATCAGCAATACGGTCCAATATTTCCTTAGGGTTTTTATATAACAGATGGCAGAAAGGCATCGGTATCGTCTTATATCTGAATCCAACGTTATGTTGTAGAATAATTGTCATTTATTAAGGAAAACGCTCACAAGTACTAAAAACAAAAGAAGGTTTGCGCACGTTTACGCGACAGCGTAACGTTTTAGCAGTTCGCCTTCAATTCATTATCTTTCATATTTTGTTTTGAAATTGAGAATTCGTTAATAGCTTTATCGTGCCAAACCTCCGGAATGTTTCCTTTTTTTATGATTGCTTTCAATGACTGTAGGTAGATAACTAGGGAGGGTAAACACTTGTTTAGGAAAATAGAACTTAGAGAATTAAAATAGGTGATATTATAAATTTGCGTTTGAAGTTAATAATAAATAACTGGAAACCAAAACAGGATGCTATCAACGAGCAGCTAGTGGCGGCTTGTAATTCTGAATAAAAGTATTAGTATTTTCATCTCTACTGTTTTAAATATCCTACTTCACGAAATGAAAAGCTAAACTGTATTGCCCTTCAGCGCCGGTTTCATGCGAGAAACTTTTTCATGAATCTCCTTGATAAAAAAAATTGGCACTCGATTTTTGGTAAACTGAGACTTGCCAAGTATAAAAAACGTGCCAGCAAAAAGACTGATGGATGCCAACAAATATTTTACTTTCTCTCGCTCATGGTTTGGTTACTCGTGCCACTATTTCTTGTACCACTACTGCATTGCCAAATAGACCTTTGCAAATAAACGTTAACGACCTTTGTAGTCCTATCATAACAGAAGAAAACGGGCAAAACGTGTTACACAAGAACAAGAACCGACGACTTCATAACCATTGCTTGCCGGCGATATTTTTGGTCAGTGGTTTAAGAATTCAAACAAAAAGTTAAAAACAATTGTGTTGGACATTGAGCGAGTCATTCAGTGATAAAAGCTTTTAGCAGTCAGTTGTCCGGTTTATGTTTACTGTCATATAACATTGGTCAATGGAAAACGTGCGTACTCAGAGGTGGAAAGCTGTGTTGCTTCTTTATGCATATATTAGAATGGGAAGTTCTGAGGCGCAATCAATTATTAATACAGTACAGACTTATGTTTTCCTAAACACAAACGGCGCTGTTTTGCAATATACTAAGATTGTATACTTAGATCATAGGATTACATAAGTTTTCTGAGTATTACATTTACTGCCTTCTATGAAAGGAACGTGATCTGCAAACGTAAACATCAAGAATTAATTATTAATACACTGAAAATAAAAATATGCTCAATGCATTTTGCGAACGAGGTGAGTTAATCTTGTTTGAAGGGAGAGGATTGGTGAATCAGTAGCGTACCTTAAAAGTAGAAAAACGAAATTAGAAAACTAAATGTTAATTGTTGGTCAAAAATAAAACATGTCAGCATTTTACAGCTCGTTAAGAACGCGCAGACCGATTTATGTCGCTTTTACGAAGTTTAATTGACGTAAATTATGGATTTTCTTCACTCAGGTAAATTTCACCTCGTAAAATTTTAATATGATCCGTGCATCATTAAGAATAGCAAGACTGTTTCTGCGAAATTTCAAGCATTCTTATTCCTAACCTAAACTGCGCCATTAGAATCCAGGAGCCCCTTGATATTAGAAAACAAACATGAACAACTGAAAATAATTAATAAGAAGCTTTTGCTAATTTCAATATTCCTTGGAGGTTGCAGTTTTCTGATGATAATATAATGTTCAGGGAAATGACAATTCAGGGCAAAAATTGTTTAAGCCCGATGAAAGCTTTCTTTTTAAAAATAAACATTTTGTATCCCGAAGCATTCTCCTGCGGCCTTGTTTTTCAGGCTGGCAGAAAAAAATGCGATACGACTAAAACGTTCACTACAATTATTGTCTTTGCACTGCGTAACTCAATCTGCAGCTTATTATTTCAACCTTTTCTTGCATATGAAAGCTATTTCCCACTTTTGCTTGAAATTCTATCACAACAAGTCAAGCCCTTTAAATGCGGAGGTCTGTTACGTTCACGTGAGTATTTGTTTTACTATACAAGCCGCTTCAGTACTTACCATTTTTAGCTCATCTCCTGCCCGTCAACAAGACACTATGTGACTCTTCAAAAATATGCATTTTCTTTTGACAACACCTGTTGTTCCGTCAATTCGTTGCTAGGTAACCAACTGGAAAAAAGTTTTTTTTTAATTAAACAGATGCAAAGTAGTGAAGAAGTAAAAAATAGCCATTTAAATGTTAATTCACGCTGGTTTCTACAAAAGAAAACTCTCGCACGCGCAAATGAACCCACTTCAAAACATCGGTTGAGTTTCATTTTAAGCCAACCATGACATCATTTCAAATTTTTCAATTTATTCCACAACCTTGTAATTTTCTTCCAGAAGGCGCAGTTAATACTAAATATTTCAATGATTGCACAATATTTTGCGAGCATAAGTTAACTGTCTATTTTACGACTTGACAAGAACTGACTTTTACCTTTTTTCCCCCAATGATGTTACATGTGTGTTCGGTTTTTGCGTGTGTAGTTTACGTTCTCACAGCAGGCTAGAGATCTCCTAGCTTGAGAGTCCTTGAGACAGTCGGTCCGAATTTCATCATGGGGGTGTGGAAAATATAATAATAAAATGCCGGCCAATCAGACATCGAAAAACAAGTACTAAATCATTTAAGGGTAAAATATGCCATGACCAAAATATTTTGCGCATTACAAGAACAATAAGTTCAATATAAATATAGAATTAACCGTTCCGCGTATTAATTAACCCTTTCCTCCCTAAGAGTGACTTATGGATTTTACTCCAACGCCAGACGATTTTACTCGTCAAAGGGAGACCCCTTAAGGGTTAAAGGGTTAATTCCGTCAAATAAGATCCCCCCGTCTCTATTCCTGAGCTACATCATCATTATCAGTGGACCTTATCGTTTGCACTTACCAAGAGTCAAGACATTCTCTGTTTGGAGTGAAGCGGATGTTATGTCTGAATGACAGGTGTTTTTTAGAAGTAGGGTAAGAAAATAAAAGCGTCACTTGGGAATAGTAGGACGAACAGAATGACAAGCAGATTTTTGTGAGTAATTTTCGCGTACAATGTTATTCCAGCCCCTCAGTAAAACTCTCTGTACTATCCTGTAATAAATGCTTTTCTTTGCAACACGCAAGCGGAAGCCAAATCAACATATTAGTGGATGCGAAAATAATTATAGTCATTCAGTCATTTCATCTCTAAAATGTCCATTATTCACAGTACGACTGACAAATATTTTCTGTTTATTCAACCAAAATTTTCAATTATTGCGGAGTCTTGAAACCTCCTTTTAGACACCATTCCATTTGCTTAAGTCTGCGTTTGATTGAAACTTTCTTTGAAATTACAAGGTCAGATGGCTCAGCTGTCAGCTGTGTAAAACTTCCAAATCTGAACGTAATGCCGACCACTGATAAAGCAAGTGATTGAAAGCTGCCAATTCTCTTCAAGTCGAGGTCAAGACCCAGATCTCAATTATATGAGTGTGACCTTGGGAGAACTGTGTTTGTTTCAAAGTTGTTTTCAAGGTTTTGTTTGTGTTATGAATGCTTTTCCTTTTGATTCTCGTTTCAATTTCAGAAAAAGAGTTACCACGGATAATTCAAATCAAATTAAAGGAGGCTGCAAGTTTCCTTTCGAACTCTCTTCTTAGTGTTCCTCTTTCATTGCAGCTTCAGACTTTTCTCATTTTTTTCAGTAGTAGTCAGCACGATCCACAGAAATACTTCTAATAGAAATCTACCACCCACAACCAGTCCTTTTGCTTAAAAGTAGATCGAAATAATTTAAATCCTCCTGACCTGCAAGAACTAAATAACTCAACATTTGTCATCAATACGCTAGATTAAATTATTGATCAAACAACTTGCGAGACACGTTCTTTCAGTCTTTTAAGTTTTTCAGTATGTGACGCTGAAGGCCGAGTGAAATGGCTCCTCGTGATATGCAAAGGAACGTCCTTCTTCGTAAGGCTTAGCTTATTTGCGATTTCCACCAGGGAGGAGAGGGTGAGTTCACTTTCGTCATTTCTCTTGCCAAGCTGAAGCAAATATGTGGCCATACAATATCCTGTCATGAAAGCGTCAAATCCCGCTCTGTGTCCGCAGTCACGTGTCTTCGGGTTGGGTTGAGACACGTGCACATCAGATGGCTGAGTCACGTGATTTTCATGTGTATCATGTGCTGATGAATTCCCAGAATTCTCCACCGTTGATGGACTGTCGTTGTTACACTCGGGTTCACTGGGACCTGTAAAACAACAGGTCATTCCTAAATTTGCTCATTTACTTGCTGTTTACTCTTTGTTTAGGGAATAACTGGAGACTGCTGGTGTTTTATGTCCCAGAGAAAAGTAGATTTTACTCTATTTAGAGTAATATTGCTGTCTTTACAAACGCACAGAAAATAGTACAGCTGTTTTAAAAAGCACCTGCTGCCCTTTTGGGTATGATGCGAGCTTTAGTTTGTATACGTAAACAGCGAGAAATGCTGTCATTAAATCTTTCTCCACTTGCTAGCCTGCGGAAGTGAAAGTGAGCTACGGAAATGCTGTCACTGCTTTATGAGACAAGATCTCCAATACACACCACATTCATGAAGGAAGCTCTGGTATTGTTATTAAAAGATGTTGGAGGGCAGCTGGGCGGGCCTCTCGCTCGGCCAAGGAGCTTGATTCCCATAAACCCCCTCCGGTAAAATCAGTTCTTTTTCACCAAGCTCAAGTTACCATGAAATAAACGCAAGTCTTCTCTGATTTACTGTCCAAACCAACGTGGGGAAATTGCAGTCTCTTTTAACCTGTCTAAGGCAGTTTGAGACACCGTTCTTCCTGTTGTTGCTGAGCTTGGCTGTATTAAAATAGACGGTGTGGTAGTGAAAAGCTGTTTACACCTTCTATTTTTAGGGCATTCAAGCAGCATTCAATTATCATATTTATTTAACGAATCTGTGAACCTTTGCACTCATGAAATGAAGCAGTTATTTCTTCGTGTTGCTGCAAGTTAGAGAGCAGATCGACAGCGTTTAAAATGTTGTGTGCTGCCACAGGATTTATTTACGTTTACTTAGATAATGGCGATGTTTTCGCGAAGTGTACTGTCTTTTAAGTCTGTTTAGTTCTTCATCTGTTAACGCGAAAGTGAAACCAGTTGCGCAATATGGCTACCAAATAAATTTACATTAATTACCTGAAGAAGCTCGCTGCTTCCTTTTTCGCTTTTGCCTTTTAGCTTCTTTCATTCTCCATTCTCTATCTAAAACATCATCCACATCGTGTGAGAGAGGGCAGCTTTTTTCGTGGGGGCAAAATCCATAAGCCTGTTGAGAAAATACCAGTAGAGTGCATCCTTAGTCGTTACAAAATATAACAGCTTTGTCAAAAGCTCCAGATTGCAGTTTTTATTATTCGACCCACTGTGGCAATGAAACTAAATTATGAAACGCAAAAGTGTAATTGATTCAGCTAGCACACAGTTTTATGGATAGGCTTACACGTTTGGAAAGGTCTTGGGGTAATAGAGGGAACAACACGAATTAACTCCATCTTGGATTGTTAGGAAAGATATAGTTGCAAGATTTTTTTTTCACGAGATCACATGTATGAATCGAAATCTCCTGAAGCGTCTTTACTTAAGTTTAGAAACGCTGTCACATTCCGACTTTTTAACAAGCTACTCTCAAACTGGAACTTAAAACTGACAGTGGAATTCAACGCTTTAAACAAGGGAAACAATGGTTAAACTTGGATAACTTTTTAATCTCAGCCAAGGATGACAAGCTTACCGCAAACCTATCACACACAACAACATCTCTCTGAGCAGCCTCGTTTTGATCACGTGTTTCACAGTAAAGTTCTTCGGTAAAAGAAACAAACGAGGCTTCCTCTGGAAATTTCACGCATACGTGTTTTTCTCCATTCTTCTGGTGTTGCAGGTTGCTCCGTTGGCTATAAGAAAAACAAGCTTTTTTAAAAGGTAGAAACGGAAACTACAGAGAGAATCCTTTAATGAGCATTCACTTTCAGCGATCACATCCTTACTTTTCAAAACGTTTGTGAGTGATTAAGCATTGGATATAAACCCTCAATAAATGTTCCGATGTTGTCACAGAACCTTGTTGCCTCAACAATGTTAAAACACTTAGAAACCCATGTTAAGGACCTTTCATCAACATTTTTCAGTTGTGTGATGCAGAGGGGACGTTAGATTACGTTTAGTCACACATTCAACATTGTTATAAGCAAATCTTGGACATAAAACATTGTTAAAACGTTTAGCCATGGCTTTACAGTGGGGAAATTTATGGAAGCTCAGTACAAATGATACTTCAAGTTTCAACAGGGGCACCCAAAGGGCCAAATCAGCCAAAAGCTGTAGAAAGGCATTTTTAAGCACCTTATGGTGTTTGAAGTCTGTTTAAAGTGATGTTTTCGTTAGCTAGAAATCATTGATTTGTTCAGATTCCTTAGCTGAAATTTTAATTGCCCGAAAATGTTAGGGAAAAAAAATCTTTCTTTGAGAAAATGCTAGCTGAAATGAACTTTCCAAGAACTTTCTAAGGAACAATTTTCTTTCCAAAAATGCTAGCTGACATTTTTGACTGCCTAAAACATCAAATACGACCTTTCCGAAAACCTCAGGGGTTATGATTTCCCCATTGCGAATCTTTTAGGTCACGTTTCAGTTATGAATATCTGAGTGCACTCTGTAATCAATGCTGAAAGCCCAAGGCAAACTACCCTCTACCGAACAGAATGATATCTACCGAAACTTGTCGTTGGGTGCCCCTGTTGCAAGGGACATACATATAAATCCTGGTGTAAAGTCCTCACCACTTTTTAAACAGGTAAAGCAGATATGAAGCCGACTCCCTGACACTGTACTCTGATACAAACTTGGTGTCAAATATACCAGCTGGAAACATGTCTGACAAGTCAGCAGTGAATACTTGTAGTTTATCAGGCAGTTTGCAGTAGAAGTTCTCATATAGAAAAACCAAGTCTAAGAATCCATTGTGAAGCACAAGAGGTTTGTTAGCCAGGACAAGTTCACTGAAGAGATTCCTTACTGTCAGCACTGAATTATCAGTCGCATCCTGAAAAGAAATTCTCTTGTTAGTTTATGTAGTTTTAACCACCTGGGATGATGGACTGCATTTGAAGCCACAGTATAGCAGTGCAGTGGTCAGCATGTTAGACATGGAAAGTGAAGACTGACAATGCAATCTCTCCTTGTCCTCTTGCTATGAGACCCTGGATCCACCATTACTGTTGATAACATAATAAACCCTTTTAAACCCCAATATCAAAATGTATATTCTCCTCTCTGTTCTCTATATATGTTTAAAGAAATATGTTGAGAGAATTACTGGTTTTAAGTGTCTCTAGCACCAAAACATATATAAATATATAAATATATAAATATATAAATATATATATATATATATATATATATATATAGATAGATAGATAGATAGATAGAGAGAGAGAGAGAGAGAGAGAGAGAGAGAGAGAGAGAGAGAGAGACAAGGTTAATTTGGGAACAAAAATCAACACAACTAAGTAATTAAGTGAAAATGTGACTCACTTAATTACTTAGTTGTGTTGATTTTGGTTCCCAAATTAACCTTGTCTGTTTGTATTTCTCAGAAATCCCTAATGAATCGCCATCCAAACGGGAATAGGCTGGCGATCCTAAGTAATTAAGGCAATCAGTTGCTAATATATCCCCTCCCTACCTTACTGTACTATATATATATATATATATATATATATATATATATATATATATATATATATATATATATATATATATATATGTATATATATATATATACAAATATAAGAAGGAAAGTGTTACTTGGGGATGTTCTTCAGTAACGCCAAACAACAGACTAATATACGTCTATCAACAGAGCAACCACCCGCCGGCCAAACAACAGACTAATATACGTCTATCAACAGAGCAACCACCCGCCGGCGTTACTGAAGAACATCCCCAAAAACATCAATCAAAGACTCAGCAACATATCATCCAGCCGAGAAATCTTCGACGAAGCCATTGCACCCTACCAAAAAGCCCTCGATGAAAGCGCATACAGCCACAGACTTACATACAACCCGCCAACAAACCAAGCAAATAGACGAAGGAAGAATCGAAAAAGGAACATCACCTGGTACAACCCCCCATGGGATTGTAACGTCAGAACCAACATTGGTAAAAAGTTTGTGAACATCGTGGATATATGCTTCCCAAAGAACCACATATAACACAAGATTTTCAACAGGCACACACTTAAACTCAGCTACTCGTGCATGCCGAACATAAAATCCATGATCACGTCACACAACAAAAAGATCATCCCAAAAACACCAACGGTGCCTGAACATCAACAAGAAAAGGAATGCAACTGCAGAAAGAAACCCAAATGCCCCCTTGAAGGTAAATGCCTCCAGACCAACGTTGTCTACCAAGCAACAGTGGCAACAGAATCTACAACCGAATCCTACGTAGGATTAGCATCAAACTTCAAGGAACAGTACAGGAACCACATGACATCATTCCAACACATCAAGCAAAGGAACGAAACTGAATTATCCAAACACATATGGACCCTGAAAGACGGCAACAAACCCTTTCACATAAAGTGGAAAGTACTAAAAACATGTATACCTTATGATAATATCACGAAGAAATGTAGCTTGTGTCTTTACTAAAAGTTCATTATTATCTGCAGAGAAAAATTGTGCACCCTATAAACAAACTAAACGAATTAGCAAGTTCTTGCCCTCACAGGAACAAATATGTACTCAGAAACTTTCAAATAACATAGCGTAACTGTTAATTTACAGCACGCGCAAGGCGCGCGCTCACGCAACTATTTGTTTATATTGTCAGCATTCAAATTTAACGGTCATTTGTCGCTATTGCCTGATGAGTGTAGTCAGTATTTGGCTATACGAAACAGAGCTGTTGCAATAAAGCGATTATGAGTCACTTCTGAAGTCTGGAAATCTTTACACAAGAATATATATATATATATATATATATATATATATATATATATATATAGACAAGGTTAATTTGGGAACAGAAATCAACACAACTAAGTAATTAAGTGAAAATGTGGCTCAGCCAGGAATCGAACCTGGGTCTCCAGATTACCGCTCAGATGTCTTAACCACTAGGCCACTGAACCAACCACACTGGGTACCCCCTCCCTACCTTACTTTTTTTTTGTTAAAATAAATTTTTGCACCTGTTTGAAATTTTCAGGTTGTGGGCACTTTAAGCATCTACACTTAATATCACTGGCAATCATTTCCTTTTTTCCCATGACCTGTATATGAAAAACTTTTCTTTTCAAAAGAGCATTGTCAGATAAGGGTTTTTAACTGAGGCCGTTTTTATGTAAATGACTGTAAAAAGCACTGAGACTTCCATAGGTTGTATAATGCATTTTTAAGAACCTATTTGCTATTATTATTATAATTGTGTCAATAACAAAAAGCTCGAATGTGATTGGTTCGTAACAGCCTTTATTTGTGTCTTAATTGACTGCTTCAGGTCCAAACTGTCCGATTTGAGCTGTCTGATTACATTAACACTTGTAATCGAACAGGCCAAATTGGACAGTTACCTTATTTGGGTAGATAGATAGATAGATAGATAGATAGATAGATAGATAGCTTTATTAAAAATCCCTTGCAGCCCAAGGGCTGGATTACGGACTGGGTACAATGTATGTTGAGCAGTAGCTGCCCTGTTGTCTCAGTTGTCAATTTTCGCGCTTTGTAAAATAGCAACAATTTCTGTTGGTTATTTTGTACAAATATACATTTTACAATTTAAAAAGTTGACCTCTAGAGTTTCTCGCATTTTGTTATTGACACAATTAATTGGTAATCGGACTTTGTGTCACACAATTCATGGGTAATCGTGCTTGTAATTTCAAATTAGCCTCGTGCTACGCGCTCGGCCAATTTGAAATCACTTGCCTGATTACTCCCTGAATTGTACTCCACTCAGTCCTATTACCATTACTAGTCATGCTTCATAAAGTGATGATATTGCAAGGAGAAGAAAAATACTGGTAACTATTACCACATATCTACCTTATCATCTCCTCTGGTGTAAGGAACTCCTTTGGCATACTGATTGTTAAAATCAAAACCATGGCTGACCAAAAATGTCAGTGATGCTGGTTCTACAACAAAGTTTTCTGTACAAAGGACCACAATGTTAAAAGTTCTGACTCTGATGTTAAGTTTTCCATCTGATTCTTTCCTGTTGACCTTTGGTTTTTTCAGCTTGAAACAGGAAATGCCAAGTGAGAGTATGGCCCTACTTTGTGCTACTTCAAACATGTATTTATAACGGTCTTCCATAAATCTGAGGGACAAGATGTAAAATACATATATACAAGAATTAGTAACACATATTTTTATATTACACAGCACACTTTGCAAGAGTTTGACAAACCAAATGATATTTTGCGAGAAGTCCTGATTGTATTATTTGTTTTTTGTTGTTGTTGTTCATTGGCATAATTTTGTTTTATATTAAGTATTACGATAGCAAAGGCAGCACCTTCTTCTCAGTTTATAGTAAAGACTCTTATACCTGCAACCTTTTAGGAGTCAAATGTGTGACATTTTCATCTCCTCATGACCAGAATATCCCAAAATGTTCCGGTGACTTCTTGAAGACTTTCAAACGCTACCGAACATGTTTGAAAATGTTCCAGTGATTTGTGAACACTTCCAAAGGGATCTGATCATGAAACTTTAGTTTGTTCCAGTCCCTCAAATGCAAACAGAAATGTGACATTTTAGTGTGTTCTGATACACTTAGGACTCAACCTCGACATTAAGCGCCATTTGTTGGAACATTTATGGGGGATATTGACTTGAATTAAATTGTTGTTAATGTGTTAAAGAATAAGTGACCCTGGTTTCTAAGTTAGGGGTTAGAAATTGTCCTCAATGTGTGAGATCAATGTCTTTGGTCCGCAGGCATGAGACTCTCGCATAATGCGTGAGACTTGGCAGGTAAGACTCTGTTTACCAAACCTACAACTTCCAATATTAAGCTAAACGATTCGCTAAGCTCGGACTAAGCTTTAAACTGAGCTGGACAAATATGCTTCTTTTGTCCTTCTACATCTACACCCTTGCATGGATCAACCCAATAACACTTATCCAGATGCAGTCTTTTACATTTTACTGTTACTTACTGTGCCATAAGTTGCTTTCTATCACCAATACCACTCATTTCCTAAAGGAGAAAGAAGTAGGGTTAGTCAAACCAAGGATATCCGAACGATGAAAATCTATGACCAGTAAACCCATCAATACAACGCTGATTACTAACGCACCGTATCCACAGACACAAAGGATGACTTCTTTATTGCACGAACTATAAAAGGCCATACTTCTGCAAAGTTATCTGCACAAACTTCCACAACAGGAACAAAATCAAACCGAGCAGCCATCTTGGGTTCCCGCGTGTCGTCAATAGTCGCCAGGCGTTTCTTCCCGGCTCGATAAGGAACTGGGACGAGCAACGTTCACGTGCCGATTTCGATTCCAAGATGGCGGCTCGCAAGTGACAAGTTCCATTTCACAAAGACAGCATTTTCCGTTAAATTCTCTCGCATTGTCTTGATTTGAAAACCAAAAACCTTTTCAAGATAATCTTGACAACGCCTTGCATCTTTTTTCGGTGTGATTTTACCAGAAACCAGTGTATAATATGAAGTTAACTGCGGATCTTATTCTCCAAAGTCCTCAATACACAAATGCCTTGAGAGACAGGGAACTCGATTTACGTGGTAAGCTTTGACTGTTTCGACCGGTAACGTTTTCAGATTTTTGTCCAAAACAGTGGATTCAGTAAAGCCTGTTTGTCTTACCTGCAACTATGTCTTGTCCACTGCAGGTTACAAGATTCCAGTGATTGAAAATTTGGGAGCAACTTTGGTAGGTGACACAGGCGATGCAAACGTGAAAACTTGAAACTTCAGAGTAATTCAAAGTAGCAGTGAGCATATCTATTTATTTGTGTTTCGTGGTAAATTAGATGGTGAGAAATTAGGGGAAAAGCTACAAGGATGGTTTTTTGGCTCGAAAACGTCAGTGTCACATTTTTCTCGCACTTCAAAGTTTTCATTTGATTGTCTATGAAAATGCAGGTGTATTTGAATTTTGGATCTATGAAGTAGCCAGACTTTTTTTTTCTCAACATGTGCAAACTGTGTGTTGTTAGTGCATAGAAAATAATGTGCATAGAACATGTGCATAAATCCCAGTACTGGTATGCATGTTGCATGTATTTTATGTACATGAAGGTGCTCCTGTCTCTGTGGCCAACACACATCTTAACCTGTACGGTGTGCCTCTCTTGACTATCAGCACAAAGACAACTTTAACTTACAAATCAGTTTCCTTTTTTCTTAAGGATCAGTTTGATACCATTGATTTGTCAGAAAATGACATTCGCAAGCTTGAAGGATTTCCACTCCTCAGAAGACTAAAGAGTTTGCTTTTGAACAACAACAGAATATGGTATGTTGGAAAGGGTGATACTCTTCTTAAAATTCTGTAAATTGTATTAATTTTTGCCCATCACTTTTGTTTAGTTTGTTTTTCTTAATTCCTTTGTTTGTACAATTTTGTTATCCATCTCACTTGTCTTGTTGAAAATCCTTTTTACAAGAAATGAGATAATTGCATCACAACAACTAAGATTAGGACAATAACTCATAGCTATAATTTTTTGGAACAATGATTTTAATTCTTATTTTCTCACTACAATACATAATGGGAAGAACAGTCTAAGATATTCTGGGCCTCATCAGTGGTCCAAGCTGGATCATGAGTTAAGACCTCAACCATCTTTAGCCAGTTTAAGAGTGCTATTTTTATATTGGAATTTTTAAGTTGTCTCCCTGATTAGTTTTAGCACTTGTGCTAAACAAAGCTAGAAGCTTGAGACTTCTAGCAATGCGAACCAGTTAACAAAGGTACATGTATACCTACCTGGGCTGTTATACTGCAGCCTGTGATTTGCTTAATACATCTGTATGTGGTTTTCAAATATTTAAGTTTGAAAATTTGTAAAGAAAATGAAAATCAGGGCCTGTTGCTTATTCTTTAGTACCTTGCAAGATGTAGCCTACACTGTACATTTTACCTTATATTTTTCAAATACTGCCTTTTTTGATACACTATCTGTGTTAAATAACTACATCATTCTGTATATTAGATAGTAATGTGTTATTACAATGCACAAGTTGTGTTGTGCAACATCAGCAACAACTTCTAACATTTTGAAATATATATCGTTGTGGTAAATTCAGTGGACTCTCAAAGGATAGAGGTAAGCTTGTATAATGTTAAAGAGTCTGAAAAATATATTTAAATCATGGCGTCACCTGGAGTGTAAAGCTATCCTTAACTAAGAAGGTGGAAATGTGGTTGTCTGTGAAAAAAAGGGCAAAAAATATGGAGTGCTTGTTTTATGCAATTGATTTTACATGTAGATCAATGGTAAATGCTTGGTTGTCATAATAAGTGCCCCTTTCTAACCCCCCCCCCACCCCACCCCCACCTTTTTTGAGACATGAAATTTTGTAATTAATCCCTCCATTTCCCTCTTACAAAATCCACTTCAGCAGCACAGTTGGTTTGTTTTTAAACAAATAATTATAATCAAACACATAATACTGTTTGATGCTCTTTATTAATTAATAATAATGTTTCACTGCAGTTTTTGAATTTTGTACAAAAAGTGTTCAAGGTTTGAAATAAGCTCTCCTCTCTAATAGGCCCCCCGTTAATGAGACCTGAAATTAAAGGGGCTTAATAAAGCTTTCACAGCAACCTAAGCACTAAGATTACACTGAGAAATGTTCATTTTTGTCTGCTTATGAAAATGTTCTCCTCATGATTCTATTCTTCATTAAGTTCTTTATTTTTAATTTCTTGTAGTCGAATAGCTGAAAAGCTTGAAGAAAATCTTCCACAGTTAGAAACCATAGTAATGACATCAAACAATATGCAGGAATTGGTAGGTTTTATGTGAACAAGTAATAAAAGAGGGCTTAAACAATGATGCTGACAACAGGAACAAAAATGTCAATTCAAAATGCACCTTCTCGCTATTGTAACTCTTTCACAATCTTCCCAACTTGCTTAACTTGTGAAATGCTGGCGAACTATTATGGAGCTAAATTAGTAGAAATGGCATTGACGCTGGGAAAAAGAAAGAAGAGTTCACTGTCATACGCTCATGTTCTCCACGAAAGCTAAAATTTGGTCATTTCACATTGTTTTGCTGAGGACGGCAAAGAAATGTATCAAAATGTAAAATGCATGTGCAGAGCCATTGTTTTTGCTCATTAAACCTATTATTTTGTGGCATTCTTGTTACCGTTGCCGTCCTCATTTCTTAAGCTCCCTGATGTTGCTTTACATGTAAGTTTAATTGGAAGACAGCATTCTCTTTTTACCTCTAACCTGGGATCTTGTGTGGTAATGCTAGTCTTTTATTGATGTCATTAACTTTGTTTAATCAATAATGTACATTTGTTTTTGTAGAAAGAGTTGGATCCACTGAAATCAGTAAAGACCCTCAGATATCTCAGGTAATCAGTTTCTTTATAAATGTTAACAGTTGGGTTAAGACACATTATTATTTTTGTAAGCCTGTAATGAAGAGTTATTGCCCACTGGCCCATGATGATGGTGAAGCATCTGACTGTATGAACAGTTAAATAGAACAATCATTTCCTATGAAACTTTGAAATGTTGATTACTGTTCATCTGTTCCTTTGCAGCTTGCTTCGAAATCCAGTGACAAACAAACCTCATTACAGATTATATGTCATCAACAAACTTCCACAGTTAAGGGTACTGGACTTCCAGAGGATAAAACAAAGGGCAAGTAAAAGCCAAGTCAAATAGTCATCACACCCATGTGCTTCTCTTGCAGCAACCAGCAAATCTACATCTACATTATCTACATCTATATCAAAATGTGTCGGTAAAGTCATTAGACATCACACTAACGTTAAAAATATTACAAAAAGATTTAAATAACAATAAAATAATTATCTACAAGTTTAAAATTGTTCGATAAAATACTTGGAAATCTTAGTCTTAAAAATCTCTAAAGAATTGCTTTCAACAATGTCTTTTGGAAGTTTGTTCCACATCCTGAGGGTACGTGGAAAGAAGGAATACATGTACATGTAGGTTAGTTCAAAATGCAGTGGTCTTACTGGTATGAACTTTGGGTTTTCCTCAGGAAAGAGAGGCTGCGAAGCGAATGTTTAGTGGCAAAAGAGGTCAGGAAGGAGCTCCAAAAGGGAAAAAAGCAAAGACGTAAGTTATGGAGTTTTGGATTTAAAAAAAAAATTGACAGAACAGTTGAACTGCTTAACACAGGTTGCACAGAATGCACATGAAACACAATAAAATCACCATTTTGTATCATGTTTGATTGCATAGTGAACTGTTTATGTACAAAGATGCTCAAAGAATCACTTACTTGGTTAAGATCTCCTCCACTGAATAGAATGATATAACAGAGTAGAACATAGTATTAAAAACAGACCAAGACACAAAGGTACAAGACACAAAGTCATAGTACAGTGTACAGTACCAACAGTCAGTATTGGTATTACAGTGTACATTTGAGGGATCTCCTTTCACAAAGTGACCTTTTAATACAGGTCAAAACAATAGAAACAGCCCTTTGGGACTTAGTGACGGGTGACTGCGACTCCTTAAAGTGCCCATAATGTCAAAAAATGTTTTTCGCTCATTCTACATTTCATCAAATGAACTTCGGTGAAAAAATTTTTCGATTTGGATAAAACGTGATTTTTTGACGAATTTTTACAAAGTTCAAAATTCTATTTTCTTGCGGTCGACCCCTGCCACTGATCACAAGAGTAACGTGCTCAAAATGACCACGTGATTGATGTCTGTGACATAGGTTCAGAAACCTCACTTGACCTTGAGTGCATATAATCACACAGGTCGAGTGCGGGTCTTTTACGATATTGTGAGCTTTATTAGGTGTCCTTAGTGACCTCCACGCTTTAATCCTTCTGAAGCAAAATTCCCACTTGTTTTCAAGTCAGATAAGTCACGACCCAAAATCATGTGTTCCTGAACCTACGTCACGACTCACTTTAAACCGAGGAAGACTGGTGCGAATGGTGGACCAAAATGGCGGCAAATTTGAATGTCTTTAAAAAATTATAAAAAAATTGCATTTTATCCAAATCGAAAAATTTTTTCGCAGAAGTTCATTTGGTGAAATGTAGAATTAGATGAGTGAAAAACATTTTTTGACATTATGGGCACTTTAATAGAGGTGTATGACTATGATTGCTTAAAGGTCAAAATTACAGTAATTGAGGAAATGATTTTTGGGACTTTGACAACTGTCCACTTAATAGACTCCTTGTGTGTCTTGCATTTTTTAAGTCAGTGATGGGTATCTCCCTTTGCAGGACCCCCTCATGCAGATGTACTACCTTAGTGTCCAGGGTATTCAACACATATTGCAGGAGGCCCTTTGTTTGATTCCTATCAAGGGACTATTTTTTCTGGTTTGTTTGTAGGTTTGTTCCTGGTGGTCCTGCAGCTGGTACAAGGCCTGTACCAAGCAAACCCCTCCCTCCACCCACAAGAGATGTTGCTGCAATTAAGGTAGTTACAAAAACATTGATTTTGCTGAGAGTTTCTCATTATAATCATAAACAAAAAGTTGCCACCATCAATATAATTATTACAGTGATATAAATCTAGTAGCATTCTATCACGTATGCCATTCTCTGATTGGCTTCGCTACTCACTATCTATTCTGTGATAGTGAGTAGTGGTTGTCAACAAAATGGCGACTACTTCTTTGTGTTTTTTGAAGTGTATGTGAGGAAGATTTGGATAATTTACTTGTTTAGTTTTGAGCAACTAGAAGATTTACACTAAAAGCAATTAGATTTCTCTGTGAAAGCTGATTCAAGCTGCGCCATTGTCAGCTATCACACGAAAGAAATCTCGAGCTCATAATTTAATTTTTTATTATCGGTTGTCTCCACCCAGATTAGGCTTGAGGTGGAAATAATTGCATTCGACTTGTCAATTGGAATCCTTCAATCATTTGTCATTTGTCAATTTTGCCAGCATTTTCAGTGATGAATGGGTTCACATGAATGGCCATTCACAGAGGGCACTTTTGACAAGTATATGGATTGGAGGTGGTTCTTGGAAATAATATTGATGTTTGACATATGAAAATCATATATTTGAACTGCTAATTAATGATTGAATAATTTATGTGAATGATCATCACAGTTATGAACACTACTTAAGCAGTGGTGAAAATAAAGCCTGAAAAAATTTCAGGCTTGTATGGGATTCAAACCCATGACCTCTGCGACGCTGGTGTTGCAGAGGTCGTGGGTTTGAATTCCGTACAAGCCTGAAATTTTTTCAGGCTTTATTTTCACTACTGCTTATAAAGTAGTGTTCTTAACTGTGATGATCATTCACATAATAATTCAATGTTGACATTCTCAATAAAAAAATTGCTTCAAAAGATATTTTTCACTAGGGAGGATAATTAACCCTGATACATGTATATTTTAATAATTTTATTTATGCTATGCCATACAAAATAAGCCAATCAGAGTGCAGGAAGGCCATTGTATATCCGTTGGAATTCCACCAAACCTTCCCATCATGCACTGCAATGATGTATAGACCTACAGTATGTATATACTGTATATTATCTATGGCATGGTATAAAATACTGTTATGCAAAGCTTTCTTGTAATATGAAATATAATCTCACTTAATGTCACTTACATGTATATCTTCTTAGAATACATGTTGTGGTTCAATTTTATCCTTGGTTTAAACTTTTTTGTTTGTTTGTGGGTATGGTTAATGTATGGTAATGTATGATAATTATTTTAAAGCAAAGGGAGGAAAATTATTATACTAAGTATAAAATTGAACCACAACAACACAGTCACCTAAAGACTTGTGGGTAAACCAAGAAAATACAAGTGACTCATGGGATATTCTGCATGGAATACCACTCAAATGCATTGCATAATTAACACACTCCATATCATGACTTTTCATATCATAATAATTACTTATTTGCAATTTAATATTTTATTTACACTGTATATTATTTTTGCAATCACCTCTAGGCTGCCATTGCAAATGCACGCTCTCTGGATGAGGTGCAAAGACTAGAGATGTTATTAAGGACAGGTCAGGTGCCTGGAAGGAACAAACGCAATGCTAACCTTGATGAAGAGATGGAAGACCTTACAAATGGCAATTAAGACTTTGTATTGATCATGGCAATTTATACAGACCAAGCACAAACTGACAAAGTCCCCTATCGTGCATTAAATACTGTGAAACATCCTCCTCAACATACTTCTTTACAGTTTTAGTTTCCCTGCAAGAAAAGATTTCAGCAACAAAAGAAGTACAAGGTCAGGGTTAAAATGCAACGTACAGCTTCATCTTCATACATGATGTAAGTGAAAGTCTACCAGAAAGTTCAGTTTTCTCGTGTCATTTGTGGCTAATAGAGGAAAGTGGCTGTATTTGTACGCTAATGGAAATCATGTTGCAAGGGAGACATTGCGTATCATAAATGTACATGTACATGTAGTTTTTATTCTCTCCAAGCAGGTTTTCAGTTCTTCAATATTTCTTACACTACTTACATGTATGTGTGTGAAATTCCTTACATTTTCGTAATGGACCATCCATAGCATGCCTTCACAGGGAGTTAAGTACAAGCAATTTAAAACTGCTTTTTTTTCCATCTATTTCACAATCGGTTATTTCAACAGATAACTGTAAAACAATCTTTTTAGTGCACAACCTTTGCTACCTTTTATCTCCTTTATAAACCTTCTGTATTTTAATACTGTTGTCATAAGTACAGTCATGTACATGTACAGTGTACACTGTTAGCTCACATCAACATCATTTCACTGTACATGTACAGTGTACACTGTTAGCTCACATCAACATCATTTCACTGTACATGTACAGTGTACACTGTTAGCTCACATCAACATCATTTCACTGTACATGTACAGTGTACACTGTTAGCTCACATCAACATCATTTCACTAAACAATTATTAACTTGTTAACCAGGCTTCACTTGTTTTCTGCGATATTATATTTAACTGCATGTAACATTTTTTGTAGAAAATAAAATAAGTGAAATGTCCTTGTGTTGCATTATTTCAGTGGTGAAGTCCTGTTTTTATTTGTAAAGTATGTTTTGTCTCAAATTTGTTTTTGTTTTTGAAGTTTTGAAGACTTTTTTTTTAATTCTTTGTCTCCAACTCATTGGCAGAATTAGCAAATGCTTTTGCAGGTTACCCATTGCTGTTATGTAAAAATAAAATTTCCCTCTGAAAGTTTGAACAAAACAACAACTAAAAAACAAAGAAATTTATATCCTGCATGCACCCCACTTGTGTTATGCTGAATTATTTATAGATGGCATTGCAACCTGGGCCAAGCTGTTTGAAAGGTGATTAATGCTAATATGCAATAAAAAGGTAACCTGTTACAAGAAATAACATGCAAACTGCGGTGATAAACATGACAATAAAATGCATTGTTGGAAAACAAAATATAAAACTGTATCATTTAAAGTGGTACTATGACGAAAATGGCATCTTTCCTATCTAAGCCATTTTAAAACATACCGGTAAACAAGTAGTATGTATGAGAAGAAAAATGCCATTTACTGTTTTCAAATATCTCTTTTTGTTCCAGAGTTTTCGGTCAAGTTTTTTAAATATGCAAATTAGCCAAGTGATGACGTCATACACTCAACCAACTTTAGATCAAATATGATGAAAAAAGATATCAGCCAATTTGTATCAGAAAGGTTTGATTCTCTGCAGTAAGATTCTACTAAATGTGCTCCACAATATGAGCTTTACAGTTTTGTTACCATGGCAACATACTGGGTTCCAGACATCCCCAATATTAAAGGCTTTTCTGGCCACCTTTAGCGTTCCATTTTGATATTTACTAATAGTGCGTCACATGCATGATTCAACAAGCATATAAATATGTTGAGCAGCTCGAGTTTGTGGCCTCCTTTAATGTTTTTTGACCTGAAAATCACTAACATATTGAAATCAAATGGGTGGGGCCTGGAAAAGTAGGTGTGTTTCCTGTAGAACTATTTGCCTACCAAGTTTCAATGGTCTGTGCTGCAAATTAACAGAGATAGCTCTATTTATATACTTGATATAATATTGGGTTGAGTGTGATGTCATCAGTAATCTCATTTGCATATTTTACACATTTTTCAAACTTAAATATCTCCGGAACTAATGAAGATATTTGCAAACGGTAAATGGCATTTTTATTCTTTCATGGACTTCTATGATACACCTAAAAATTAATATCAAGGGGTAAAAATTTGATCATAGTAACACTTTAACTTGACGTTTCGTATGTTTTTACATACATCTTCAGAAGTGACCGTTGGGAATAAAACTAAATTTTAAATTTAAGATCAGTAACTAATTAACAATAACCTTGACAGAAGCTGAAAATAATTTGCATATTAAAATATGCAAACTAATAAAGATAAAGCTTTCCGCTGCTCAACATTTTCATTTAGGGTAGGTTTCAGTTCTCTAATTAGTAGAGTCTCCTTTATCTTGCAATGCGTATCTGACCAACCTTTTTTTTTGCTAATATCTCAAAGTGGTTCCATTTTAAGTTGTGACCAGTTGACGTAACATGGTTTGCGATAGCAGATGCATGACAGCTACTCGCAATCACTTTAAAATGTTCAGATTTTTTGTCATGCAATCTGTTAACCTGTTACAAGTTAAGACAATCAAAGAACAATGATTTCTGATTCAGCAATTTTAATTGCTTACAAAGCAAATTACATTACATCTACCATTGATTTTTTTGATAGTGTATGTAGTGTAAACTGTTACAACAATTATTTGTATCCAACTTAAATCTTTTAATGTCCTCAATGTAAATTTATTTTGTGTTGAATGTCTAGGAAAACTCAAAAGCTAACCCAGATAGGCACAAAGTCCTATTCAAATTTTTAAGTCCATAGATATTTTTATGTGTTTTTATTACAAAGCACTAAGCTGTACCATAACAAAAATCCTGTGATTAAAACTCTAATTGCTGGTCTTGAAGGCATCTCTGAATTGACTGAATATTTGCTATAAAACTGAAGAACAAGAAGAATGATATACCTACAGAACATATCATATGATCTACAAATGGACTGAAGTGGCTTTTTCTGGTAAAAAAAAATGGGGGGAAACGGTGATATCAAGAGAAAAACAGTTCATTTATGAAGATCAGTGCAGGAAAAGGAAGGTTGGAAGTTCAGTCTCCCTGTTAATGCCAGCCCCCCCCCCCCCCCCCCCCACCCACCCACTCCAGCCCACACCCCTCTCAAGATGATCTCCAGTCTTCAGCTTTCTACATAATAACATCCTACCAACTAAATATCAACTAGCAAGTCAAAACCAATGAGTTTTCTCACTTTGAAACCAGTATAAAGTAAGGTTTTATACTAACACAACAATAACATATCCTCTCCAAACATAGGTTCTAAAATGCTTATGGACAACAACATAACCAACTTCTGCCCATAACTTGTTTGACAATAGTTCTCTAAACATAACTCTAAACACAGTTAAATAACAACAGGGTACCCAACCCAAAACCCAACATATTAGTCAAGTACAGTAGACTCCCACTGCATCAAACACACATCAAGGAAAGCAAATTAAAACCATTAAAAAAGGCCAAATGTATTATAGTAAATTACTATAAAAAGCAAAATGTTTCTATTCAAATTGACATGAGGTTAAGATAGTGGCAGTCTACAGATGAACATTAACAGCTCATGTTTGCAGTAAACAGTTGACACTTAAATTCAGCAGCATAAAATAAATTATTAATAACAATTACTATAATAATATTATAAAGCACCTTAGAAATATTTCCTCTGGCTTCCTCCATATATAATATGGATAAATTTAAATAAAATAAGTCTAATTAATTTTTGCATTTAAATACAAATATATATAATAATTTATATTAAATATAAATGGTTTAGTCTCAAACTCTAATACCAAGTTTACTATAAAATTAATATAAGCTTTTCAAATGAAGATTACATACTAACTGATAAATATTTTAAATGTAAAATAACCTCTGACCAGGAATGTTCCAAGATAACTAATTTATAAATCAACTGATAGAGAACTAAGACATAGTCAAATACATATTAAACTGGAAAGTAACATGATGTAGTTGAATGCAACTATTTACAAGTTCAATTGGTTCTCATGTTAAAACTATGATTGTGAAGTTAACACTTTTTAAAAAGTTCACTGTTTGGCTGCAAATTACCTACTCTCATGACACTGCAGAATAATGCAATGTAAAACAAAGGTATTCCAGGAGCTGAGCTGATCAGCACATAAGAAAAGTACTTTACTTTTTCAAAACTTGGTGTTCCTTTTTGCTGGTCCTTGCCAACTGATAAATCCTTTGCAAATTGACTTAAAATGCAACTAATTTTATTCACACGCTGCTGGTTGTATTTGCTGAGAAATGTCAGTGAGAGAATTTTAACTGCATGGTAAATCAGTGATTGGAAGCATTGAATCATCAAATAACGAGATCTAAAAGATAGTCTGATTCACTTTCTACAAAAGAGGTAATAAAAGGACAGCTTACATGCAATGAAAAATGCGCCGTACGTGTAATACACACAAAGTAGGACATGCAGCCATGCCACTCCACATGGGCATAACTACAGAATTAACACTTGACACAATTTCACTAACATGAAATTGGGATAAAATACATGTCAATATTATATGAACCATTCACTTTGCATCTTCAAATGTGCCAAACAAGGCCAAGATGCAACTTGATAAAAATTATCAGTATACTTATAAAACGCCCTGATGAAAATGCATGCACCATGCTTCAAAAAGGATATTAAGTATCTCTGGCCAAATTTTAAAAGAAAATTGTCTATACATAATTATTATAACAAATTACATCCACCCAGTTTTCCCCCCGTATACTCACTTGAACAGTGTAAATTATATGAATTTCTCACAATCTACTGTAGAATCCAAGCATCAAGCTTTTGTGCTCAACTGTACTTCAACCACAGTGCATTCCTTCATAAAGTGGTTCATAATCAGCTCGAATCCTGGTGGCAATGTTGGCGCAATCTTGTTTTTATTTACTCTTTAAAAAACCCAGACCATCAATGACACTAACAGCAAGCACACCTCCAGGCGGTGCTGTGTGGTGCTGTGAGAATAAAGACCTTCATCTGGACCATCTTCTGGGAAAATAATCACGGCACTCAGATCAGAAGATAAGCAAAACTTTAGTTAGTAAACCAGCCAAATGAGATAAACTGAAACTGTATGAAGTGTAGAGAAACCACTTCCAGCAAGTTGATCAAATTACCAACTACAAAAGCTGGGCTGTTGCCAGACGAAAATTGTCACCAAGGCAATGGTTACAAAAAAACACCTCTTTAATATTCACTTATTAGTTTTCAATGTATAGCCTATAAGAGAAACATCAAAACATGCTTATGCCTCTGTGAAACTACACAAGCTGTTTATTATTGTGTAAGATGCACACACAAGGAAGGAAAAATATTGCATACATTCCAAATTTTTACGGAGGCAAGTTCCTCAGTTTGCCTCATACTAACTACAGCCCTGGAAAGTGGGCATGTACTAAAACGAGGAACACTGGAACACCCCGGAACACCAGAACACCCCGGAACACCGAATTTGACAGTGTTTTTCTGTTTTCCCATTACAGACCACGTAAAAAATAAGATGTAATTTGTTTACCCACGTATAACAAAAGAGCTTAAAGCTTGTTATAAAGTGTACGTGTATGAGATCAAATTAGAATTGAAGGGCTGAGGGCATAAACTGCCTATGTGTAGTTTTTAGGTGTTTTTTTTGCATACGTTATTTCTCGAAAACAAAAAAGAAATCGGTGAAAAAAAATACGGGACAATGTTTTTGAATCAAAATGCAGTTCACATGCAAAAATTTGGACAAATACAAGCGAACTAAAAAAACGGCCGAAAATTACACATAGGCAGTTTATGCCCTCAGCCCTTCAATTTAGAAGTGTTGGTTTTTGTGGAGGGAGGAAAACCGGAGAACCCGGAGAAAAACAAACAACAAACTCTACCTTCAGATGACGGCGGGTCCGGGGAGCGAACCCGGGTCACATTGGTGGGAGGCGAGTGCCATTCCGCCATTCCAGCTCCCCCCATGTGATTATAGTCTTGAGAAATTTTCAAATAGTCGCGAGAAGATTAATTTAATTTAATATTAATTTGTTCAACATCCCCTTTGGCTTCTTAAAACAGTAAAAAAAGCCTAACAACAGGGGCTTGTAATTGGAAAAAGTTAAATATTTCTTTCAAAGCTACAACTTCCTTCTACGGGAGTGGAATTTTGCGTGTGAGATGGGGGGGGGGGTTGGTTCCTTTTTGTTTCTTTATTTGTTCCTTTCTCTTTACCTGCTTATTTCTTTATTGACTTATTTTTTCGTTCTTTCTTTCTGTCTTTCTTTTTACTTCTTTTCTATATTTTTAGCGCCTGCTTCTAGCTCTTTCGTGTTACATGGGTAAACAAATTCCATTTACATTTTATTTTTTACATGGTCTGTTTTGGGAAAACAAAACAACACCGTCAAATTTGGTGTTCCAGGGTTTTTCAGCTGTTCCGGTGTTCTGGGGTGTTCCAGTGTTCCGGGGTGTTCTGGTGTTCCGGGGTGTTCCAGGGTGTTCCGGTCTTTCGGTGTTCCGGGGTGTCCCGGTGTTCCGGGGTGTTCCAGTGTTCCTCGTTTTAGCACATGCCTGGAAAGTGTGTATTTAACCAAAACAAGTACCCATGACATGGCCTGTAACTAGGGAGAGGCCCTGCCAGGGTAAATTCTGGCAAGCGACATGGCCAAAACACTAGCGACAGCACATAAAATGAAATCCCAACAAGAGACATCCTTCCCGGAAAAATTCTGACCATGAGATCAAGGCCGAGAATTAGCAAGTTAAACACCTACACAGGAAGGCAGGGCCTCTACAGTGTTCCAGCAAAGAGAACTGCAAAAACCATACATATACAGCCTTGATCTCGCTGTTGGAATTTAGCCAGGAATGATGTCTGGCAAAATTCTGACAGTGAGATCAAGGCTGAGATTAGTGATTGAAATACCGACATGGGAGATTTTAAAATTCAGACAAGCGACACGGGAGCCCCCCTGGCAGGGCCTCTTCTATGGTTTTTGCCCTTCTCTTCTCTGGAAAACTGTAGAGGCCCTGCCAGGGAGGGATCAGTGCTGCTTGTCTGAATTTTAAAATCTCCCATGTCGGTATTCAAATTGCTAATTCTCGGCATTGATCTCTTTGCCGAGAATGATGTCTCTTGTCAGGATTTCATTTTATGTGCTGTAGCTACTTTTTGGGCCATGTTGCCTGTTGGAATTTACCCTGGCAGGGCCCCATAGAAGGCATATTGCTTCCTTACACAATAAGTGATGTACACCTGTCCCCACTCCCTCACAACACAAACTTTAACCTTAAAATAAAATACCATTCCATACCATACCAAAAAGGACTTTATTAAATGAAAAAAATGCAACATACCAAAGTTAATTTCAATCTCATTAGAGGGTGGGCCAGTTCCTGCTTTGTTCTTTGCCCTGACCCTGGCATTGTAAATGTTACCATAGGGAAGGCTCAGATCATGACTTAATTCAGGTTTTTCAGTCTCTTTGTTTGTTGACGACTTCCACGGCAGTCCTTTTGGTACATATGACACAAGATAGCTCTCAATCTCACTCCCTCCATTGTTCTTAGGTGGGTCCCAATACAGCCTAAGAAATGACCGTGCATCCTGTTCGTTGAACACCCTTTGTGACTTGAGATTTCGAGGTTCTGTTGGAGAACCTGTAACATAAAAAAGGTATTTCACTGGTACATTTCAAGGTTAGTGCAACATTTTCAAACACTGGATGATTTACATGAAAACTTGGTAATGAACAGATTTCCATGAAAAAATTGTTCGAAAAAAAATTGCTTGGTAAAGATCTGATTCAAACTTGTTGAAACATAAAATTGCAAAAATTGCCACAAGTACTGTATAACATTTTGTTCAAAAATACCACGAAAAGAGGCAATGTATCAATTGACAGAATCACAGTCCAATAATTTCTATAATTTTGCATGCATTTCATAAATGCCTCTTAAATTAATATCACAGTAAGTCTAAGCATCAAAACAAAAGACAAGTTTGTTGTTGGTTCTCTTCTCTGCTCCAAGAGGTTTTTCTCCGGGTTCTCCAGTTTTACCCCTCTCCACAAAAACCAACATTTCCAAATTCCAATTTCATCTGCTTGTAAAGCACATTTGATCATATACACATGGAAAATGCACTATATAAGTTCTAAATTATTATTATTACATTGAACCTGATTTTAATTTCTTGAGGTACTGTCTACATGTATTTCTAACCTTACTAAAAATAACTGCATTTCCTCAAATAAGCAATATAACTTAAAATTTTGGTCAAAGGAGGGCTCATTCGAAGGAGGGAGGTTAATCAAGGGGGGTGCTTATTAAGATGTTCTTTCAACGAACTGTAACTTTCATTTGGATAATGCAGATACAAAAACTCTGCAAGCAGATGGAAATAGAAATAACTAAGTGACTTAAAGTGCACCTAACCCCAAAATATTTTTTCGCTTAAATAAATCTTTACACCTGTTCGAAACACACTGCGCCTTTTTAAACCAAATATTGTCTTTTTATAGGCTGTAAAAGTTACGAATCATCTGTCCTACGACCGAGCTAGTAAGGGGCATGGGTCTATTCCTTACATGACGTCACAAACTGCTTTGCATGCATGTTTATAAAGACTTAATGCGATGGAAATCGGTTTGTGACGTCATGTAAGGAATAGACCCATGCCCCTTACTAGCTCGGTCGTGGGACAGATGATGGCTAAATTTCGTAACTTTTGCAGCCTATAAAAAGTCAATATTTGGTTTTAAAAGGCTCAAAATGGCGCAATACGTTTCGTACAGGTGCAAAGATTTATTTAAGCGAAAACAATTTTTTGGGGTTAGGTGCACTTTAACAGAAAATAAAGTGTTCTCCTACATGTACTCAGATGCCGGAGTAGTTGAAGCTTAAAAGATTATAAATAAAGTAACTGCTGGTTTTCCTTGCATCTCCACCATTTAAGAAAGTAAAGGGGGAGGGGGGCGCTTATTCAAGAGTGGGTGCTTATTTACTATTTTGACCTAGTGGGTGGGTGATTATTCAGGGGATGGCACCTATTAGTGTGTGTGCACTTATTCAAGGAAATATGGTATTTTAAAAAAATTTCCACTTCAGCTAGAAAAAAAAGATGCACATTGTATTGTTATCAATAATAATATTATTTTAATTATTCACCTACTCAGTTTAGTGATGTTGATGACATGGAATTTAACAGTCATTTTAGTTTCAGCTCTGCACTGCAGTGCTTCAAAGTCCTCATCTTTATATGTAGTTAACATCAAGTAGCTTTTGCTCCTTGTGTCATCATGTTTTTCTCTGGCAATAACTCTGTTTGATGGAACATGAGTCCAGGAGAACTTAGCATTTGCTGCTGGAGGAACTCTTACAGCACAGAGCACTGTTAACTTCCGCCCCTGCCAGGATTCATAAGCTTTGGTGGACTTTTGCTTGTCAATCAAAAGGTCTGAAAATAATGTAGTGAACAAGGACAAAATATCAGGAGGCTTAACCAGAGACAACATCATGTAATAATAATAATAATAATAATATTTAAATATTTAAGTCCTGATGTTTTACCAGTGTATAAATAAAGTTAAATATTAAATAAATGAATCATGATTATTGAAGTAAAGGAACAGCAGAGGATAATCCAAAGGATGACTCTATTGTAGACTTCAGAACACATTCAGGCTTTTACAAATGTTGTTTTAAATGTTGTTTTAAATTATAAACAGAGCAAGATTTGATCCAATTTATTTTAAGTAAGCCAGAGTAGTGAAAGACAGAGGTGTCAACCATATCATGTCACATTGTTGTTTGAGTTTTATTGACCAGCAAACAGTCAACAGATGGGTACAACAAAGATAAAAATCTCTTTTTTGTAATTAACATTTAATGTATTTAATTTTCCCGATTAGTATGTTCAATTTGGCCTTCCCTTTTGAAAACAATGTACTGTAGAACTCCGCAAGTAGCCACCCCCCGGGTACTTTCAGAAATAGCTGCCCAAGGAACTGAAACTTCTGGGTACCAGCTGCTACTTTCGAGTAGGTAAAGAAAAAGCATAACACCACTTTAACTCTCTCTTTCCCATTGATTCTTCTGCACTCTTTTTAAAGGTACTTTTTGGGATATGAAATAAATGACACCAACAGGTGTGGAAGAGGTCACTGAAAACACTGAGAAGTGTCCAAAATAAAAAATTAAAAAAAAAAACATTTTTCCTTTACCTCGTACATATAGGGTATACCACTAAACTATAGCTTAAATTGCAGCTCTCAGAGACACAGTATTGATTGTTTTGAGATAATTCACCTTGACCAAAAAAGTACAAAAACAAAAAGTTACAAAAGTTGCAGGGGTGGTAAATCAAGTCTTATATTGGAGGGGCCATGATTTTATCCCTTCATTGTGTAGATCTTTCAATGACCTTTTGGTTGTGAAAATTTCAGAAAGAATGATTAAATATTGAACATGTAATGGCATCTTGCACCATATGGCACTCTCAAGCATTAAATCTCTGTCAGTACATCCTTTCTCCATGAACACTTACATACCTGAAGGAAATCCCAGAGAGTAGTCACTGTGGTGTTTTTGACTGAAATATTACTTTAAGAGGGCCAGTCCTTTTTGGCTGGGGTATTACTTTGCCGAATTACTAGTTAAGAAAGGTCCAAAAATTAACATACTATCTGGTGGCCATGCTAATCCTCTGCCCTAACCTCCAGCCACCCCATCCCTGACATCTATTGTAAACCAGTAAACAAATCCTCCCCTTTGTGGGAATGCATCCCCAGCTTGATTTAGACTTAGGAAACACTATTGGTAAAACACTGTATTTCCTACATTAATTGCTAAAATGAGCAGCAAAATGATTTTAAAGTAAAGTTACATGTAGTATGAAGAAACTCCATTCCAATACATTAATTACTTTTCTTATTGCATAGAAAACAAAGACTTTGTTTTGCTTTCTAGAAAACAGCTTTCTTCAGCAGCTACGGAATCCACAACTTACAATATTCCTGATGAAGCAGCAAGCTTTAAGCCCAAAACCAAGATTTCCCTTTAGTTTATAACATTAAGCAAAATCTCCTCTGAATGATTTATAAAAGCACTATTTTCTGATTTTAGCATCAAATATAAACTTGTTGTGGTTGAAAGACTTTTGATTAGCATATTTAATAACTTTCTCTAACACCTAAATATTATTAGTATTTATGAAAATTCAATCCAAACTTGAGGACATGTACCATTTGTAACCAAACTTCTTTGATCCCGGAGCTAATATTTTCCATCAACATACCTGCCAATTGTCAAGATGTCTCATAAAATATAACAAACTTGCATGGAATAATTTAAAAAATTACAAATAGTAAAGATCATTTGCCATAATATTGACAGGAAACTGATTTTGGCTAAATATAGATCAGACTAGCTCTTACAATTATACCAGCAAATTGTTTTTTGCTCAAAATTCCCTTCTCGGTGCCAAGTTTTCATTTTGTCAACATCACATGACAAAACTACTTTTCAGAGATTATCTTGCAAAGCAAGTGGCCATAAATTTGTTTGGTCTAAAAATATTGTGAGTTATAAAAGTAAGTCATGGCAACCTGCCCCCCTTCAGAAAATTTTGCATGTTTGACTTTAAAAATAAGGTGACCCAAGGCATTTTACATGTAACTTCTTTAAAATGGATGATGACCAGCATGCAGAAGAATGCGTATTTCTACACAATAACAAAACCAAAGATTAATGTTTCTGCTTCAAAGCTGTTGATTCCCAAGAAGCTGACAATACTTTCTAAAGTTCTCAAAAACTGACAGAGTGGGCTGGGAATACTTTTAATCCTAGATGGGGCAGACAGGTATTTTCTTATATACATATCATGTCTATCATTAAATTGAATGCACCCTTCTCTTGAAGACCAACAGTTAAGCTAACCAGCTGAAAAATTTCCACTTTTAAACTGAAAAAAAAAATAAATTTAAAAAATTTAAAAAAGCAACACTATCCTAATTTTAATTTGCTTTCTTGCATTTTGTGATGACAGAAATCCTCCCAAAAGTTGGTTTTAATTTTGGTGCTTACAACCGTTATTGGAGAAATATACACCATAACCAAATTGAATCATAACAGATGCGCTAAATAGGGGGTCTATTAAACACCTGTAGATTGGAAAATTATTTTAAAAAGTGAAAATATGTTGGCACGAGGTGTATGCAAATTTCATGTAGCTGACACGAAAATCGCGATAAATTGAACCCCTGCGGTTAAGAATATATCCTTCGGGCTAAAATAATTGAAGTTTTGATTGACTGTAAGAGTAATGCAACATTTTTCCCTTGAATTTTCGATAGGGGTTTCGAAGCAAAAAAAAAAAAAAAGAACGAATCAATAAAAGCGTTAATTTCTTGACTGTGAGATATACTTGACAGAAATTTAAAAAGCAAGATGTTATTCGCGATCACAAAATTGCTAAATGGAAAATTCTATGTACAGGAAATATTATGCAAACAAAGTAAGCTTACGTTTTCCATGGAAATAATACGTAAATGGCCATTATCACACACGAACAGATAAGCAGGTGTAAGGACATACTAGCTGTAAATGTATCGTTTTCATTTTCTATTTAAAGCTATTACAAAAAAACCCTTAAAACGTCCATTTGAATGCACGTGAGGGAAAAATTCAGCCTTGAAGCCAACAGCCAGTTATTCGCCTTGCGTTTCGAAGACAGGTGCATTCCATACAGAATCCCATATCAACAGAATAAGTTATAGTCGAGTCACGGAAATTCCGAGTCACCATCCAAACAATTTTGAATTTTCGACTTCCCCTCAATTAACGACTCGCTAATAAGAGTTTGATCACTCTTTATCAGCTCGCGCTTGCAAAGAGACTAAAGCGAATATTCCCAGGCGAAATTGAAAGAACGTTAAATTTCACCGAATAAACGAAACGACTTGTTTATAGGTTTTCGTGACGTATTGTTGAAAAGTTTCGCTAATTATCAGACGGCCATTTTATTAAGGAAAAAATTAAAGGCGACATCGTCTTTCCCTTCTTTCACTCCAGAAATTAGCAAATGGAGAGGTGAAGAGCTATAACTGACCATATTGTTTTAGATGTCTCATCGCCGAGACATTATGCATCAGTGTAAGTTAAATATAAGCTTAACTTAACATCATTGTCGTACCTGCCTTGAAACCCAAATTCGATTTTCTAACAAAGGAACCAAATACGCCATCTAAAGCACTTTTCAAGCAGCTATTTTACATCAATATACAATTACACTACTGCATAGCGTTACGTTTTACATCGTTTTGTGGTCTTTTATAGATCTCGATAACAGGCCGATCAAGGCAAAATTCAAATTCCCGCGCACACGCTATAAACACGTTACACTCAGAACTTACCAACTGCAGTCAGTTTTACTGTGTCCGTCACACTTCCCTTTGATTTCGTCATTAGAAGACAAAAGAAAGTTCTGGAGTCATTCATTTCAACCGGTTTGATCCTAAAGCTTGCTCGCCGGTCGGGGACCACCTCAACTCTGTCACGTATCCATTCGATAGATTTCGCCTGGTTATTGATCTTCAACGTCAACGATCCATCTTTTTCTTTTTTCTTAACATAAATGGCGACTTCTTGGGGAGTTTCGCTATCCGGAACGGGAACCAGAACTCCAAAGCGAACCTCTGAGACATCTTGTGAGTCGACATAGTCCCAATCGAATTGCACACTGTCTCCTACGAAGACTTCCTTATCCTTCGGAGTCGTCGTGAAGTTCGTACCAGCGCCGCTTACCCCCAATACTTTTGTATCAAAAACAAACGAATAAAATTTATACAGAGTTACATTAAGTCTTTTCCTACAAGTAAGCGCTTGACTTACCGAGTAAACCAAGGAACAGGAGCCAAACTGCCTTGGTTTTACTGTCACTGAAGACAATAGAGCACATATTATTAGCGCAGCACGCTATACGCAAAGCATACAAGACAGCGACCGCGCGAGTCGAGGACTCCACGGTCCTTTTAATTTTTCTGGCGTCTTTTCCTGTGAAGTCCTGAAATAAGGAAGGACAGGCGATTACAAATGCGTGCCTTTTTTGGACTATGAAAAGGCAAGTTTCGCAGCGTGTTCACCCTCTGACCTCAAAATCATGTTTTGTCCGTGTTTTGTTTTCTTGTCAAACAAATGACTCGTGGCTCGCTATCTATTTATAACGCGAGTCACGTGATAACAACCGCAAGTTGGCCGCAGGTAAAGATGAGTTAGCGCAATATTCCTGAGTGCATTTTGCGAAGTCGGCGGACCTTTTGAGTCTGGAAAAATGAACTAGATGAGGAATTGGTATTAAATCGCTTATTTTGATCTTTAGAAGCGGCCAGACTTTATTAGCAATGTTAACAAAAGACACAATTCCACTACGGGGGTTTCGGCAAGAATCTTGGTCAAAATAAAATATTTAAAGCAGTTTTCCATCCCAGCCACTTTAAGCGTGTGAAAAGGGATTACAGCATTACTTATTTCGAGGTTTAAAGGACAGAAAATCAATTGTTCGGATTCACTTGGGTCGCAAATCCTCAAACAAGATTTGTTCAAGGGCCAAGCGCTCGGGAATAAAATGACGCAAACAACTCCTTATTAAAACGTAACTTTTATTACTTCTTAATCATAGCACTTCTGTTCTGTTAAAAAGATGCAGTTTCCATATTAAAAAGAGCCGTCTCCCGACAAACGGAGTGTTCTTGTCGAATAGATTTCTTTGAGTAGAGAAAGATGAGTATTCTTCTATAAAAGGATCTTCAAATACATTAAGCCCTATTTGCCGAGAGACATGTTCAAATATATTAATTTTCACTTTTTTATCACATGTTAAAAACATGCATTTTCCATTCAGTTAAAATGAAGTTTTGCCGACCAAAAGAGTAAACCTTCCTTCGAGAAGAGTGTAAATATCATATACACCAGAATTGAAACTTTGAACCTTTTAGCGAAAAAATCGTGAAACATTCAGTTCCCATGGTGAGAACTTTTGATTAAACACAACCGTCCATTAGCCATAATCGTTACAGTGGCAAAAATTGAAGTATTTGACAAGCTAGGAATTTGTCGCCAGTATGTCTAAACGTATACTGTATCCGCTCTTATTTTTTATAGAAACAGTCACGTTCTAAACAAAATAAATACTCCTGAAAAGTCAAAACAATCGCACACTACTAAATTTAGTTAAAACAAAACATGGAAATATTTAATTTCTGAATATATTATGAAAACTGTCGAGTAATTTAGCATGCATTTCGGAAAAAAACGATTTTCTTAGCTTGCTCCTTTCAAACTGGAACATTTATGGACTGGGCCAAGGCCAGCTAACTTTTTATATCGGCGTTTGCTGCGAAATTTCTCAGTTATGTTTGCTATTGATTTATAAAAATATCACACAGAGCGTGACCAAATGAATCGCTTACCCCTAAATACCACCCATGTAACCAACGGAGTTGATGTCAACGATGCTTTGAATCTCAATATTTCCTACAGAGAACCATACCTTCCAACAACAAAGATGGAAGAAAAAAGGCCCCAAAAATAAAGCATTTAAATGATAAGCAACTCAACAGGGACGCGGTAGGCACGCGCCACAACTGCGCTTTGGCTGAACGTTATCTGCTATCGAACACCATCGAACTTCACTTTTAAAGGCCACCCGTTGTCCTATGAAATCAGATGTTGTGCATATCTCAAGAAAAAATCTTATTCATGCGAACACGATTTTTCTTCTAGTGCGGATGACGACATTGCAAGACAAAATAATAATTCACTTGCCGATATTGTCCTTTATCGATTTTGATTTTTGAATGTTATAAATACTTGCAGGTAAAGCAAATGATATCGAACTACGGAGTATTGAGACCAATGATAGAACTGTCTAAAAATCGAATCATGGTGCATTATAAATAACTTTCAATACCAAAATGAAAAAATACACATTGCATGAGCGCTGCTGGCCAGTCATACAAAAACTTAAAAGTCGCGAAGAACATGGATTTCCTCGTCCAAAATCATGACCTTGCCAAAGCGTTATATAATTACGTAGTTTTGTATAATATCTGATAAGAGTAATTAAAGGATTTGCGCTGGAATTGTCAGATAACAGATCATCCGGCTTGCAAGGATCAAGATTAGCCATAGCGATAGATTCACTTTGCGTTGAAACGAGCTCTGTGCGCAGTATTAGACAGGCAGTTTCCATTTTCAATGAATTCAAGAAAAATAAACAAGATTTTAAGATTAACAGTAATTATTTCAGCAAACGATTCTGGTAACAAATTCTTCAACTTGGCTCATGAAAAGGAAACCCGATTCCCTTCCGATCGGACGTTTTCGTTCTAGTTTGCCGGTAAAGTAGTTAAGATTTTTACAGAAGAAATGCCTTTTGGGTGTTAATTATACAAAGTCAAAATGGCGTTTATTTCTCACTGGGCGTGCCCAAGCCATGGTAGTACGCCGGCAACCTTCGCAAGCTAGTCAAATTAGGGCGTGACTCCGAAAGTAAAATTATTTTGTCGGTTGACTATTCCCCGAAACTAGAAGGTTATCGGAGTTTTTACTTAATTCGCGAGCTAATATAAGCAAAATTGTCAATTTACGTGATATACCGGCGAGTCTTTATTGATTAAACTTCCCTTCCCCTCGTAAAACCCAAGACGAACCGCGACTTTTATTAGTGGTCCGTATTAAGCGTGTTTAATCTTCTTATCTTCTAATTAGTACGTACTATCACTCAGATAGTCAAAGATAAGGGCAAAATATTTAAAATACACCAAGAACATCGACAGCTGCTTGGAGCCAAAGAAATAAATTCTTGGCTTGTAGAAAACCGCTAGATCTTGTACGAACGTTTGTTCGGGATTAATCTCCTGTGGTTGGGAAAAGTTATTAAGATTCGCGGATTCAATTTTTCACTGATAAAAGATACCACCTTGGCGGAATGCGAGCTGGACCAGCTGTTCTTGCCTATTTAATTTGGAAAAAAATCAGTCTCTAAGGATTGTGGTGAGCTCGGATTTTTAATAAACTTTGTTCTGGGTGCCAGAAGGACGACTGCTGCAGATTAGGCATAAAGGAAAAATTTTTGCTGTGTCGTTTTGTGCCCGTAAAAAGGCCTGAAGAAAAAACACAAACAAAAACATAAATAAAACAATTTACAACCAACCGTGATAGTAAAGATGAGACTGTTAAATATTGATACAAATGAATTAGGATAATTAAGAAAACTGGGATGGTACAGTCCAATGAACCAAACATGAAAGATTAGTACTTAACAATGTCTTGAAAATTAAATTGATACCTGTAAAATATATATATGACATAACCTTAGATGCAAACTATCGGCATTTCGGTTCAGGCCTGAAAAGGTTAAACCGTGAATGGGTTTCGAACCATGGTCCCTGTGGTACTGAAGCAATGAGTTATCAACTATTAGTATAAATCTACTAGCGTTCTATCACGAATGCCGTTCTCTGATTGGCTACGCTACTCGCTATCTGTTCTGTGATAGATAGTGACTAGCGGTTGTCAACAAAATGGCGGCCGCTTCTTCGCATTTTCGAAGTGTCTGCGAGGAGGAATTAGATAATTTACTTGTTTAGTTTTGAACGACTAGTAGATTTATACTAAAACAATTAGATTATTCGCTCTCGATTTCTATGCGTGATAGCTGATTCGGGCTGCGCCCTCATCAGCTATCACGCGATAGAAATCTTGAGCTCATTAATCTAACTGTTAAATAGTGTAGCTATCGAACCCAGTTTTGTTGCATATTTGACTGGAGCGCAAACTTTGGTACAGTTCCGATGAATATCCTACACCTTACTTACTTACTTACTTACTTACTTACATCGATCTTACCGCCGGCCTAGCAGAGAAAGAAAAGACCTGAGATCGAGGCAGGCTCTGCTGTGCACGTGATATGGAACGCCCTGGTCCCGTATTTGAGCTGAGCGTGCTCCCAGCATAATACCGTACGCCACAGGCATCCCAAACCTAAGTTTCCGAACAAATCAATTGGAGAGTCCATTGCTCTCAGGCTATCCAGCCACACGCTTTTAAGGGTGTTAACAACATTTTATCCAGTAAATCTGATTTCAGTCGTACTTTTCTCAGGGATAGTGTAAACCAGAAATTATCATATCTTCTGTGCAAATAAAAGTAAAAACACCGATGAGTGTAATTTTAACGAGACACTGAGAACACATGTGTACCGAACTTACGTTCATTCTTTAACAGTTACAGTGATAATGACAATGATCATAATTTACCTAATTAGGCCTGCCCCGATTGTGCTCGTAAAATGCTGAAAAGTTGCTCACTGGAATGCCAAAAAGTTGTTAAAAAATTGCCAACAATCCCAAAAGGTTGCTACTTAAATTACTAGATATTTTTTATGCAAACGTTGATTAAAAGCTTTATTTTTCATCTTCCTCAATTATTGCTATAATTGTGTCAATAACAAAATGCTCGAATATGATTGGTTCTTAACAGCCTTAATTTGTGTCTTAATTGGCTGCTTCAGGTCCAAACTGTCCGATTGGAGCTGTCCGATTACAAACACCTGTAATCGGACAGGCCAAATCGGACAGTTACCTTATTTGGTTTTTATGGTTTCTCTACATCAGCTCCTTTTACATATTTTGGAATCAGAGGATACTTATGTTGACACACCTATTTTAGTTAATAAATTAAGCAAGATGTCATGAAATCTAATATAAGCTTGTAATTTTGTAAAGTTGAATTGTAATAATTCTAGTTCATCTTTTTTGTATCGCTTATATAGATTTATCTTCCTTCTCCTTTCCTTTTCTTTCCTTTTTTTTATCTCTTCCTACTGAATCACCTTATGTTTGTTTTCCTCTGCCCGCCTCGATTAGCTAAGCTATATGCGAGCAGAAGATGATGATGATGATGATGGTGGTTGTGGTGATAATGATGACGATGATGATGATGACGGTGGTGATGATGATGATGATGACGGTGATGACGATGATAATGATGATGACGGTGATGATGATGATGATGGTGGTGGTGGTGGTTGTGGTGATGATGATGACGATGATGATGATGACGACGGTGATGATGATGATGATGGTGGTGGTGGTTGTGGTGATGATGATGATGATGATGGCGGTGATGATGTTGATGATGGTGATAATGGTGGTGATGATGATAATGATGATGATGACGGTGATGATGATGATAATGATGATGATGGCGGTGATGATGATGATGGTGATGGTGATGGTGATGACGATGATGGTGACGGTGATGATGATGATGATGGTGATGATGATGATGATGATGATGAGATGATGATGATGATGATGATGGTGATGATGATGATGATGATGATGAGATGATGTTGATGATGGTGATGATGATGATGCTGATGATAGTGATGATGATGATGACGGTGATGATGATGGTGATGATGGTGGTGATGATGATGATGATGGTGATGATGATGATGATGATGATGACGACGGTGAAGATGATGATGATGACTGTGATGATGATAATGAAGGTGATGATGACGGTGATAATGATGATGATGATGACGGTGATGATGATGATAATGATGGTGATGATGATGACGACGGTGATGATGATGATGATGACGATGATGATGATGTTGATGATGGTGATAATGGTGGTGATGATGATAATAATGATGATGACGGTGATGATGATGATAATGATGATGATGGCAGTGATGATGATGATGGTGATGGTGATGACGATGATGGTGACGGTGATGATGATGATGATGGTGATGATGATGATGATGATGATGAGATGATGATGATGATGATGATGAGATGATGTTGATGATGGTGATGATGATGATGCTGATGATAGTGATGATGATGATGACGGTGATGATGATGGTGATGGTGATGATGATGATGATGATGATGACGACGGTGAAGATGATGATGATGACTGTGATGATGATAATGAAGGTGATGATGACGGTGATAATGATGGTGGTGGTGGTGGTTGTGGTG
>JAEMWC010000661.1:285000-290000 GCA_016490735.1 Pachyseris speciosa
TAATTATTCAAAACTAGTGATCCAAACTACCCTATATTTGCATACAAACTCTGAAGTAAAAAGGCCCAAGGGACACAACCTTCTACCATTCAACAACGACAATAGACGGCTTAAGTTGTTTGGAACCATCAATATAAACACGCGACTAATATGAATTACACGTTTCTTGAGTGACAAACATAAACTTTATTGCCTTTTCTCAGCGAATACAAAAACAATACAGAAATTGATTTGAATTGAATAAAAATACATTTATTGACAACGAAAGCTCCAACACCTACGAAATTCCTAGCACAAAGTATCAGAAAATTAGGATGCAATCAATCGTCTTCATCTTCGCTTGGAAGATAATGACTCTTCTTAAAAGTTTCTGAATCAATGTGTTTCACTGCGTGACAATCAGCGCAGCAAATAAATCCATCCGTCGAGTGTTTACGATCAACAGGAATTTTGCATGCGCAAATCGGACAAATCTTATAGCCATCACGCCAGTGGCATCTTGGGCATTTCACTACTGCAGTTTGGTAGATGTTTTCTCCGTTACAATGGTAGCAAGAGTCTTTTCCTTGACGCAAAATCTCTGGACTTGCGCTCTCTTCAGAACATTCAACGTCTGAATTTCCTTCATGTTCCAGATCAGAGTTTTCGGTCTGTCTGTCATCTTCAACATCACTGCTTTCGGAAACCATTTCTTCATCACCAGCCTCGCCGTCTTTATCTCGATAGGCTCAGCTCAGCCAAAGCTTTCTTATTCTTTATATAACGTTTATTAATTCCTAACTCTGCCAACCCGTCTATAAATGTTTTGAGGGCACGGGGTTTGGCAACATCATCGTTATAAGGGAGTAACACATATTCAACCAGCTCTGAGATGTTGGTCACTGGTATTATTCTCTGGTTTCGAAGTAACTGTCCATGAGGTGTCCAAAACAAGATGTCCTTGGAAGCCGCCATGCTGTGTAATAAATCGGAGGCTTGTTGTCTGGAAACGGCTTGGGAAAGTCCTTCTAAAACATCTTTAATTCGAGGTTCCTCGTCATCACTTTCCTCTTCACTTGTGTTAGTGTCCTCATAATCACTCTCTTCCTCTTGATCCCAATCGACCTTTCTCTTCATCATATTGACCAGCGCTCACTAACGACAAGAACCAACTGAACACACTACAAAGTAGTTCGCGATTTTTTATAACATAAGGGGCCCAAAGCTAGTTACAACTGGTATCAACAAATCTTGAATAAAGCCTCCACCCTCTTGAGCAAGGGTTTTCTTCTTTGTCTTGTAAGGAACACTTGGCTCAGCAAGATTAAGAATGGCATCCTTGAATGGAATCATTTTACGCTTATCTTCTTCAGAGACTGGAATATTTCCACGAAGCACATTATAAATAATTTGCACTAGTGCGTGCATCTGTTGTGGAGTGGCTGTTTCTAGGAGAAACGGACGCTGATGTTCAGATGTTAAGATTTTAAGGAAACCACGATTGTTCTTTACTACTCGAGACATGGTCATAGAATGAATTAAGGATAGTAGGCGCCAGTATTTTATAGAGAGCCCAGCTTAATTTACGACCAAAGTTCAAAGTCGTCTTGTTCTTGATCCAACACAACTGGTTTTCGTTTCTTCCCTGGAGGTAAACAACGAAACTGCACTTTTCTTTTTGTAGAACTCTGACCACTCCCAGCCTGAGATACTAGATCACCAATAGCTTCTCTACTTCGCTTTGCAAGCGCTGTGTTAACATGATCTCCATCAAGAACATCTTTAGCCACTTGAGCACCTGTTTGTAGTGCCTTTTTGCCGAGTACCTTAGCACCTTGTTGTAAATGAGGCATCGCCCAACGAAACAAACCTTTAAATATGGAACCTAAGCCATATCCCTGCTGAAATCGGGATCCGTGGAAAGCCGGTAAATTACCTCCTTTTTGCTTAGCTTGGTTTAGATAATAATCTTCATACAACTTGGTATTTGGAATGTAAAGTTTCTTCATTTCTACTCTGACGAAAATGAAGTGTAAGCAACACTTTCCCAAACTCGAATGACATACTTTCTCCAGTGTCTCGCTTTATATTGATTTCAATATAGTAATAGAGCAAAAGAATTGAGAAGGAGGGAAAACAAAAGAATTGAGGAGGAGGAGGAGGGAAAACAAAAGAATTGTGGTGGTGGCGGTGGTGGTAAACAATAGAATTGTGGTGGTGGCGGTGGTGGTAAACAATAGAATTGTGGTGGTGGTGGTGGTGGCGGTGGTGGTAAACAATAGAATTGTGGTGGTGGCGGTAGTGGTAAACAATAGAATTGTGGTCGTGGTGGTGGTAAACAAATAGAATTGTGGTGGTGGTGGTGGTGATGGTGGCGGTGGTGGTAAACAATAGAATTTTTGTGCTGAAGTAATAGAGCAAAAGAATTGAGAAGGAGGGAAAACAAAAGAATTGAGGAGGAGGAGGAGGGAAAACAAAAGAATTGTGGTGGTGGTGGTGGTGGTGGTGGTGGCGGCGGTAGTGGTAAACAATAGAATTGTGGTGGTGGTGGTGGTGGCGGTGGTGGTAAACAATAGAATTGTGGTGGTGGCGGTAGTGGTAAACAATAGAATTGTGGTCGTGGTGGTGGTAAACAAATAGAATTGTGGTGGTGGTGGTGGTGATGGTGGCGGTGGTGGTAAACAATAGAATTTTTGTGCTGAAGCCTATATAATTGTGAAACATGACACATTTTGTCAGTTGATGTTAAGCTTCGATTCAGTTGACATGAGTTGGTCCTGTCCTGTTTGTCAAAAGGTTTTTTTCCAGAAAAGATAGTATGCAAAGACACATGAACAGTAAACACAGTTATTCCGGTTTCGCTCCAGTTATACCGATGTCTCAAGAAATGTGTCGGCGGTTTCAAATGCTTCACCCATTTACCTGCATGGTTGCAGGGATGACTGGCTCGGGAAAAACGTTCTGGGTGCAATCACTCTTGCAACAAGCTCAAACCGTGATCGATCAGCCACCGGAGAGAATAATCTGGTGTTATTCACAGTGGCAACCCGCTTACACCCAGTTATTGATGGTGATACCGACAATCGAATTTGTCAAGGGGATTCCGCCTTCTCTAGACAATGATTCCTATTTGGATGTCAACATACGCAACTTGATTGTCATCGACGACCAAATGATTGAAGCAGGAAGTGATAATCGGATCGTGAACCTGTTTACAAAAGGATCCCATCATCGAAACCTGAGCGTTATTTACATTGTACAAAATCTGTTTCACCAAGGCAAAGGCAACCGAAGCATCAGCTTAAACAGTCATTACTTGGTCCTTTTCAAGGATCCTCGGGATAAACTGCAGATTTTGACTTTAGCTAAACAAATGTACCCAAGACAAACTGCTTTGTTTTTAAAAGAGTACGAAGAAGCGGTGAGAAGACCGTTTGGGTATCTTTTTGTTGATCTCAAGCCAACGACTCCAGATAGTTGCAGATTGCGAACAAATGTATTACCTGGCGAAGAAAGATTCGACAAAGCGTTCGAAGAGAGTAGCATTTCCCAGGAACTGCTCCAGTATCTCAAGCAACAAACCCAGATGGTTCCCCCGGTAATTCCGGAGATGCAGCGCATTCAGAATAATATGGATAACCTTCTGTATAGTACAAACCTTGGAGACGACGAAAGAGCGAGGCAGTACATGCAGCTCCAAAACAAGTTTTTAACATATAAACACCAGTTCAATTCCTTAACACCTGAAGCAACAATTCTGCCTCAACCTCAAGGGCGGGAACACATTTCTAACGAGGCTATGGTAAACAATTTACCAACAGTGCCACCAACTCCAGGTCAAGCACCACCACCTGAACCAACGGCAAAGGAGCCAGCCCCACATTCCTTATCTACCACGGCAACTTCCACGCCCGCACCTCCCTCCCTCCCTCCGTCGATCTTGACACCCCCTCCCACAGTCGAAACGCTGTCGCCAGCAAGAAAGCGTAAACGCCAACAATTAAAATTTGTAAATTACATGGACGATGAACCGAAGAAACTTTCAAGACGGTCTCGACGTTTACACAGGAAGTCACGTTACAAGTGTTCCAAATATCAAGAAGACGATTGATTTTTCCTCCACACGAAGTTCAAGAGGATGACTGACCTTTATTCATTTCAAATCACTTTCTGTATTGTTTCTGTATTCCCTGAGAAAAGGCAATAAAGTTTATGTTTGTCACTCAAGAAACGTGTAATTCATATTAGTCGCGTGTTTATATTGATGGTTCCAAACAACTTAAGCCGTCTATTGTCGTTGTTGAATGGTAGAAGGTTGTGTCCCTTGGGCCTTTTTACTTCAGAGTTTGTATGCAAATATAGGGTACATATGAATGTTGTACCGCGTAGCACTAGGAACGCAAATAGTGGAACAGAGAATTAACTCTGAAGTCTGCAGAGTAACGGTAGATCTAATCCGGAGGTCGTGGGTTCGATTCCCACCGAGGTCAAAAGATTTTTTCTTTGCCTCGTGTGGTTCCCTGTTTCCCTTTACTAGGGCTAACGCCCAGTGGGTTATTCATGGGTTTAAGTAGCACTTTAATTTACACTTCAGAGTTAATTCTCTGTTGCAAATATAGGGTAGTTTGGATCACTAGTTTTGAATAATTAGTGACTAACGGAGCGGAAAAGTTAAAGTTAGCTAAGTCGAATTTATTTTTATAGGCGAAGCTGTTAATACTTTCGGAAAATCGAACGATAATCTCGGAGATAAATTTTCTCAGCAAAGCGATTGCTTGAACGATAGCGCTTTCGAAATCTACCCGCTTTTATTTTGAAGTCATAATAGATTCTACATGAACCAATCAGGGTTAAAAGAAATCGGGCAAGTTTGGGCAGGTCTATTGTTGCTATTGAACTAGAGTGACGTTCATTAGTATGCAGAAAGACACTGACTAGGCACTTGATTAATATGGAGGAACGCATTTTTACCTAGGCACTTAATTAGTATGGAAGAACGCAGTTTTTGGCGAGGGAATCCA
>JAEMWC010000661.1:300000-317500 GCA_016490735.1 Pachyseris speciosa
TCTTAGGCACCTCTTGACAGCTCGTCTTCCTTGCAATATCCAAAACCGCTCTCTCACAGACGTCAACGTTGTGTTTACTCCACTGTGCAGCATCCGCTGGTGATTGTCACCGACAATCAAATCCACCACGTGATGCTTCGAAGTCAACAACATTGGAGTTTTGGCTTCTTGATTGAGTGAACTGTTCTGAATTCTACCCTTGCATCGCACGATACTTCTCTCATCTATGTAGAGGTCAAACTGTCGCACAAGAATTGGAGCGGGCGTTTTTCCTGTCGACATCAAATGGCACACTTCCTCTGGAAATGATTGGTTCTGTATGGACTTAATCCACAGTTCTTCGCCAGATTGGATTTCTTCTGCGTTCAATTCGGGACCTCTCTTCTCCTTTGATCTCCTCGCAAATCGAAGGACGTAAGGAGTGACCCCGCAACAATTTTGTCAAGCTACTGTAGCGGTTAGCATCAATGATTTGATGTAAGCCAGTCTGTCGCACTTGTTCACCACTGACCAAAACATGTGTAATAGTTGCAGGAGTCTTCACGATCTCTTTCATGGCAGTTTCGTTCTCGGAGTGGGCGTTGTCCTCACGTGGCCATTCTTCTTCAACATTGTACAGAAATTCTGGACCCTTCCACCATTTGAGCTCGGTAACCAGTTCGCTCGCTGTCGATCCACGCGAAGGGATACCGGCTGGATTCTGCTCCCCGGGACAGAAATTCCAAGACGCTGGAGTGGTGCTCTCACTGATCCCTTGTACCCTGCTCATGACATACTGTTTCCATGGCCTTATATTCCTGATCCAGCATAAGACTGTCATGGAGTCGACCCAGTACACAGTTTCTAACTTCTGGGGCAAGGCGTTCTGCACAGTTTTAGCCAGTCGTGCCAGAATCGTAGCGCCGAGTAACTCAAGCCTGGGGATGCTCTGTTTCTTTAACGGTGCAATCTTGGTCTTCGATGCGATTAAATTGACTTCCACATGTCCATCCTCGTAAAGCGAGCGAAGATAAATGACCGCTGCGTACACTCTTTCAGATGCATCGTTGAAACAGTGAAGTTGCGCTGATTTCAGCAAACTTGCTGAATGGTTGTCGAAGTAACATCTAGGTATGCGAACACTGTTCAGTGTTTAAAGTTCGGCAATGAGTGAATTCCACTTCTTCAAGTGTTCGTGACTCAATTGTTCATCCCAATCGGTGCGCTCATCACAAAATACTTGAAATAAGACCTTGCACTGTATAGTAAATGGGCTCAACAGTCCAAGCGGATCAAATATTTTAGCCGAAAGCAACGATCGCTTTGTAGTCGGAAGCAGCTTAGCTTGTTCTGAAAGATCAGACAAGTCAAACGTGAACTCATCGGTTGCAATATTCCAAATCGAGCTCAACACCTTGACAATATTGCTGTCAGCGGTCTTGTCGTCATTGACTGGTGGTCCTGTTGTGGCCTTTGCATAGGATTCATCTTCTTCGGTGACGGAATTTACGACTTCGGATACAGATAGGGGCGTCACTCCCTCGGTTGATCGGTTGATTGCCTCTCGTACAACGGCCGAGTTAGTGTTCCATTTTCGCAAATTGAATCCACCTCGCTGTATAATTGATTTGGACTTCGAGTACAAATCCAACACCTCATCGTCGTTCGCTTCTCCGGTAACGATCTAACGAGTTCATCCACATGCAGGGAATTCTTTAACCGCTCGATCAATTCCATGTTGAACTCCTCTGATAGTTGCGCATCTAAATGGTGTCGAATCGTCGATCCTAAAATGGCTGGCGATGGTCTCAGTCCAAACACCAGTCTCGTAAATCTTAAATGTTCAATTTCGGAATTCAGGTCGCCAGGATCCTTAAACCACAAGAATCTCAGCATGTCCTTGTCGGTTTCGCTAATTCCAACCACCAGAAAGGCCTTCTCGATATCGGCTGTCAGACCAATTTTGTGCCAGCGAAATTTAACAAGAGTGTCAAACAACTGTGGCGTATAATTAGGACCAGTTTGCAGACAATCGTTCAAGGAGTGATTGCGTCCAGGTGGGTTAGCTGATCCGTCGTACACGATTCTCAACTTAGTCGTTTCTCGATTTCTTCGGATCACACCATGGTGCGGTAAATAATGCACAGTTTCGCTTTCGTTGACTTCGCCTTGCTCTGCGGGAACCTTTTCCACAATTTCCTGTCTAATTTGATCTTCAATGATTCGATGGTATTCCTGAATAAACTCTGGGTCCTTCAACAATCTTCGTTGCAGAGATTTGAGACGGTTTACACACAGTTCGTAATCACTCGATATGACAGGACGATTCTCCTTCCACGGGAATTCTACTTCGTAACGTTCACCATTAAATCGCACATTGTCGTTGAAACAATCGGTTGACTGCTCGCATTCCAATTCTCCCTTTATTCCGATAGCTTCAGTTTCCCAGAACTGCTTCAAAGTGTCAACGAGGGGGTCTTGGGTGTGGTCGAACAAACCATTGCTGTTGCCCGATATGATCAGGTTTGTGACAGTTGTTTCAGAACTAGTAGCGAACTCCGTTGGTCCTGTGAGCAGCCATCCGAATTTACTATTGATCGCAGTAGGACCAAAGTCTCCGCGCACGATTTCATTGGTTACGAAGTCCCAGTAATAGTCAGATCCAATAAGGACATTAATCGAATCTTGAGAATCGGAGCAGTCCGCTAATTGCAATCCCTGCAAATGCGGGTAGCTGTTTGCGTCTACGCTTGTCGGGAGCGGAGAACAAATAGCAGGAAAAACTGAGGACCGAAACCTCCACAGTCTCGTCGTTGCAGCTCTCAAGATGCAAAGTTACAACATCGCATTTTTGTTTGCGAAAGTTCCTTACTCCAAATGTGTTGAGGTGAAGGGTTTCCGTCTTTGTGGGTTTCAGGTTGAGCCTAGACTTAAGACTATCCGTTAAATAAGAACGTTGGCTACCACAGTCGAACAATATTTTCACCCTTGTGGATTTCGACCCATCTTGATTTGTTGCGAGTGCTGTTGCGGTTTGCAATAAAACGTGTCCCTTCGTTTCAGAACTGGCAGTTGTCTGGGGTTGTGTGTTCTCTGCGTGACCATCCATTACGTGACCTTCCATTGCGTGACCATCCATTGTGTGACTTTTTGTTACGTGACTCACGAGAGTCTGCGTGTTCTGCGAATACTCGCTTGGGGTAGATGACTCTCTCGGTGAATACGTTTGGCGACACAGGGACTGATGATGTTTTCCGTGGCAACGCCGACAGTCCAAACTACACGAACTGCTTTTATGACCGAATCGCAAGCAAACAAAACATCTTCGTTCTCTTCGGAGGATTTCCAAACGAACTTGCAGGCTGAAAGCACGCGACCCTCGCCAGCTGGAACCCAAATTAAATGTGCTTATTGTCGTGGCGGTCATTATTCAGCTTCTTGTGATCGTGTCACGATCACAAGAAGCTGAATAATGACCGCCACGACAATAAGCACATTTAATTTGGGTTCCAGCTGGCGAGGGTCGCGTGCTTTCATTAACTTTAGTGATAAGAGCTGCAGCAGACGGTGTTTTCATCTGATTGTATGTTTGTTTAGGTTTGTCAGCGTTCACCTTTACACCTTAGCTAATCTTCCTCTCGAATCACATTCAGTATGTCAGACATTTGCCAGACCTCTTGAGCCGTGTTTCTAGCGACTTGAATTCGTACTTCTTGCGGTAATTTGGACATAATCACAGGAATTAACAAGCTTCCATACTGGTTAGAACTGACACCAAGGGACTCCAGACCGCGCACGTTTACACTAATCTTGTCATACACGAATCGTAGCTGTGAAGCCTTGTCGCTAGTACACGCAGGAATTTTCAGCAACTCGTCCATGTACGTTGAAATTATGTTCTGGGGCCTTCCAAAACGATTCTGCAAAATTTCAATAGCCCGATTGATAATTCACGTCTGTTCGAGTCAATCCTTGTATAGCGCGGGCTGCTTGGCCTTCCAACAACGAATGCAAATGATTTATCGATCGGGCTTAGATATGGAACTGTAGAAGCTATCCCAAAAAGTCTGCCACTGAGTAATTTCACCTCTAAACGTCGGTAGAACGAGCTTAGGTAACTTTGCCTTTGGATTAGCTAACGAGCTAAAGTTAGTTTGTTGAACCATACCTGCATGATCAGTGCTCCCCGATGACTGTGTGTTTCCAGAGTGTAGTGTGTTCGCGATCGAGCTCCCCGACGATTGCTTGTTTCCAGCGTGTACTGTGTTAGCGTTCGAGCTCCCCGGCGCATGAAATGGGGGACTTTAACGTTACATTTGCGTGTTGATCTCCAGAAATAGGAGGCGATTCAAGGGACACCAAGGGCCCATTAATTCCACCATTTTCCTTGTTGTCGGACTTGTCGGCTAACGCATCCACGATCCTTCGGCGTGTTTCCAACGCCCTTTCGTTAATTTCGTACGATTCTTCTATTTCGAGTTCGATGTCTTCGACCTTACACGAATCGAGAATCGCTTCGTCGAGGGATTTCACAATTTTCAACTTCTCTAATAACGATTCAGCCAGAGTTTTCAATCGTGGTCGATTCAAGACCTCAACTTCCAGCAAATCATCAGGGGCACCGAACGACAAGTTTCGGTAGATCGACATATGTTCGGTGGAGGGTAGTTCGCCTTGCGCTTTCGGTGTCGATTAAAGAGTGCACTCGGATTTTCGTAACTAAAACGTGGCCTAAAAGATTCGAAATTGGGAAATATTACCCCCTGAGGTTTTCGGAAAGGTCATAAGTGCTGTTTTGGCAGTCAAAAACGTCAGCTAGCATTTTAGGAAAGAAAATAGTTCTCTAGGAAGTTCGTGGAAACTCGATGGCAAACACGGCGGCCAGACACGCTTTTCCATGGGTGGTACACCTTTGCCTTTATGTTGGGAATTATCGATGTCTAAGCAGTGATATTCGCTACCAACTGTCCGTTAACCACCCGAGCACTAGTGTAGGGGAGATTGATGGCTGGTTTCAACTATTCCGGTGCTGCACGGCTGATAACGTTGGCGTCGGCAACTATGCTCGACATCGAAAGCGTCGTGGAAATTTCTACTTACATGTAAGAAAACTCTATTCAGGAGCACCCAACGACAAGTTTCGGGAGATATCTGTTCGGTGGAGGGTAATTCGCCTTGCACTTTCGGCGTCGATTAAAGAGTGCACTCGGACTTTCGTAACTAAAACGTGGCCTAAAAGATTCGCAATTGGGAAATCATAGCCCCTGAGGTTTTCGGAAAGGTAGTAATTGCCCTTTTAGGTAGTAAAAAACGTCAGCTAGCATTTTCGGAAAGAAAATTGTTCGGTAGAAAGTTCGTGCAAAGTTCATTTCAGCTTACATTTTCTCAAAGGAAGATTTTGTTCCCTAACATTTTCGGGAAATTAAAATTTCAGCTAGGGAATCCGAACAGATGAGCTTCTTCTAGCTTACGAAAACATCGCTTTAAACAGACTTCAAACACCATAAGGTACTTAAAAACGCCTTTCTAAAGCTTTTGATTGATTTGGCTCGTTGGGTGCCCCTGTCTATTCTGTTAATGGCTCTAGTAGCTATCAAGTAACTCGACTGGCGCTTTGCGGGGATATTCACAGCAACCCTGGGCCTGCACGGAAATCTACGGTTCAAAAATTTCCTTGCAAAGAGTGCGGGAAAGCTGTACGCAGTAATCAGGGTGCCATCTTGTGTTCTCAATGCAGGTGTTGGTGTCATACGAAATGTCTCCAGTTGTCAAGAGCCGGCTTCCAATATTACTTAGATCATCCGGATCTGGACTGGGTCTGTGCACTCTGTTTTCTGCCAAAACTGGCTCCGGAAGATTTTATGGATTCTTCATTAGAGTTTGCTTCTAGTTTGTCAGAATGCCCTGCCATTGTTGATCAAGGTGAATATGCAAATGATGGCCCTTTGAATTCATCGTCAAGGATCGTTGACAGTAGGCAAAGGGACGGGCGAGAATTGCTTATTATGCATTTAAACATTAACAGTTTGCAAAACAAATTCGAAGATTTGAAACTACTGATAAGCGATTTCAAGGCACAAGTCATTTTCTTATCGGAAACAAAAATTGATTCCTCATACCCAAGCAAACAATTTAAGATAGATGGCTATAATATATACCGCAGGGATCGTGTGAAAGGGGGTGGTGGTGTGATGGCGTATGTCTCCTCAAGTCTCTCATCTAAGAAGCTAAAGCTTCCGAGAAACTTTACCACTTTCGAGGCATTAGCCCTGGAATCAAAATTTGGAAGACATGACGCTGTTGTTCTGGGCATATATCGACCCCCGAAAGCGGTAGGAAAGGATTATTATAATAGATTGGAAAGTGATTTGAATGATATAATCTCTTGGGCATCCTTACAAAGGCAATTGATTGTAGTCACGGGCGATTTGAATATGGACAGGCTTAAACCAGATGAAAAGGAAGGGAAGCTTCTATGTGATTCTAAGTGTAACCAAGATAAATTCCAAGCTATGAGTCTGGAACCAAGACACAAGAAAAAGGAAATGAACTTAAATATAAAGGACATTAACATAAAATCAAGTCGTGGGATTGAACTTTTGGGGGTAGTAATTGATGACGAATTGAACTTTACTAAGCATATTAATAATGTCTGTATTAAGGGGGCAAGGAAAGTAGGAGTACTTATGAGGTTTAGGAACTTGATACCTACTGAAGCTAAATTAAGAATTTTCAAAGCTTTCATTTTACCTCAGGTTACATACTGTCATATAGTATGGCACCATTGTCGCTCGTCAGACGAGAGAAAGCTTGAAAGGCTGCAGGAGCGAGCATTGAGGGCTATTTACTGTGACAGGACTAGCACTTATGAAGCACTTCTAGAGAAAGCAAGACTTACAACGTTATGTAATCGCAGGCTTCAGGACATGGCCATATTTATGTATAAAGTTAAGACTAATTTAGTTCCATCATATATTTCTGACCTTTTTAGTTGCGACATGAGTAGGTACAATCTTAGGAATACAGAAGATTTTTCCTTACCAAGATGTAACACTGTTACATACGGAAGACACAGCTTAAGGTACATGGGGCCTTACATTTGGTCGAAGCTCCATAAATCAATTAAAATGGCTGAATCTCTAACTGCATTTAAAAATCAAGTCAGGACCCTCGACCTATCAAATTTTATGTCGAAAAATAACTGTCAAAACTGCAAGTTATGTAAAACTTAGTTTTTTATCAATTGTATATTGTTTGTACATAGTTTTTAGCTTAGTTTAAATAGTTTTTAAGTAGGTGTCCCCAATTAGTTTTTACTCGTAAAAACTAGAAAGATTGACACGTTAATAAAGTTATTATTATTATTATTATTATTATTATTATTATTATTATTCATTTCAGCTTGCATTTTCTCAAAGGAAGATTTTGTTCCCTAACATTTTCGGGCAATTAAAATTTCAGCTAGGGAATCCGAACAGATGAACTTCTTCTAGCTTATGAAAACATCGCTTTAAACAGACTTCAAACACCATAAGGCACTTAAAAATGCCTTTCTACAGCTTTTGGTTGATTTGGCTCGTTGGGCGCCCCTGAATAATGTGCTTCGTTCTCAAGCTTCGTCAATACAGTTCAATTACCACCGCGTTTAGCGCGAGACCGCGCTAATTCCTCGCTCATTTCGTCGATTGTGTGTTCACCGCCCCACGTTGGGCGCCATAACGAGTTCGTCCACCACCAATTTTAACTTGTTACTCGGGCTGCCCGCGTCTCGCGCGGCGCGCGGGTCTAAGATTACTTCGTCGTCGAGTATCATCCACAAAGCTCACTTCCGGCGTTTCTGCGCAAGCGCTAACTATTTTTAACAGAGTGATGCCTGTTGTCACGTATCGGAAAATATCGATTCACCTTGTGTCTTTTGAAGTCTGAACAAACAATATGTTAAGAGAAGTGTCTATGCGAATGTTTGCAAGTTCAACGGCGAGAAGAAAGCTTTTAACATGAGTAAACTTAACTCCAGATGGACTGCCGTGTTTCCTCGTGTCTGCTTTAGTAGACTGCCAGTAGTCTCTAATTTTGGCGATGGATTGTGGGGCGGGCGAAATACACGTGCGCGCGCGAAGTTGCGAGGAGACGCGATGCGAGGGGAGCGCCAAACATTAGAGACTACAGACAAAGGGAGTTTGACCTTTCACGGCCGAGTGATTCGGAAGTATAAATCTCATATCAACAGCAAGAATGATGCCTGTTGTCACGTATCGGAAAACGTCGATTCACCTTGTGTCTTTGAAGTCTGAACAACTAATATGTTAAGAGAAGTGTCTATACGAATGTTTGCAAGTTCAACAGCGAGAAGAAAGCTTTTAACATGACAAAAATTTAACTCCAGATGGACTGCCGTGTTCCCCGTATCCGCTCCATTGAAATGTACATTTTGTTGAATAACTCAAGTACGGGATATCACACACCCCTGAGACTTTGACAGGTAGTTTATTTACTATTTTCCCACAATATCTCAATTTCTGGACTGACTGAAATTTCTGAAACGTTCCTTTCTTGTGTTTCAAATGACCCTGGATTGACGTATTTGTAAAGAGTTTCACTCTGCTAATTAATTTTCTACTCACATTTCACCGAGACTCCATTAACGTTTATGCGAAAAAATCCTACATCGTTCAATAAGCGTTTCCTTTCTCAAACAATTATCCATCGAAGCGAAAACTAGTGTTCTTAGTTGTTTTTTTTTTTTGAATCAATACACTATTTTTATCACCTTGCATAACGATAAACCTCTGTGGCCTAAAGGTCATTGTTCCTCTCTGTGACGCAGCTAACCCGGGTTCGATGTCTTTTAGTGGTATATATCACGGGCTTTATTTTTTCTGTTTTTCTTTTTCTTGTACTTTTAGAAATATTTTTTACAAGTGTTATAATTATTGTTCTCAATGGTTGAGCTGTATTTTAGAGGAATATATGTTGATAGGGGTCTAAAGAAATAGACTCCAACACAAGCTAAACACAATGCGTCCGATGTAAGAAAGACAGACTTCCCTCTATTCTTTTGTTTAGCGCTAAGTTAGGGATACAATACTGTTTTTTGCAAGCCCGAGTTTAGGCTAATTGTAGCCTCTTGTTTAATCGTTCGATTCAAATTCCACCCTAACTACGCGAGAATCATAAACGAGACCTAGCTACCTTTGCGAAAGCATGTGGTTCAAATCACGTGACTATGAACTGTCAATCATTCCTTACAAGTTCCAACTATAACTAAACACAAGGGAAAAAACATTTTTTAAGGACCACCTATATTTCGACTGTGTAGAACAGTCTTCCTCAGGGAGCGTTACACGCAATAATAAAAGTGCGGCTTACAAATATACACACGTGAGCGCTAACAATTTTACCGGTTAAAGTCTCTTTCGCTTCTGTTGCTCAAGACGTTCGTTTCAAAGAAAAGTCACACGAAAATGGCGCCTCTTTTTTTCTTCCTCTGGCGGCTTTGCGCCGATGCTAAGTTCTATTTTCACCGACGTCTGATTTCATAGTTTCTCGGGGAAGCATGCGGCCGTCTAGCTCTTCTCACTTACTTATGCCTTTGCTTCTTCGTACCACCCCCCCCCTCCCCTTCCTCCCCTCGTCTTGAAATTCTTTATCCATTTCTCAGTCTAGATAAGAATAGAAAGAGAAAAACAGCGACTTCTGGTCATAGAACAAGCATAGCATTTCATGATCAGCGTCTCACCGCCACGCCGACACCCTATATCTCACAGAGTGACCTCCAACACTGTGGATAATCGCCAAGTCTCCGGATTATACGGCCGTACATTATTCGAATTTTGTCTGCAAAACATTATTAACGACTTATTAACAAATGGTAAATGGATCGGCGTGGACATGTGAATTATGGATGCACACGGGGGGTTGCTAGTCGCTCGAGGCGTAGCCAGGCCCGAGGCGTAGCCGAGAGCGTGTCTAGCTTCTTGAGTGCTTAGCAACCCCCCGCGTGCACCATAACTCCATAGTGCACGCCGATCCGTTTAACATTTGTTTTATAACATAACTAAAGAAAAGCGCTCGCTCTGATTGGTCAATTAACCATTTACTATTTGCCCATGGGTGAACGCTGCTGATGATAGCTGACGTGTGTGCTGTTTGTAAACTAAAATTTCGCTTTTTTGGGCGAGATTTTATGAAATTTGTATCGTTTCAATCTTCATAGTGTCTACCGAAGTATTAAGGCGTTGCAATTTCTGTGAATGAAGTTTCGGGCGCCTGTTTTTCTGGGTGATGTAAGTTAGTGCAATAAAATGGGGCTTCACTTTATCTACGATGTTTATGATTTGTTATAATTCGTTAAAGAACGTTAAAAGCGAAAGTAATTCCTTCACACAAGTTGCATTTATTCAATGTTAGACCTTTAAAACTGATTACAAAAAAGACGAGAAAAGACGAACTATCAAACAATTTCTTATTCTCATAACCACGTCTGAAAATTGCTGTCCTCGATTATGCTTTATAAATAATGTTTTTTTCTTTCAAATATATGTTTATTTCATGCATACGAGCGAAGTTGAACTGTATGCATGGCCGGACTTTTAGATGAGTTCGAGAGGTACTACACCCTGGCCACCTTTCTCTTCATATCGGTGCTTTATTTCTTTCTTTATTCCCACGGTTGCCTTCCATTGCTTGCATGCTCTCTGTTGTGACTGCGATACGGTTTTGAGTGGGGATCAGGGAAAACGACTCCACCTGAATGTTAAGTAAACGATGAAACAACCCGTGTTTGCACTTTATGAGCTCCACATAAAATGTTATCGTATGCAGATTATCGATGATTGTTTTATAATTAGAAAATGCCGAAAGTAAGCTTACTGTAATCCTGCCAGCTATGTAATTAACGGATCAAGGTGAGAGGATGTTCCAAGGCTCCTGTTACAGGTGTTCATTTTCGGTCGTTCTTTGATTGTTTATCCGGTTCCATGGACAGAAAACTCTCCGAATATGGATATCTTCCAATCAAACCCTACCTAATGTGCACAGATTTGAAAACAATTAACTGAAGGCTCATGGACTGCCGAAAACGGAGAGTATAGTTTAATAGCTCTCTGAGTGGCAAATACGAAGTGAATGTTGCGCGTGTAGAGATTGAAATCAGTCGCCAGTTTCGATTGTCATTCGCCAATTATACGTGTCGACAACAAACGAGTAAATCAAAAAGTCCTGTAAGTTGATAAAGAAGCGTTTCCAACGAAAAGTACAATGAAAAAACGAATGATTGTGGACGGCTGCATAAGTTACCTTGAGAAACCAAATCACCAAATCCTTCAAACTCCAGTGCTGCTTGACTCAGACTCGGTGGCTTGACCCGGCTTGGCGCGGTTGTGCGGTCGAGCTAAAATGTTTCTATTAAGGAAGCGTGCCAAAAGGGTATTATTTTTTTTATAGAGAAACGGGCTGTCGTTGTCTTTCCGAGTGTCCTACTCGAAATGGTCTTTTTAGACCCCAAACGTTATTTTCTTCTGCAAAAGTTAAACTGTGAATATATTACCCTTTAGAAACGTAAACGGATTACACGTGTTCTTTCCTCAGAGATCTGGGTGGTTTTGGTCACGAAAGCCTTTGGCGATTCTCGAGGGCTGAAACTTAGTACGCAAGCCTGCATGCGTCGCAGACAAACATCATTTACCTCGTACTGAAAGTATATTACGCCTGAGGCACAGGCTAATTACCCGGGCTGCGCGCGTCTCGCGCGGCGCCCGGGTCTTAAACTACCGACGATTATTCTTTTTCGTCGTCGAGTATCATCCACAAATGGCACTTCCGGCGTTTCTGCGCAAGCGCTAACTATTTTTAACAACAGTGATGCGTGTTGTCACGTACGGGAAAATGTCGATTCATCTTGTGGCTTTTGAAGTCTGAACAAACAATATGTTAAGAGAAGTGTCTATGCGAATGTTTGCAAGTTCAACGGCGAGAAGAAAGCTTTTAACATGAGTAAACTTAATGGCAGATGGACTGCTTCAGGAGATTGCGAGTAGTCTCTAATTTTGGCGACGGATTTTGGGGCCACGTGCGCGCGCGAAGTTGCGAGGAGACGCGACGCGAGGGGAGCGCCAAAAATTAGAGACTACAGACAAAGGGAGTTTGACCTTTCCCGGCCGAGTGATTCGGAAGTGTAAATCTCATATCAACAGCAAGAATGATGCCTGTTGTCACGTATTGGAAAACGTCGATTCACCTTGTGTCTTTGAAGTCTGAATAACTAATATGTTAAGACAAGTGTCTATACGAATGTTTGCAAGTTCAACAGCGAGAAGAAAGCTTTTAACATGACCAAAATTTAACTCCAGATGGATTGCCGCCGTGTTCCCCGTATCGGGTGTCTGGAGAACTCAGACCTAGAAAACTCAGACCTCAGACCTAGAAAACTCAGCCCCCCCCCCCGCCACCCCCCCCCCCCCCAAGTCTGGAAAACTCAGACCCCTCAAAACTATACAAATTTTCAAAGTCAAATAAACGTGGACAAAATAAATTATCGCCGTTCAGTGCGCTGAAATGTTACACCGTCTATTTATCGCAGATAACAAACACTTCACGTTATTATAATCGGCTCCGGAGCACGAGACCTAGAATACTCAGACCCCCCCCCACCCCCAAACTGGAAACAGACCCCCTCACAACTATACAAATTTTCAAAGTGAAATAAACGTGGGCAAAATGAATTATCGCCGTTTATGAGGGGTTTGAGTTTTTACAGTTTGGGGGGGTGGGTCTGAGTTTTCTAGGTCTTGTGCTTGGGAGCCGATTATAATAACATGAGACGACAAAGGAGAAGTGTTTGTAAACAGTTTCACTCTGCTAATTAATTTTCTACTCACATTTCACCGAGACGTACTCCATTAACGTTTATGCGAAAAAATCCTACATCGTTCGATAAGCGTTTCCTTTCTCAAACAATTATCCATCGAAGCGAAAACAAGTGTGCTTAGTTTTTTTTTTGGAATCAATACACTATTTTTATCACCTTGCAAAAGGATAAACCTCTGTGGCCTAAAGGTCACTGTTCTTGCGTGTGACACAGCTAACCCGGGTTTGATGTCTTTTAGCTTTTTTAGTGGTATATATCACGGGCTTTATTTTTCTGTTTCTCTTTTTCTTGTTCTTTTAGAAATATTTTTTACAAGTGTTATAATTACTGTTCTCAATGGTTGAGCTGTATTTTAGAGGAATAAATGTTGATAGGGGTCTAAAGAAATAGACTCCAACACAAGCTAAACACAATGCGTCCGATGTAAGAAAGACAGACTTCCCTCTATTCTTTTGTTTAGCACTAAGTTAGGGATACAATACTGTTTTTTACAAGCCCGGGTTTAGGCTAATTGTAGCCTCTTGTTTTAACTACGCTGGAGTGACGCCAGAATTCGAAGTTATTTCCCGACCATGGACAAATGCGATTTCAAAATTCGATACTCAAGAGGATGGGAGAAAGAAAATAAAACAAATTTAAAATTACGGACTTCTTTTAAGAGGAAAGAAAAAACTTTTAATGAAACTTTGCTGCTTGCGTTATATAACTGTTTCGGTGAACCTCAAAGAGCTTCCTTTTCTCCGGAAAGGGTGGGGTTTATTGACAGATTCCTAGACTGAAGCTTCAGTAGTTTGGCCTCAGGCGACCAGGAAAAGTGATTAAAGAATCAACTGACCGTGTTATTATCCTGTTATCTTGGCTTATATGCCCAATATAGGATGACCTACTTGCACTGTAATGACGACCAGAAGCTGTTGTTTATTTTCAGGGGCACCCAACGAGCCAAATCAGCCAAAAGCTGCAGAAAGGCATTTTGAAGTACCTTATGGTTTTTGAAGTTTGTTTAAAGTGATGTTTTCATAAGCTAGAAGAAGATCATCTGTTCGGATTCCCTAGCTGAAATTTTAATTGCCCGAAAATGTTAGGGAACAAAATCTTCCTTTGAGAAAATGCCAGCTGAAATAAACTTTCCACGAACTTTCTAGGGAACTATTTCCTTTCCGAAAGTGCTAGGTGACGTTTTTGGCTGCCAAAAACAGCAGTTACGACCTTTTCGAAACCCTCAGGGGCTATGATTTCCCAATTGCGAAACTTTTAGGCCACGTTTTAGTTACGAAAATCCGAGTGCACTCTTTAATCGACGCCGAAAGCACAAGGCGAATTACCCTCCACCGAACAGATATCTACCGAAACTTGTGGTTGGGTGCCCCTGTATTTTCCGAATGACGCTTGGCTTGGTGGTGGATCGCCGTGGGGGATGCTTGTTTCCAATTGGTTCGGAATAGGGTTGATAATTGGACATATCAGTCCAATATCAGCGGCCCTTTTGGGCATCTTGACCATACAAGCATTACACAGCTGTGTTTTTTATTGAAAAAAAAAAAAAAAAAAAAAAAAAACTCTAAGAATGTTGCTTGTTTTGTCTGAAAACAACCCATGTCTGCAGTGTTATAAAACAAGCTATAACATTTCGCTGTAAAACCGCAAATTTGTTTTCTTTACACGGCGTCCACCCATAATAACAACAAACCTATGATCGCTCCCGCTCTATTAAACAAAATCGTTCAAGAACACAGGAAGTCGAATCAACGAGGCCTGCCTAGTGAACCATGTTCCTACGTTTTCCACCCCAAATTGCAATTGTATAGTTAAAATAGTCTGGTCGTCCTTTGGTCAGTACTGAAATACTTAGCATTTGTTTTGAATTCATTGCTTTTTCCATTAGACAAAAGCCTTAAATCAACATTATTTTAGGGTTTGAATTGTTATCTTTTTACCAAGTAACAACAAGCCCGTGCATCGCTTTTATGCAACACTAAAAGTGATTTTAAAGAGAGACATTAGCGCTTTCTGATAATTTTTATTGATTGTTAAAGTGTTTGTTTTGCACTTAATGTGCCTAAAGTGCCATTAACCATCCTCCATTAAACATAAAGTCTCTCGAGAGCAATTTGCGTATCCAGGTACAAAGAACCAAAAAACCAAAGCTTCCCTCTGAACAATCAACCAGATGCCTTCGAATTTTTTAATCAAACGCTGTGATTGGTCAATCTTTCGCGGTCATGCTGATTTCAACCACTCACAAAGAGGAACGACTGACCTTCCGTTCACGTGATAAAGCTGTCAATATTGATACCAAGAGGTTACGCGGATCCACGAAGTTCATGCGGCAGAAAAATATTCCAGATCTGTCGCGCTGAATGACAGGAAGCTTTAAGACTCAGCTGTTGCGCTTGTTGTGAGCGAAAGATCGATATGTAGTCAATTGTAAAGCCGTGTTGTCAACTTCAAGCAACTTCCAAGTGGAGCGGTGACTGTTGTAGAATGTTGTTTTGTCAAGTTGCGTGGTTGTACACTCTCGTTTCCATAGGTTTGTGGCGTCGTTGAACTTTTTGAAAATTCTTGAGCTTCGCAGATGTTTTGAGTATTCTTCCTGTAAATCTGTAGGTTGGACCAGAGTTTGATTTTAGCTGTTTGATTATGCTTTTGAATCTTTAGGTGTCGCAGTTAGAGCATTCAAATTGACCGCAAGCGAGGACGTGGTTACGGTGAATGTTAGGCAAAATGTCACTCTTCGATGGACTTACGAGATAGCTGCTGGAGAAAGCTATGACATTTTGTGGGGAACCAGCCATCACCGAGGCTCAAGCATTAGAGACATTTTATTCAGGAAATCATCAAGTGAAGCAGTTGCACGGCCTTCGTCGACGATGCCAGCCAAGTATTTTGGTAGAGTGAACATTGTATCGCAAGCTTCGCTCTTTATTCGTCATGTTGATCTATCAGATGAGGGTTTCTACGTTTGCCAGATCAAAGGCCAATTTGTAACGCTGAGGAAGAAGATCAATCTCACTGTAATAGGTAAAGCGTGAAATTATAGTTCTTGTACTTTTGCGCGGCGTACAAAGCGCTGACAAAGAAAGCCGCGCGCTGTTTTCACAGATGATGCGGGGGAACAAGATCACGCTGTCAAGGTATTAGCCTGTCTAATTGCTCTCTTTAGAGCACTGTTGCAGCGTTTACTAAATATTGTTTGAAGGGTATAAAATAATGAATGCATTTGACGTTCACTTTGCATTCTTTATTCACACTAAAGTTACCGAGAAGCATGCCAGATCTTTTCGTGCGGTCACTTCGGTTTGGAACGATCTAACCTAGCCGAGATCAGATATAAATTAAGATAAGTTTATATAAATACAGATCGCGCAGAAAATGTTGCCCGGTGGAAAGCTAAGGTGTAAACAACAAGATAAAAGGAATTCTTCTAAAACCATTGTTTGGTCGCAACAATTTCATCTGGCATATTTGTCGTCTGGCAAAGGAAATGCCAATTTCGTTGGACGCTCAGTATAACTCAGGGCACCTCCACTCACTCACTGTCGATATCGTATTTCCGCTTGTCAATGGTTTTGCTCTGGATTAACCCTGCATATTTTAGTTGCGGTTCCACTAGACCTTTTGCCCACGGGAAAGTGAGACTTTACCCACGGGAAGTCTGTGTTTGCGTGTAACCTCTATTCCCACAGTGAAACTGCCCATGGGGAATCACTATGGATACATCAAAAAGAACAAAAGAATTTCCCATGACGTTTCCCGAACCAAGTCGTAGGGTTTAGCCTTGGTTTATCTAACCACAAGAGCAGTTCAACCAATCGGGTGGAAGAAAGAAGTAATTCCGTAAACCGCAGCACGTGCTGGGCACATTTTTGTGGCGTAGCGCTGAAATTGCGGCAAATATCCTGGCACGTACCAAATTCATTACACCGAACATGGCCAATTTTTGAGGTTCACTGTGAGTATATTTTACTTGTCTTCGCTCTAAATACCCATTAATTCGATTTCTTTTAGTGCGGCATAGTTTTGTAATGGTTTTTTTTTTTTATTTTGTTCACAACAACTTTAGACCAGACGGTTCTGAAAGAGATGCGCCGTTGTACAATGGTTTTTTATTCCAAAGAAATCGGGAGCAAGATTCGTCAACACCATACGCTCCATATCCATTTTATTCAACTTTTCCTGGAATTCAATCAATCCCTTTACAGTTCACGCCACAAGCGGCTCCACGTTCTTTTAGTCAGTTGCATGGATGTCCAGAGCCATCAACCAGCCAAATTCCGCAACGCGAATTATCAGAGAAGGGCGAAAAAACCAGACGCACTAGCTGGGAGACCATTGAAGTCCGTAGTCTCATTGCGGCCTACCGTGCAAATTATGATCGGCTGAAGTCGACAAAGAGTAGCCACGGAAAGAAAAGCGTATGGGATTCCATAATGGATGACTTTCTCAGTTTATGCAGCGACGCCGGCATAGAATCTGAGAAAACATTGGTGCAAATTAAAGAGAAGTGGCGCTCGTTGTTCGACAAATTCAAAGCCGCGAAAGACCACAACAACAAGACCGGAAGGGACCGTAAAACATTCGAGTTTTACGATGACATCGACGAATTTTTGTCAGGGTCCGATAAGGTCAACCCTAAATTCGTCAATGAAACGA
>JAEMWC010000661.1:322500-337500 GCA_016490735.1 Pachyseris speciosa
CCTGTTTTTTTTGCTTTGTTATATTCTCTCCCATCCGGTCTTGTATTCGAACAGGAGGCTTAAATTAAAAGTGTTTGTAGCGCACGCGAGTGATTGCTGAATATTTGATACTGACTACAATATGTTTCTTCATTTTCCTAACTTTACGGTCAAAGATCACGTATTCAAGTACATTCATCAGCCCCAATATTTTTTAATGTATGTGTCATATTATCGCCCACACGTAACATTTTTTAAGGGGGAGGAAATTATTTGAAGCCAAATGACCCAGGAGTGTTTCACATGGGAATGTCAATAAAGCATTTATGAGTTAATATTCGTATGCCCGAGGTGTCGGCAATAACAGAGCGGAAACTCTGTGTGAAATGAGTTTGTAATGGAGTTTAGAAGTCAAATTGTGAGAATTTTTTTTGCTCCAGACGTGGTGAGGGCCTTTAAAATGGGATAATCTAAAGGATTAATTTTCCTTGTGGCTTTTTTTGTTATCACAGATCGCAATGGACGCAAGAGACAGCCCTGTAGGTTTAGCTGTCATGCAGAGCAAAACAAAGACCTTGCAACAAAATCTGTTTGTTGGGCATTTTAGAAATGGGTTTACGGCTATTCACTCGTTATTTTTATAAAAACTGTAAATTGGACATTAAAAAAAATCGAGTGTGGGTGTTTGGTAGTAAATCAGGTCTTTGTTTTGTCTTTGCTCTATATTGAACTTACATGTTATAATCACCAGCCTTTTTTTTCCGGGAATGCTCTGTGTTTAATTTTTTATAACCAGCTGCCTCATGTTATAAAAGCGATTTGCATACCAACCCCTGAGCATGTATACTTGAATGTCAAAGTAAAAACGATTCAGATCAGAACTGGGAAATAGACATGCTAGTGATTCAAAAAGTAAAAGCAACTGTTAAACAAAGTGAGATTTTGAATACAGCACAAGTAGTGGCAATTTCTAGGACTGGAGTATTTGCCTGAGGCACATGTTTTGTTTGGCATGATATTTTACTAGTGCTGCAGTGAATGAGAGGAGAACATTTCATCCAGATCATTAATTTAGAATTCTTTGTTTACATGAAAATACAGCCAATATATGATCTGTTAGACAAGTGTATTTGTTAGAACTTATGTTTGATGGATGCATAAATGTTGAATTTGCCATTATTTTTATTCAAACTTGCATTTGTTGGTTAGGATAGATCCATACACAGGGCCTAAATGTCAATATTAACAAGGTGGTTTCCATGTATATCTTTGTTGAATCTACTGTATAGTCTGTTATTGCTTGTGTGATGTTACTCATTTGGTTGTAGAAATGTTGTATACGATCAAAAAGCAAAAGCCAGTGCTATGTGTACCATTTACCACTAGCTTTTCAAACTTAACACACCAGTTGAAGAAATGTTACTGAGACTCCAAGTGAATGTTTTTTTTAGATTATTTTTACATTTCAAAATACTTAGTGACATGTTTTCTCAGGTTGACTGATTTTAACAAACTTGGATGAAGACTGAGAAAATGTTAGCTTTTAACACTGACTTAGGCTGGAGGCAGAGGATTGAGGAACATGTTACTGACTTTTTGCCTAAAACATGCAAATTTGCAACAATCAATAATGGATAAGGAGCATCCATATACACACCATGAAAGACTTAATGAAAAGGAAATGAAAATAGAAAACCATTGTGAAAATAGCATGGTGATTTATGAAACCTGAAGTTTCCTGTTGAGTACAATTTGTGCCTAAATATGTAGCAGATGAAATTGAGCCCTTGTTGCCTGCATGAAAATACCCCTGTATGGAGGCTATTGGTTTACAGGAAAACTGAACTGTATAGCAAAATCAAAACACCTTTCCTACTGTTTTCTGACTGACAGTCAGGTATTGATTCTGAATCTAAATTGCATTGGAACCATGTGGGGCTGACCGATAGAGGTGTTAATTTCAAACTAAGTGATTGAAATATTTTTGCGGAATGAGTGATTAGCAACTCAATAGTTGGCCTGATTCCTGCTATTCTGATTTTCACCTGCTTAGCTACTGGACAATGTTTTGACATTGAACTCACACCCATGAAATTACTTGTTGATCATCAAAATGCAACTGAAAGAAGGAAACAGTGTGACAAAGGGTAATGACAATCTGCGAGCCAGCGAGCCATGCGAGTCATGCGAGCCATGCGAGTCATACGAGCCATATGTGCAAGCCATCAAAAATTTTGAAAATTGGAAAAAAATATGTAATTCATACTAGGGAGCACAATAAAAATCGGTTTTTACTCACTGTTTATCTCTGTTTTCCCTCGCTCGATCAATCGATCGTAGGCGCCATCTTGTTTTTGAAATCATCTAACTCGCGCCAGTCTCTGCTCTTTGAATGCTTCTCTCTTAACCCATTGACTACCGCAGGTTTTTACATTTTCGGAGTGATTTTCCACATATAAACGATGAATAGCAATTCGCGACTCTTTATTTGAACTACCAGGGAAAAGTGGTGCTGTCCTAAGCCACTGGAGGCTCAAGGTTTCTAAAAACGTCATTTTGACGTAGCCATTTTTTATCCGTGAAGCGACAACAATGGCCCAAGTTCGGTTTGCTTGCGATTTCTGCTAAATTTACAGCCATTTTTCATCTTTAGCGGCTGCCTGATGAGCATCATTAAGCGTGACGGTAGCTAAGAGTCCACTTTCTCAAAGAATCGAGCAAGGTGATGTACTTTGTTGTTGAATTTGGCTTGTTACTCGACGAACTGGGAATTTGGCCGGTCGAACACTTAGTACCTTTGGGACTCGACTATTGATGAATTTCTCGACCTACCGCCACATATTTTGGAATTTCTGAGTACTGAAGATGACCACAAGCAGGAATTTTTGGCGGTAGGTCGGAGTGGCTATGTGAAAGAATTGGGGGAAGGAACGGGTGCTGTCAAAAATTCTCGTTAGTTCCCAGCATGCAATGCGCTCAAGATGTTGAAAATGTCGGGAAGGCCCGAATGCACTGGAACAAAAGGCTGTATCTACGCTCGGGAGAAGAATATGAACAAAAAAAGTCATTTCTAAGCTAGAAAAAGGACTGAATTTCGTTATGATGGTTGAATTTTGGTTTTTCGACGATGATTTCCCTAAAATACGTGAAGGCAAAAAGGGGCATTTTTGTTGTTTCTCTTTGACGTTAAAAACGGCCAGTTTCGTTCTTGTCCAAACTCAAAAGGCCATATTTGGTAAAAATCGCTACGTTTCTTGCATTTATTGGATATCCAAATTTAAAGGGCATTCCATTTCGTGCTCACAACTAACAGTTAAGGCAATATTCGTGCGATTGAGAAAGTTGCAATGTTTTGAAGCACGGGAGTTTTTTACGGCCGGTTTTGGCCGGCACGGGTGCCAATGGGTTAAGTCTGGGTCGAGGTTGAATGACTCTGTGTCGCTCTTCTGAATCTCTCTACGGACATCACGCTGTTGACTTGCTAAAACGTTTTTCTTTTTTGCGCCTTAATTGAACGCAAATAGTGAAAGCAAAAATAAACAGAGAAAGCCATGTAAAAATTTAACAATGAATGTAAAGCATGGATGCCAAGGAGCAATTTTGTGTTTGTTTCATGATAAAAGCATACATAGGAATCCTATATTTTTTACATAGAAAGAATTTTATCGCTACTTTCAAACAAAGAGACTAGTCCCGGGAATAACTTCTGCCAAAAAGACGATTTATGGAAAAAGTCGCCATTTTGTTTATGTGCGCGTGCTAATGATGTGTAAAAGTAAGGATGCAGTAATAGCGTCGTACCACTGGGCTGTACTGCACACACCTGTCGATACACGTGCGATGTATTATGTTAACTCATTACTCCCATCGTTTGTATCTCGTACTTTTCGTTACGGGAGAGGGGAGAGGCAAGACTGCGAAAAGAAAGACTGCAAAGGTGATCGTGTCGGTGTTTTTCAGTGGCTCGCAAGGCTCGCAAGGCTCGCACCTTTGGCTCGCATGGCTCGCACGTTTGGCTCGCTGGCTTGCTGGCTCGCACATTGGCCACACTCTGTGACAAAGAGCTAATGCTTTAAAATGTCTTTAATCTCTTTACGGTTGTCAATTTACATCATCAACTTGGTTCATAAACCACATTTTCGTGTTTCACCCCCCCCCCCCCCACCACTACCAGTGCAGCACCACAGTTTCGTTAGAAACTAACCCCCTTTATTCAACAGTAGAGTGAGTCCAGCTTACCCCTTTGTTTCAAGCTTTGCTTTCAAGATTCACTGTACATCAAAATTTTCATTTATTTCAAGACTAGGTAAAAAATGCGGAGGCACAAGTATAGGTCATTAGAATTAAACACTTGAGGCTGACCTGATGTTTGATGTTTTAATCCTTAATATCAACATGTGTATTCTACTCACAGATGTCCCTGATAATTCTCATGGTGCTGCTTGGAAGAATATATTTAAATATCAACTGAAGATAGTTTATCCTTGGTGATCATTTCCTTTACTCTCATAACCTGCATACTTGATCAGATAGTGAAATTGTTAGGAGAAAGTAGATGCTGGTCACTTTTAGGGATTAAAGGGTTGGTTAATCCTATTCTCCTTACTGTTCTACCACTATAATTATCTTTATTCCTAGCTACACAGGGAGAACTATGTTTAAAATAATGACATTTCCTCTATTTTTATGACCTTAATCATGTAATGATCTTGTGAGGGACAAATTAGATCCTTGTCAGTGTTAGGGATTAGCAGTGTAAAGGAAAGTGTCTAATTAATTTTTAAGGAACGGTTTCTAGTTACAAAGATCGCAGCAAGATAACAGAATTGAGCGTATCTGGGCTTTCTGTGGTGTTCCAGACAAGACAGGGGCTGTCTCAGATGAGAAAACCTACATGTAAAGACACCAGAGACACCTTGAGTGATAAACCTAGTTAAGAACACCTCTAACCCTCTTATAAATCAGTGGTCATTGACCCCTTGATTTGGTTTAGTTATTTGGAACTCTGCATCTGAATATACTTTGAGGTTATTAATGGTTGTGATGATAACCATATAAGCTAAGCATTCCTTTAGATTGCATGTTCTTTGCTAAAAACATGTTATAGCTTAGATTAACTGTAGTGAATACATGTCGATCAAGAACAACAGATTAGGGTTAGTTTACATCCCTGCAAAATGGTAGGTACACTTTACAGCTGTAGCTGGTGGAATGAAGCTAAGTGATCTCGACACCTTCAACTCAAATCTACCACAACTCAGGGGTTTCAGTAATACTGATAATGTACATGTAGAAATGGGAGGGTATCAGAATAGGTGGGCATCCCTGTTTTGTATCTATTTTTGGTGGCGGGGGGGGGGGGGGTTGGGGAATGGGAGGGTATCAAAATAGGTGGGCACTCCTGTTTTGTATCTTTTTCTTGGTGGTGGTGGTGGGGGGGGGGGAATGGGAGGTATCAGAATAGGTGGGCACCCCTATCTTGTTTGGTGGGCGGCGGGCTTGCTGTGTTGACAGTGTTGTACTCAATCTTAGAGACCAAAAAAGTGTTAAGGGGAAGGGAAAAGGTAGACTTGGACTATAACCTGTGCTTCACTGCCATCCTATTTAATAGAGACCATGCCTGTCTGTCTGTCTGCCATGCAAATGAGGTCAGAGGTTATCCTTTATGTGATATACGAATGTGAACAGTTTCAAGGGGTGGGGTGAATGCCTTGAGGGGAATCTAGTGTGAATTCTTTCCATATATAACAGATCTTTGTAGGTCGGCTGTTCCACAAGTCTCTTATTCCTGTTTGCAGTTTATATTGTGCATTCTTTCGTCATCTGCTCTTCCCACTGCTCCTTAATTCTTGGTGTATCCCAAAGGCACCCTTTGTTAGTAACACAACTGGCTGGCTAGTCAAGACTATTTGCATTGTTTGTGTGTGTTTTTTGTACTAGTGTCTCAACCATGTTGCAGCTAATTTTAACATTTAACCCATCCTGAAAACTGAACACTCTTGACTACCGGTATTTGCAAACTGATCAGTGGCGACAGCTTTATTGGGACATTATCAGCCTTATTTGTCAAGTGAATTTTCCCACTGGATTCCACTGCGATTGAAGGGTGGTTCTGTTGCAGTGAGGCCGTGGATACCTCCCTGTTCTCTGTGGAGGTGATACCAACCTACCTGCCAACATGGCATCTGTTAATAGTGGTAGTACAATGTTTTTTAAGTAAAATTATAATTGCTGCTCATGTGCAATCTGACAGCAAGCTGTAGTACAGTGCATGTTCATGTCTTTGCCAAGTAGTTACAGCATGTTACAGCATGTTATCAATTTGTAAGATTATGAATTAATTCTAAGAAGACATTATATTGACCATGTTGAGGTAATAATTTTTCAATTTCGGACAAGTGAATATTCCAATTTTCATTTTTGAGATCTAAAATTAATTAAATGGTAATATTGTCATCATGATTTGCCTCTCATCATATTAAAAAATAATATTATTAGTTTGGGGTAATCTCCTACTGTGTATGCACTGATTTCATTTCTTAGAGTTCTTATGAGCATAAATTATATTTTAGAAACACAGTTGTACATTAGACGATTGCATTATTGGTATTTTGTTAATTATCTTCATGCCTCGTCTGATCTACCAGTAGAGAAGGCCCTACTCATTTCTTATTGACATATGAGGTCATGCAGCACTGATGTTAATAACAGCTGATTCTAATGTCTGAAATACTTTAGTTCCATTGTTATCATTTGTGGGGATAAAATCATCACATTTTGTTTTGGCAAAAGAAGTTTAATTGGTCATGTATTGTATTAGATGAAACAAGGTTGTATGTTCACCGCAACACTTCTGAATACCCTACAAATTGTACCCTACAAAGAGTCCTGCTTAAAATGTAACGTGAGTGTCTCGCTTCCTTTTTGGGCTTTGAGTAACGTTTCATAACAAAGGAATCAAATCATACTGATATACCCCATGAGTGGCTTATAATTCATTTTTTGAGTTCAGGGGCTCATAGCCACTTTGAAAGTTGTTATTGATAACTTACATGTATTGTAGAGGTGTATTAATTAGAACTGTTTTCCCCTTCTAGCACTATATATCTCTAAGTCTCTCAGTGGCTCCTGTGGGTTTGCTATACTTCTTGAGACTGTGAACAATTTCAAGGATGCCTTTTTAAATTGAAATCTATTTCCCAATGTTTGACAGATCCTCCGCGAATTGTACCACAGTTAGTACAAAGAGAACGGTGGATTGAAGGCAGCTCTCAAGAGCTCACTTGTAATTCAGTTGGAAAACCAAAGCCTAAACTAACATGGAAAAAAGATGGTAACATTCTTGCGCAGGGTCGGCGAACAGCAAAACTGGAATTTTCACCTGTTACTTACAAAGATGAAGGGGTGTACACATGCATAGCGGAAAATGTTGGCGGAAGGGAGGAAGAACAAGTTCAGATCAGTGTCCTCTGTAAGCTATCTTATAGTGTATTCAGATATGTTTTAATTTAAATTAACTCTTTTATCTCAGTTAGTATGCAGAAAGTTATTTCAAATTAAATGCAAACAGCCGACCAGTTAGCTCAGTTGACAGAGTATTGGACTACCTTGCGGGAGGTTGCGGGTTCAAACCCTGGCTGGATCATGGACAAACACTCAAGGCCTTTAAATAGTTGAGGAGAAAGTGATGCCTTCGTAATGGCATCTACAAACGGTTAGACTTTCTAGTCTTCTCAGATGAGGATGATAAACCGTAGGTCCCGTCTCACAGTAATTTCACTTGATCTGATTCTGTGGGAGGTAAAAGAACCACTAGGGACATAACAAATCTCTGGCAGTGACCACCCCTAGTGTCCGTCCTAATTCGATATTAAACTTGAAATCCCCTGAGGGGGAGAGGATAATTAAGTAAACTATGTATGTATAGTGGAACCTCGATTTAACGAACCTTTATATAACAAAGTCCTTGGTGTAACGAACAATATTTTTCAGCCCGCCCAAAGTTACAGTAAAATGTATGGAACAGAATCTCGATGTAATGAACCTTGAAATACCGAAGTCCTTGTTATAACGAACACAATTCGAAAGCTACCCCGATATAACAAATAAATGTCATCATGTGACAAATTAAAGATGAATGCAGAACAAACCAACAGTGCAGAAAATCTTTTAATCCTGTAACAAGCGGGCTGAGAGAACAACTCCATACAGACATTTAAGCACAAACAAATTAATGTATATTACTTGTTCAGATTCGAAAATGCTGGGAAGTGCAACGTAACACCGTTGCAAAAAAGGTATTATTATTATTATCAACCATACCTCGATATAACAAACACATTCGGTTGGTTTCGCGCAAATTTATTATAATGAGGTTTTTGATATAACGAAACCTTGATATAATGAACCAATTTTCCAAGTCACTTGGCACTTTGTTAAATCGAGGTTCCACTGTATGTATGTATGCAGTGTGCCATGAAAGGTTTCACAGTTCCTTTATTGTTTAAATTCTACTTGAACTTTGTATTGTTCGGTCATTATTTTGATATACTGTAAGAAGAAAAACTAAAAAAAACTAAGCTCAAAGACCTGCTTACTGGCAACAAAACATTAAACTATATTCTTTCAGCTTAGATTTGTTATAACTGAATATTGTTTTCAAAGGTCAAGAATGAATACCCATTGCCTTGTTCTGTCATTAGTTTTTACTGTTTTAGTTTTCAGCTCTTTGATTTTAAGGACTTGCATCAATCTGAGTTTACCTTTTGGAAATTTGTTTAATTTATGTTAAGTTTCCATGCGATTACATTTTTTACATCACTGGTTTACTAAATGCAACCATTCCTGATTGTGTACATTGGATGTGACTTAATGGCAAGTTAAATTTATTTAGTATTTTAATAGTTTATCAGATATATATCACACATATTTACAGATGCACCCAAAGACACAATCATAACAACCGATGCTCCAGAGGACACAGTTACTGATGGATCACTAATTACAATCACATGTAAGGCCCGTGGAAATCCTGTCCCTAAATACAACTTTTCCATTGGAGGGAATCGTATAGCGGACAGGAAGGCTGAAAGATCTGGCATTCTTACAGTAACGGCAATCAGAAATAGCCCAAGTGGAATTTACAGCTGTCAACCTGAAAATGACGTGGGAAGGGGACCAGTGAGTGAAGTCACAGTCTACGTGCGATGTAAGTAGCTATAGATTGTATTCTTAAAATGTTTAAGTGGCTGTAGTGTCGTGGACTGGAAAGCAAAAGAGTTCTGTTTGCCAATGGCAAATGAAAATGTAATGGCCAAATTTTCTTCAAGACAGTTATTTTATCCCGCAAAAAACAATTCTTAAGTGTTTTGGCAGGTTATGCGTAGCCAAGATGAAAACGTTTTCAAATTCTCTCCTTGTATCTCAGATGAACTTCCTAATAACTTAGTGTGGCTCATTTCCTTTTTTCAAATTTAGTTGATTTTATCTCACTGGTGATTCAGAAGCAATTCATGAATGAAAAAGTCACTAAAAATTAATTTTAGTAAATTTATGGTCAAAATCGGGGATAATTCCCATGATTACTACCACTTGAAGTACACTTCTTTGAACAAAACATACTCAGCTTGAGTATCTGCATTGGTGCAGGTCTCCTAAATTGGGACAAAGTAAATTCGAATTTACTTTGTTTTAATTAAATTATGAAGATATCTCTGAGTCCTTCCATTATTTAATATCAGCCCACTCAACATGTCACATGCCCCAAATCTTAGGTGAAATACATTTCTTAGAAATACATTAATTTGTACTTTTCTAAATTCTGTCCGTCTGTGCAGTGTATGTCTGTCTGTCCCTTGGTGGGCCATTCAGTCACTGAGAAATATATTGTTAACATTAATTCTGTTCTAACTTTCAGATGCACCTACAATAACTCTACGTCCTAGCAATAAAATTGTTGACGAGAATACCCCAGTTACTGTGCAGTGTGAGGCCAAAGGCTTTCCTCCTCCAACAATAAAATGGGTCAAACTGCTTGGTAACAGGAATGTTGGGAATGGAGATTCCTTGCTTCTACGAAATGTTCACCGTTCAGACAAAGGTCGATACAGATGCATAGCATTTAATAGTATTGGTCGTGACACTGCGGAATTTAACATCAATGTTTATTGTGAGTAATAGATCTCTTTCTTGAATCTTTGAATGGGACCCTCTATCATTGATATAGGATTTGAATGAGCCGAAACCAATTGTGGAATTGCACACATTTTAGGTACCCTACTGATGAACAGTTATTACATGCAGATATTTTTAGAAGCAACATTTTTTTGCAGTCTGTCACCTTTGAATTGAAGGTTGATCATTAATAGAAATGGATGTTTAATATTAATTTGCCAGTGGTTTATCATGTCATTTAGCCTCCTTAAAGGAGGATACATACATATATACATTACTTTATTTACCCTCGGATTTTAGAGTAGCTTGTGCAGCTAATATCTCTGAACATTTAACCATCAGACGAGAGATAGACCACCACACTGGGAACTATGTCCCCTACTCTTTTCGAACAGTGTGTGGGTTCTTTTACGACCCACAGAATCAATTATTAATGAAGAGTTGTGAGACGGGGCCTACAGGGCCTAAGGATCTTAATTCCTGGCGTAAACCTTGCATACAGTGCTCAAGTGCCCAGTTAAACCAGGGTTATTTATTTTACCAACAAGATACTCCAGTTATTAACAAGACAGCATCAAGCCAAGATGTGCCGACATGGGCAGGAACTACAACAAACTTGACTTGTGTTGCTGACGGCAACCCTGCACCACGTTATATCTGGACAAACTCATCTGGTGTAGTTGCCACGTCAGAGAACAGTGGAATACTCCAGGTAACGCCCCAAGGCCCAAATGGCTTTGGACCATACACATGTACAGTGACAAACACTAAAGGAAGGGATCAGCTGGATATACGATTGGTGAAAGTTGGTAAGGTTGAATCTTAAAGTGCAAGCCCAAAATATTTTTTCTGCTAACTAAAACTTTTGGACTTTTTTATGGGCTTCAAAAGTTACGATAAACTAATAAGCATCGTTTGGTACATGACTGAGTCAGAAGGGGTATGGATCATTCTATTCCTGGTTTGACCTCACAAACTTCTTTGCATGCATGTTTACAAAGACCTACCGCAATGCAAATCAGTTTGTAACCCCAAACCAGGAATGGACCCACGCCCCTTCCTAGCTTGGTTTTGTAAAAGATGATGGCTAGATTTTGTAACTTTTACAGCCTATAAAAAGTCAACATTTGGTTTAAAAAGGTGCCAAAAGGTGCAATGTGTTTTGAACAGGTGCAAAATATTTATTTTAGTGAAAAAAGTATTTTGGGGTTAACGTTAGGGGCACTTTAGCATGCATTTAAGGATTTCATCCACATATTCAAAATTTAGGACCTCTTTTTTTGCAGCACTTTGAAAACATTCCGTTCTTCTTGTCAGCTTTAGCTTGAGTTGATTTTAATGACTTTCCCAAGGATTTCTTCCTCAGTCCTTACACAGAACTACCATCATTCACCTTGAGTATTGAAAAAATAATGGTTCTTTATGTTTTCAGATAAACCAGTGGTAGACCTAAAGGTGGTAACTCGTCAAAAAGATTCTATCTCCCTGGTCTGGACATTGTTGTCAGGGGATAGCAGCCATTTCTATTTACTTCATTATACCTTACAGTACCGTACAGAGGACAGTAATGGGTGGATAGAAAAAATCTCTCGAATTTCTCCCAGGGCAACATCTTACACATTAACTGATTTAAAGCCGTACACCAAATACTTTATTGAGCTGTATGCGACTAATAAGCACTTCACCAGTGACCCATCCAGGGCTGAAGGAATGACTACTGAAGCAAGTAAGTAATGCTTGGGTGGGTTTAATATAACTAAAGGCTGGTTTTCACTAGTGGTGGAGTTGGAGTTGGAGTTGGAGTTATAATCAGAAGCACAGATCGATATGATCTGGTGAAAATCAATCCGCTGGAGTCGGAAGCAGAATACCAATTCCACTTATGACTCCATCATCATGAACCAGTGAAAACTAGATTTTCAGAGTCAGAAGCAGAAGCAGCCAAAGAACGAACCAATCACAATTCTCAATTTAAGGCATAGTGATTGGTTGGTTCTTCTGCTTCTGCTTCCGACTCCAACAATCTAGTTTTCACTGGATCATAAGCGACAGAGTCATAAGCAGAATCAGAAGAAAATGGAAACATTCTTATTCTTCTGACTCTGATTCTGTCATGCTTATCATTCCACTTACTAGTCCGATTTTCGATTTTCACTGGGTCATAAGTGCAGGGCAAAAATAATTGGAATGTGTTGATCATAGTTGAGTAATTAATATGGGGGTAAACATGAATTTATGTGAAATTTGAAGGAGTTTGAAGAAGGGATTGTAATGGAGTAAAAATGTTTTGAAACACTTCCAGTTAGTTGACACGTACCCCACAAGGGCACTGCAGGTTGCTGGGGAACTGTTTGGTGTCCGTAGACTAATTTCTAACTTCAAATTCCAATTTTAAACCATTATTAAATCTTCCAAATTTCCTATTTCCCTCAATTTAACTTATCCTTTGAGAAAAAAATACCTCTCCCCAAATACAGTACCACTCTAAACTATCGCCCCATTTACTGCGACTTTGCCTCAGTGGATTCGCGGCTCCGTGCCTCTTTTTCACCAATTCTAACCAATTCGAAAACCTCGGATTTGCCTTGGTTTTTTCCGGTTGACTTATGCCGAGGTAGATTCGCGGTAATGAACTAGACGCGATAGAACTGAATAGGCTATTGTATGCTTTGTTTTACGGTCTTTTGTTAGCGACAAAGAACAAACTTTCACATTGAGGTGTCGATAATTTTACACTGGCCATATTTCATTATTTGAAGAAATTCGAAGTGGGCACTTTTGGATGAACACTTGCGTAGTTTAGCTAAGGACAGAAAGAACAAGTGAAACAGCGGCATCATATGTGAGTAAAATATATTTACATGCTTTTAAGTTTTATTTTTCGATCGACAAATGAAAAACATCCAAAACGAGTTTATAACTTCTAGCTTCAGTGTAATCGTCTTGGTGTAATGTTAACGCTGAGTAAGGAGCAGCTTCAAAAGCGGAAAATTGATGTGAACCTGTCGTAGAATACCGCGAAACAAAAATATTGGCATAGTGATAACGCGATGCGCATTTTGACAGCCGAAGTTTGCAGTTCAAAATTATTTTGCTCATTGTGCGGCAACTCAGAATGAAGACGAAATAAATGGGCTATATTTTTCGGAGGCGGTCGAAGATCCAAGATCTTATGACTTTGAAAATAATTGGAGGCGTATTTCACAGGAGATGATTACCATACTTCTCATTGCTTAATACTTACGCTTCGTCGAAAGGTATCGCCTCACAATAATTTGTTACCTAAGCATCCAGATGATTCAAAACTTAAAGGTTAGCAATTGAAAGCGAAACCTTTTACACAGCAACCACGAACAGCCCATGAGCATATGAAGGGCTCAGTGGAAGAAGGGCGTAAGTGACGATTTTGTTCATTTTGCTGACGTCCTCCAAATGAGCTGAAGTTTTGCACGTGGCCTTTGATACATTAGAAAAACATTGCCCTATATTCTTTTCGCTTTTTTTGCGCTCAGTTTTCGAGAAAACACGGACCAAAATACGCATTCTACGCGTCACTTAGCACAGTCTTCCACCAAGCCCTTCTTATGAAAACTTAAAGCGCCAAATGCTCGTAATTGGCTTAAGACAACACGGAACGTCTCTGCTCAATAAGACATACTGTGCTATATGACTTTTTGACTCATAAACAGCACACAAGGTGCCCACCTGACTTGGAAATATGCTGGGTCTACTTTTTTTCTTGAATGCAGCACTTACTACAGGTGTTACTACCCGTGTTTTGCTTAATCGTAGCGCTCAACAAGCTTGCTTGGCTCAGAAACAGTCCACAACATTCTTGGTTGACTTAAAACAGCACACAGAAGCCTTCGTTAACCTTAAGTCAGCGCGCAAAGAGTTTGTCTGACTTGAAAACAGCATTCAAGGGGTTAGCGCTAACGTTAATTAAGTTAGACTTAACGGCGTTATTTGCATGTTCTGAAATTGAATCGTTAATGTCTGTCATGCGTCACGCAACTTGAAATACATTTTGCTGTTTATCTCGCGTGAAAATACTTCTTGCTGACGTTTAGCTCGCATGAAAATGCTCTTTGGTGATGTTTACAAGCCTCCACGGAAGCAAAATAACCGAGGTCATCGCGGCAAAGTGATTTATGTGTCGATATTTGCCAGCATGTTTTAACCGGTTTACAAAACACCACACGATAACGAATGCATTTTCGCTTTTGGTATTTGCCACACGCGTCAACTTTTCCTTGCATTAAATTCAGGATACTCGTCGTAAACGGACCGACTTTTCATCTTGCCGGTTTCCCTGTCTTCAATGATTTTTCCGTAATGTTTCCGAAGTGAAAATAATCTATAGTACGCGTAGTCCGAGCGGATTTAATCCCGTCACGTCACCCGCGGGAACTTTTCACTGTGACAACGCCCTCTGTGGCCACAATGAATTGTGGGAGAAAACTATGGCCTCCAAGCGCGGACAACTCTCATCAAACATCGGAGATTTTCAGCCTAAAGTCCAAAAACACCTCTCGTTTTCCGAACTTTTAGCACAGTAACCTTTGACAGACGGTCCGAGACTAGCAACAGAGCGCCGCTTTTAAGACGAGAGTTGCTTTCAGACTTTTTATCGCCTGGCCCTGTAATCTGTACTCCAAAACAGAGGGATTCAAAACAGAGGGATTTCATGATTTGGAAAGCACAGAGAAAACTTCTTTGGATTCTTTCAGAGAAGCTAGTGGCTTGCGGGTATCAAGACTTCATGATGTTTTTTTTTACCACCAGACGAGCAGGTAAACACTCGGGCATAATGCGATTAAATGGAACTCAGTACCGATCGAGCTGACC
>JAEMWC010000661.1:342500-390000 GCA_016490735.1 Pachyseris speciosa
TTCATGCAGTCAAAATGTGGGAAAAAATCACAAAGTGAGAATCAACAATGGTGCACGTCGTACATCAAGCAACCAGAGGGAAAATATCAGGCACTACGAAAGCTGTTTTATCTACACACTTAAACCCTAAAATGCACCAGTTCATAAGATAATAGTGTTTGCGAATTTGTTTTCATTCACGAATGACAAAAGTTAAGTGACTTGTAAACACAGGCGTAAAATTACATAAATCGGTTGCAGGAGGTTTACTGGAGCTAACGTGTTCTGCGATTAATAATCGTGTACTTTACAGTTAATAATCGTAAAATTCACGATTATTAATCGTGTTTGGGAGATTATACGATTAATAATCGTAGAACGCGCGATTATTGATCGCATCTGACAGACAAACACGGTTAATAATCGTATGTTACCGATCTCGGTCACAACAAACAGTTGAAGACAGATTTGATTTGACCGACGAGAAATTTTTCAAAGTTAAGCGCTACTCTCGCCGGGGCTGGCTTTGATATAGATATTACACAAATGAACCCTTGAAGTGGTTAAATTTCTCATGATTTTTGTTTTTATGGGGTTTGTCAGTTCGCGAATGATATTTTCCTCGGTTTTAACTCTTCGGCGAACACCAACGCGAGAACTTCGATTAACAACAAACTCACCAGCGCGAGCGATGATGTGAAACGTTTGTAAAACTTTGGGAACGATAATTAGCTGAACGAGGCCGTCTAGTCAAATATTTTACAAACAACCACGGAAAAAGATAATTGATTTATTTAACACAGTGGCTATATGCCCTTATTTTAATCCATTTCAAAACTCCCAAATGAATCTTATAGTTTGATCCTAACACCGTGATGCGAACTTGAAAAATTGAAAACTTAATTGCTTGTCTTTTAGTCGAAAGATTCGGTCGTGAATACGTTGCAATACTAAGTGTATTGTGGAAAACAAGTGATTTGAAAACGATATCGCGTTGTAACTGATAAAATCTCTACGTCTTATTAAAGTTTTCATGCAGTCAAAATGTTGGAAAAAATCACAAAGTGAGAAATCAACAATAGTGCACGTCGTGCATCATGAAACCAGCGGGAAAATATCAGGCACTACGAAAGCTGTTTTATCTACACACTTTAATAGACCCTAGAATGCACCAGTTCATAAGATAATACTAGTAGTGTTTGCGAATTTGTTTTCATTCACGAATGACAAAAGTTAAGTGACTTGTAAATACATGCACAGGCGTAATTTCATAAATCGGTTGCTCGACGTTTACCGGAGCTAACGTGTTCTGCGATTAATAATCGTGTACTTTACGTAATAGTAATTGGACCGAGTGGAGTACAATTCAGGGAGTAATCGCGCGAGTAATTTCAAAATCAGACGAGCGCGAAGCGCGAGGCCGATTTGAAAATACGAGCGCGATTACTCCCTGAATTGTACGACACGAGGTCCAATTACTAATTAATCGTATCTATAACAAATTTCGAGGTCCAATTACTAATTAATCGTATCTATAACAAATTTCGGAATTAAAAATTTCTTTTGGGAAGGTCTTTTGAGCGAAAACGTCTGTAGCGCTTTCCATATGTTTTGAAAACTGCAGGAAACGTTTGCAAAGGAAGCCATTAAAGCGCGCGTAATTGACGTGAAAATCACGTGGGTATCCAATTACAGGTGTCCAATTACAAAAAGTTCAAATTGGATACCTGTAATTGGACACCCACGTGATCGCGCGTCGATTACGTGACAAATAGGCGCGCGGAGAACCAATCACGATCGAGAATTTTGTTATAGATACGATTAAGTTAATAATCGTAAAATTCACGATTATTAATCGTGTGTGGAAGATTCTACGGTTAATAATCTTGGAACGCGCGATTATTAATCGCGTCTAACAAGCAAACGTGGTTAATAATCGTATGTTGCCGATCATGTTGAAAACTTACTTGACCGACACCTAGACACGAAGTTTCAGGATTTAAGCTAACGGTCGACTCTTTGATATCCGCTCTTCTAAAAAATTCTGCGACGGTGTGCATAGTACGATTAATAATTGTAGTTATGTCCGCCTTACTTATCCCGTTAGCAGCCTTTCACAGTTGGAAAGTAGCCGACGCTCTGAGTCCATTGTTATAAGGCCGGTCGTCAAGGCAGCAACACGGTGACACAAAAGTAGAAAACTTCGGAAGCGAAAATTTTTCCTTCAAACGGAATCCAGCGGGTTAAACAAAATGGTTAAATGAAGTCCAAAAACTAACGCCTACATGACAGATAGAATTTATCGATATCAAGCTTTTTCATGTGGTTTTGAAACACGTACGCCGCCAAATGCAAAAACAAAACGCTGTCGATCGATCGGATGCGCAAGTATACGCGCCGAGTCTTTGCATCGTCTTTGGAAAAATATACCTCAAAAAGAACATCGAATAAAACCGAAGACACACGTCTGGGAGAGAAGTGTATTCTCTGTGTGATTTTTTTAGTGTGTGTTATATACTACGAGAATGCGCTATGCAAATTTAGTCGTAAAGCCGTCACGCAACACTGTGCGAGAATTGGCTGTTACCAGCCGCTCCGTATCTGCTCTAAATATGAGCGCTTCAGGAAAATCGAAGCTATCTTTGTAAATAAGAAAAATTCCTCTCAAATAGGAATAAGTCTTAAGTCGCACATTTTCACTAGTCCGTGTAGCAGTATTGAAACCGCAGTGAGTCGTGAGTGCGAAGAAGCGTCAATGCTGAATTTTTTCAGAGTCTGTTTTGGCGTGGTTGTTCTTTGTTTACAAAAAAAAATCCAACTATCTGCTGAAACGAATAAAACTTTCATGGGGAAGGTTGCAAATTTTAAAAAGGTTTTTTCTTTGAGTAGTTATAAGTCTTGATTTGCCTTGTCTGGATGTCTTAGCTTGTTTTGGCGCCAAAATGTTTATTACGCGGGAAAAATAGGCCTGCCATAGTAGAAGATTAAATATTTAAAATGGGATGGATTTCCATGCATGTTATTTCCCTAAAACACCATTCAACATTGACATGAATGTACTTGATAGCCAGATTATTTTATGGCCTTTACCAGAAAATGGGCTTACCTCCGAAACCAGCGTAACTTGCAAGTACTTTTCAAGGCGTCACAATCCATGTGTCACTCATACGTCTCAAAACTCGTTTACAAGGTCTTTAAAACACTGCTCTTTCAATTTCATTCATTAACTGACGTTGGTGTGATTCCTTTATTTTAACAGCTATCGATGATCTGTCTTCACTGGTTTGCATTCGCAAGCCTGAGGCTGGTGTGTAAAGCAATCTCCAAGTGGCGTTTAGTCCTTGTAAATACACCGCAACTGATATTGATGAAAGTTGGTTCTTGTTGTCACGATGACTCCCTCCCTCGTGTATTAAACATGGCAACAGAGTCAGCTTCAGAAACAAAAAAACCGAGCGAATATTCATTTCCTGTCCTCGCAAGAACAACAATCAAGCTAGGAAGGGGCGTGGGTCCATTCCTGGTTTGGGGTTACAAACTGATTTGCATTGCAGTAGGCCTTTGTAAACATGCATGCAAAGAAGTTTGTGAGGTCAAACCAGGAATAGAATGATCCATACCCCTTCTGACTCAGTCATGTACCAAACGATGCTTATTAGTTTATCGTAACTTTTGAAGCCCATAAAAAAGTCCAAAAGTTTTAGTTAGCAGAAAAATATTTTGGGCTTGCACTTTAAGATTCAACCTTACCAACTTTCACCAATCGTATATCCAGCTGATCCCTTCCTTTAGTGTTCGTCACTGTACATGTGTATGGTCCAAAGCCATTTGGGCCTTGGGGCGTTACCTGGAGTATTCCACTGTTCTCTGAGGTGGCAACTACACCAGATGAGTTTGTCCAGATATAACGTGGTGCAGGGTTGCCGTCAGCAACACAAGTCAAGTTTGTTGTAGTTCCTGCCCATGTCGGCACATCTTGGCTTGATGCTGTCTTGTTAATGACTGGAGCATCTTGTTGGTAAAATAAATAACCCTGGTTTAACTGGGCACTTGAGAACTGTATGCAAGGTTTACGCTAGGAATTAAGATCGTTAGGCCCTGTAGGCCCCGTCTCACAACTCTTCATTAATAATTGATTCTGTGGGACGTAAAACAACCCACACACTGTTCAAAAAGAGTAGGGGATGTAGTTCCCAGTGTGGTGGTCTATCTCTTGTCTGATGGTTAAATGTTCAGAGATATTAGCTATACAAGCTACTCTAAAATCCGAGGGAAAATAAAGTAATGTATATATGTATGTATCCTCTTTTAAGGAGGCTAAATGACATGATAAACCACTGGCAAATTAATATTAAACATCCATTTCTATTAATGATCAACCTTCAATTTAAAGGTGACAGACTGCAAAAAAAATGTTGCTTCTAAAAATATCTGCATGTAATAACTGTTCATCAGTACGCTACCTAAAATGTGTGCAATTCCACAATTGAAGGGCTCGGGGCAAGAACGTCCTCCCGGTTTTTGGTCGATTTTCGATGTGCTCAAGTTGGCATGTGGACTTCATTCCAGTTAAAAAAACATTGCTCTGTATTTGTTTTGGCTGATTTCCTCTTCATTTTCGAGAAATAGCGTATGCAAAAAACCCAAGTCAGCTCATTCCCTTACGTATTAATATTCATGCGCGAATTGAATTACCTGTAGAGCACGTGAAATGATTGACGGGTGGAAAGTATTGTTTGATGGTGCGACGTAGACTATACATTTGGCAGTTAAAACGTCGATTTAAGTTTCATTGATAGGAAACTTACGTGGCTGTGAGGTGTCGATTGCTAGCTAAATTCTAATCGAAACTCGCCAGTCTGGTGATCAAATGAACGTCATTTAAGTCCGTCGATCCGCAAGTCAGACACTTCTGAAAGAAGCCAGTGGTGTTTCTCTGTGCTTTCCAAACGCTGGAACAAATCGGCGTTTCGCAGTACAGAGTACTGAGCCAGGCGGGACAGTCTGAAAGCAACTCTCGTCTTAAAAGCGGCCCGCAGTTGAGAGTCTTGGCCCATTAATTTTGCCAAAGGTTGCCGTGCTAGAAATTCGGAAAGTAGAGTTGTTTTTTGACTTACCGGTAGGCGAAAAATATTGGATGTTTGAAGACGTGTTGCCCGCACTCGAAAGGATGTTTTTATGCCCACAACTCAATGCGACCACAGAGGGCGCTGTCTCCTTGAAAAGTTCTCGCGAGGACTGGAAATGAATATTTGCTCGGCTGCGGTGGGAAAATTTTCAGTTTGGAGTGGAAACATTACGGAGAATTCATCTAAGAGTGGGAAATCGGCAAGACGAGCAGTCAGTCCGTTTTTGATGAGCTGAGTATCTTGCTAACAGTGCATCTTCCATCGGTTTTCATTTCTAAACGGCACTTTCAGAATAGTAAGTTTTGCGTGGTTTTGGCGGTTGAGAAACGTTGGCAATGGATTCATTTTCATCGTCAAATGGAAAATATGGAAGGAAATGGTATTAAAGGTCAAGACTTTGGACAACATACATGTACTTAACTAGTTCTGAAGATATTCTTTAGCTTCAAACTGCCAAAAATTTGCATACCCGGTATATTGAATTATGAAATTCGATCGCACGCAATGGTCTGTCACACGACTTGCGTGAAAATAATTTTATCTGTTTATCTGGGGTGAAAATGCTTTTTGCTGTTAATCTCGGGTGAAAATACTTTTTGATGATGTTTACAAGACTCCATATAAGCGAACTATATAACTGAGGTACTCGATGCAAAAGTGATTTGTATGTTAAAATACACCAGCATGTTTATCTTTATATGTGTTCACATAACCAGACAGAGGGCACTGTCACCTTGTCACGTCATTTGTGCTTTGAATATTTGCTGCGTGCGGCAAAGAAACTTTTCCTTGCACTGGTTTTCCAAGATACTCAGCTCATCGAAAACGGACTGACTTCTCGTCTTGCCGATTTCCCACTCTTAGATGAATTCTCCGTAATGTTTCCGCTCCGAACTGAAAATTTTCCCACCGCAGCCGAGCGAATATTCATTTCCAGTCCTCGCAAGAACTTTTCAAGGAGACAGCGCCCTCTGTGGTCGCATTGAGTTGTGGGCATAAAAACATTCTTTTGAGTGTGGGCAACACGTCTTCAAACATCCGATATTTTTCGCCTACCGGTAAGTCAAAAAACAACTCTCCTTTCCGAATTTCTAGCACGGCAACCTTTGGCAAATGGGCCAAGACTCTCAACTGCGGGCCGCTTTTAAGACGAGAGTTGCTTTCAGACTGTCCCGCCTGGCTCAGTACTCTGTACTGCGAAACGCCGATTTGTTCCAGCGTTTGGAAAGCACAGAGAAACACCACTGGCTTCTTTCAGAAGTGTCTGACTTGCGGATCGACGGACTTAAATGACGTTCATTTGATCACCAGACTGGCGAGTTTCGATTAAATTTAGCTAGCAATCGACACCTCACAGCCACGTAAGTTTCCTATCAATGAAACTTAAATCGACGTTTTAACTGCCAAATGTATAGTCTACGTCGCACCATCAAACAATACTTTCCACCCGTCAATCATTTCACGTGCTCTACAGGTAATTCAATTCGCGCATGAATATTAATACGTAAGGGAATGAGCTGACTTGGGTTTTTTGCATACGCTATTTCTCGAAAATGAAGAGGAAATCAGCCAAAACAAATACAGAGCAATGTTTTTTTAACTGGAATGAAGTCCACATGCCAACTTGAGCACATCGAAAATCGACCAAAAACCGGGAGGACGTTCTTGCCCCGAGCCCTTCAATTGTGGAATTGCACACATTTTAGGTATCGTACTGATGAACAGTTATTACATGCAGATATTTTTAGAAGCAACATTTTTTTTGCAGTCTGTCACCTTTTAAATTGAAGGTTGATCATTAATAGAAATGGATGTTTAATATTAATTTGCCAGTGGTTTATCATGTCATTTAGCCTCCTTAAAGGAGGATACATACATATATACATTACTTTATTTTCCCTCGGATTTAAGAGTAGCTTGTATAGCTAATATCTCTGAACATTTAACCATCAGACAAGAGATAGACCACCACACTGGGAACTACATCCCCTACTCTTTTTGAACAGTGTGTGGGTTGTTTTACGTCCCACAGAATCAATTATTAATGAAGAGTTGTGAGACGGGGCCTACAGGGCCTAACGATCTTAATTCCTAGCGTAAACCTTGCATACAGTTCTCAAGTGCCCAGTTAAACCAGGGTTATTTATTTTACCAACAAGATGCTCCAGTCATTAACAAGACAGCATCAAGCCAAGATGTGCCGACATGGGCAGGAACTACAACAAACTTGACTTGTGTTGCTGACGGCAACCCTGCACCACGTTATATCTGGACAAACTCATCTGGTGTAGTTGCCACCTCAGAGAACAGTGGAATACTCCAGGTAACGCCCCAAGGCCCAAATGGCTTTGGACCATACACATGTACAGTGACGAACACTAAAGGAAGGGATCAGCTGGATATACGATTGGTGAAAGTTGGTAAGGTTGAATCTTAAAGTGCAAGCCCAAAATATTTTTTCTGCTAACTAAAACTTTTGGACTTTTTTATGGGCTTCAAAAGTTACGATAAACTAATAAGCATCGTTTGGTACATGACTGAGTCAGAAGGGGTATGGATCATTCTATTCCTGGTTTGACCTCACAAACTTCTTTGCATGCATGTTTACAAAGGCCTACTGCAATGCAAATCAGTTTGTAACCCCAAACCAGGAATGGACCCACGCCCCTTCCTAGCTTGGTTTTGTAAAAGATGATGGCTAGATTTTGTAACTTTTACAGCCTGTAAAAAGTCAACATTTGGTTTAAAAAGGTGGCAAAAGGTGCAATGTGTTTTGAACAGGTGCAAAATATTTATTTTAGTGAAAAAAGTATTTTGGGTTAACGTTAGGGGCACTTTAGCATGCATTTAAGGATTTCATCCACATATTCAAAATTTAGGACCTCTTTTTTTTGCAGCACTTTGAAAACATTCCGTTCTTCTTGTCATTTCATGTCCAGTTTCAGTAATCCAAGCAGGAAAAACTGTGCTAAGTGACGCGTTGAATGCGTATTTTGGCCCGAGTTTTCTCGAAAACTGAGCGCAAAAAAGCGAAAAAAAAATATAGGGCAATGTTCTTCTAATGTATCAAAGGCCACATTGAAACATTCAGGTCATTTGGACGAAAACAGCAAAATGACCAAAATCGTCACTTACGCCCTTCTTCCACTGAGCCGTTCATATGACGATTCCTAAAATGGCTGTCTGGATCTTTCTGACTTGCCGTCTCAACGCTCGGGGCAATGCTATTCTTATCAGATAAAAACATCGATTGTTGATACTTTTGCGAAACTTTGCGCTCAATAATCAACTGTAGTTGAAATAGCGATTGTCTTGTAAAAGCAAACTAATGAAACAAGTTTTTAAATCATTACTTGATCATGGGAGGATGCAGATAAAGAGAAACATATTATTTTAAGTTTCCTTGCCATTAAAATCGATCTACAGCTGTATCAATTGCTTGTTTATCACGCCGACGTATCTTTGAGGAAAAAAGCTTATCGTCTTGAACAATGAGAAACTTTGAAAATTAGAGTGATTCAAACTAAGAGATGCTTTTTTTTTAATCAGACACTTTCAGATTTACATTTCATATGTGACTCCCATCGTTCGGCTTTCTGCAAAGTAAACAAAACTTCTGAACTATTTGTTTTCGCAGTGTTTTGTTCACTGGATCCTTGTGGGAGAAATGTGAGACAAAATTTTAACAATTCATTACAATAGTAATTACTTACTATTGTCTTTTACCGAGGCATTACCGCAGCAAATTCACCACGGCTTTCGGTTGCTTTTGGTATTGGGTTATTCCAGAAAAAAATCCAACCCCCCCCCCCCCGACGGATGGGGTCGTTTTTTAACCCCCCCTCTCACCTGGATTTCCTGAAGCCCAAGACCCCCCCTCCTGTCTGGATTTCCAAGACAAAAGACCCCAGCTCCCGCCTGGATTTCCGGGAAAAAAATATTAGGCTTAAATTTTTAATATTTTAATAGAAAATACACACAATCACGTATAGAAGATGTTCTTTTTAAATTTCTAAAGCTTTGGCTAAATTATATCAAATTCTGTTGCGTGGAACTAAGAAAAGAAAGGAGCAAAAATGCTAAAACGCGAACGACTAAGAGGGGAATCCGGCTGAAGTTTAAAAAAAAAACTGAGAAGCAGGCAGGCAGACTAGGCTGATAATTGTAGACCTAGATGAAAAACTAAAAAAAAACCCTAAAGAATGCAAAGTGCGAAGGTGTGAAAGTAAATCAGTTGTTTACTTTCTTTACTAGTATCATTACACGAAACAACCGAGATTTCAACGGGGCTAACGTGAAATTACTCAACGGTGGCGCGCTGGGTCTGGGTATGAGTAAAAATGTGTCAGGCGTTTCAAATTCTTTGTTGCAATAATAAGGTTGCGACGGCTCTTTCTTTAGTATCTTGTTCGCGTTTTCTGCTATAAAAGGACCTGCGAAGGAACTTAGATTATCATTTATGTCAGGTGAGAAATATGTGAACAAAATATTTCTACTATTTTCAGGGTCTGAGGGCGCTTAAGTGTCACCGAACTAAACGTTCGAATCGCGTGAACTATCCGTTGAAATGACCCCTGCAGAAGACTTTTTCGAGTTCAACCCCCCCTCCCGCCTGGATTTCCAGGGTCTTTGACCCCCCTCCCGCGAGAATTTCCAGAATCCCATCCGTCGGGGGAGTGTGGATTTTTTCTGGAACAACCCATTGCTGCATTTTCGGTTTCGGTGATTCCGCGGTGGATTCACGGCAAACAACATCGGCAAAGACGAGGTTTTACAGCATGCTAATGGGGCGATAGTGTAGAGCGGTACTGTACATGTATACCCAAAAATCGCCAAAAAGTTCACAAAATATCCCACAATATACAGCTTTGTGAGATGAGCAGAGGGATTTTAGATTGCTTGAAATGCGAACAAGATATTAATGTGAAATCCACGTTAAAAAAAGTCGCTAAGACATGATGTTTAGGTTAACTCCCGCCTGATACAGTCTGTAGGTTGCATTGGTTATTTCCTGGGCCTTTCAATAATTGCCAACTTTTAGGATTTACGTCTTTAACTTATAATAATATTAATGCATGAGCTGATGTAGGCTCATGGGAAAGTTCACTATGCATGAAAATAAAGCAAAATGCAGTAATGTCTTGAATTGTATTATTTTACTCAGAGCCGAGTCCTCCACAGAATGTTGAAGTGAATGCGATTAATAGCACTGCAATTCTTGTGAAGTGGAAAGCACCTCTATACCCCAATGGACTTCTGAAGTTATACACTGTCTTGTATGAAAGAACACCATACTTTAAAACTGGTGACCCTATATTGGAGACAGTCAAAGCCAATGTTACAGAAAAGACCATTGGTGGCCTTTCTCCATTTACCAACTACACTGTACAAGTCATGGTGGTAAATGATTTGACGGGAACAGAAAGTAAACCTGTGACTGTTGTAACAATGTCTGCAGGTAAAAGGCAGTCTCTTAAGTTGGTATGATATCTGTACAATGTATGCTTACATCGTAGATTCCCTCCCCCCTCCTCTGCCTCCCACACCTAAAATACGTTGTGCATACGATGCAGACCAATGAATCATTTTCTTTCACCTAAATAGTAATATTTGGCAATAAAATCTAAAAATTATATAAAACAGGGGTCTATCTAATTCTGGAGTGTTTTTTTTAATTCTGGAGTAAAAATTACACGGTTATTAACCTAAACATGCGCTTTTTATGGTTATTAATCTGGTTTGGCGATACTTTACGACTATTAATCGTGAAGAACGTGTTCTGTGATTAATAATCGTGTACCCTACGGTTAACAATCGTAAAATTCACGATTATTAATCGTGTTTGGGAGATTATATTTAATCGCATCTGACAGGCAAACACGGTTAATAATCGTATGTTACCGATCTCGGTCACAACAGACAGTGAAGACAGATTTGATTTGACAGGCCGCCATTACGAGAATTTTTTCAAAGTTAAGCACTACTCTCGCCGGGGCTGGCTTTGATATAAATATTACACAAATGAATCCTTGAGGTGGTTAAATTTCTCTTGACTGTTGTTTTTATGGGGTTAGTCGGTTCGCGAATGATATTTTACTCGCTTTTCACTCTTCGGGGAACGCCAACGCGAGAAGTTGGCCGGATTAACAGCGCGAGCGATGATGTGAGATAAAACTTTGACAACGATAACTAGGTCAACGAGGCCGTCTAATCAAATCTTTTGCAATCAACCACGGAAAAAGAGAATTGATTTATTTAACACAGTGGCTATATGCCGTTATTTTAATCCATTTCAAAACTCCCAAATGAATCTCATAGTTTGATCCTAACACCGTGAAATTGACAAGATGCGAACTTGAAAAATTCAAAACTTAATTGCCTGTCTTTTAGTCGAAAGATTCGGTCGTGAATACGCTGCAATAGTAAGCGTATTCTGGAAAACAAGTGATTTGAAAACGATATCGTGTTGTAACTGATAAAATCTCTAAGTCTTATTAAAGTTTTCATGCAGTCAAAATGTGGGAAAAAATCACAAAGTGAGAATCAACAATGGTGCACGTCGTACATCAAGCAACCAGAGGGAAAATATCAGGCACTACGAAAGCTGTTTTATCTACACACTTAAACCCTAAAATGCACCAGTTCATAAGATAATAGTGTTTGCGAATTTGTTTTCATTCACGAATGACAAAAGTTAAGTGACTTGTAAACACAGGCGTAAAATTACATAAATCGGTTGCAGGAGGTTTACTGGAGCTAACGTGTTCTGCGATTAATAATCGTGTACTTTACAGTTAATAATCGTAAAATTCACGATTATTAATCGTGTTTGGGAGATTATACGATTAATAATCGTAGAACGCGCGATTATTGATCGCATCTGACAGACAAACACGGTTAATAATCGTATGTTACCGATCTCGGTCACAACAAACAGTTGAAGACAGATTTGATTTGACCGACGAGAAATTTTTCAAAGTTAAGCGCTACTCTCGCCGGGGCTGGCTTTGATATAGATATTACACAAATGAACCCTTGAGGTGAGTAGTATAGTGTTTGGGGGTATCAGCGCAAAAATTAATTTAGGGGGGTGTTTTAGCAAAATGATCTCGGATTTTGGAAAAACTATAGTTATTTTATTTTTGATCTCGTATTAAAATGCGTGACATTCTCGGAAAAATCACCAAGCGTGACATTCTCGGAAAAACAGGAAATGAGTCATCACCTATAGCTATTATTTCTCACGTGGAACCATCCGATGGTTACATAATTTGTCGAAGCAATTAAAGATGCAGAAAAAAATAGCAAAACTGGTGGCCACCAGAACCTCTCATGAGGGACTTAATTTGGAATTTGAATCACCACCCGTCCCTCATGAGAGGTTTTTTTTTTTTTTTTTTGTATTCCCACCTCCACACCACCAGAGCACTATCATTTTTTTCCCACCTCCACTCCGCTCTGGCCCTATCAGACCCTCTTAGGGCCAAGTATTTGTTTATTTGTTTTTTTCACCCTCCGGCTTGAGATTGAACCGGCACTTCTGTCAAGCCTAAGCTCCACTATAGCTCTACCCAACAATCCGACACCATCTCAGGGTGATTTTTTTATTATTTATTTTTTTATTTTTTTAACCCATGGAATAACGGCGGGGGTTTTTCGTTATTCCACGGGGTGGCTTGTATACATTTCGCTAACGAAAGGCCCCCGCTTTTTCCAATCGTTAGATACTCTGTATACAAGCCACACTTTATCTGTGTAAAAAACCCTTATATTTGCGTTTGTATTTTCATTTTTATGCTTGTGGTACATAAATGAAATTTTCAAAGATAAAAAATAATACGCATGTGTAAAAAGCGAAAAATCTAGAATCCCCTAAACATAGTGACGTAGTTTGATGACTCATTCGAAAGGGAAACCCCCCGACAAATGTTCCTGTCACATATGTTAATTCTTCGGGTAAAGGGTCAGAAAGAGGGCAGTATTTTAAATTAAATATACAACAAAACTCACAATACTATCCTGAACTGGGCAAATCAGTGGGTTTGAGGCGATAAAAACACCGCAACAGCTAGATTTTATAATGTCCATATGCATAGCTTGTCACGCCATTATCGTGAATATACCGCTTATCATCAAAACAGCTGAGTGATACTTTATTTATCTCATAACTTCCTAGTTGATGGTTTTGGCTTCTGATTGTTTTCATTCTATGATGCAACTGTTTATTATCAAATAGTGTCTCTTTATAATTTTCATGTTTGATGTTATTCTTAATAATATTCTTCTTAATTCCTTTCGCTGTCTTCCCTCCTTTTTGGCTGTCTTTCATATAGCTATACATTTTCGATCGTAGACCGATGAATTCACAAATTGGAACTCCTGCAGCCTCATCTTTGAATTTACCAATTACTTTTTTATTCGCCTTATCGAAATATGGAGAGCATTCTGGGTAGTCGCTGTTGTCAAATTTATTTTTATCCTTCCAGAAATGTCTATAGACGTCTTGGGTTTCAATTTCATAGGTCAATGAGTCAGTGTCTGTGAAGAGCAGCTTCGCCTTGTTTCCATACTTCCCTTTAATGTAGCTGTAGTGGAATTCGTACATCAGTGTCTTGCTTAGATCAAGGATACACATTCCTACATATGCTGGACGGTTTAAAGTAAGTGTTTCTTTTATCTTATGAACAGCTACTAGATTTTCATTGAAGATTTTACTGCTAACATATGTCGGTTTAGCAGCCATATTCAATAGCTTCTTCTCATCAGTCACCAATCTGACGTCTACTCGCTTTCTGAGATTCTCCATAGTTTTACCAAATACTGAGTTATTCATCAACTTGAAAAAGTCTTTCTCAAAGGCATTTTTAGCATTGGTTCTTTTCTGTGTGTTGAAGTCGATGTACTGTCTGAGCCATGGGGATTGATTGAACTCTAACACTCGATGGACTTTATAGTTATTTTCAAACCGAGATCAGTATATAATTGGAGGTTCCTATAATGGAGCACGTATTTTTCTTTGTTGCTTAATGTTGGTATCAGTTTATGTACCAAACCAGTTGATATATTGAATTTGCTAGCTATTTTCTTACAATAATCTGATAGCATGTCCCCAGTCACTTTAATTTTTTCCGGTCCCAGTGGATAGTCATTGTGAAGATCATGTAACTCTTGGGGGTATTCAAGGTCAACTTCAAGTATCAAACCTTTGTTGCTGTCTTCTTTATACTTAGCCAGGTCTAAATTATTGATCCGCTTTTCTGTCAACCATTTGAAACCACCGGTTGGTAAATATTGACTCATAGCCCAACCATACAAATTATTAGCATCAAGATACATTATGTACTTCGAGGGCGCCTTCTCGTCGTAATCGTTCATGTACTTGTTATTTGCTTTGCCGTAACGGTTGGCTATATAGCTGATACCACCTCGCATACCCTTTTCAATGAACTGGAACATATCAATGTCAGTCATTAATTCCAGTTTGATATTTGTCATCTTTAACATAGCATCCCAAGATAGCCCTGGAGATGTGAAATAGTGACACGGGTCCAGTTTGTAGTACTCAAGGCATGTTTTTCTGAAGTTTTCAAATACATCAGCCAGTAGGAGTACATCTGTTTTAGGGTACAGATCATGATAATCGCCCATATTTTTGATTGAGAATGTATTCCACACATTTTGAGCATGCGCATAGTCTTCATCTGATATATGCTCATCACTCAATACACTGTAGAATTCTTCTTTTGACGGCAGCTTTTGGTTAAATTTTATCGAAACTATCCATATAGTCATAAGGATAAACACCTTTTTGCGCCATCAAATTAAGATCCTTTCCCTTGAACTCTTGTGAGGTGTATTTTAAGGCTTCTTTTGGTAGATTGCCTACAAGTTTTTCCAAACTGGAGCTCATGAACTGGAAACTATCAATGAAAGTTAAGTGATTGCCAAGCATGAAAGCCATATACTTCTCCATGTTATTTGGGATAGCATTGATATTCATTTGACAGTCTTCACCTTTCTTGTTTTTGTAAGTGTGCTTCTTAACAATGGCTCCAATCTCCTGCATAATAAAATGACTATCATAGCCTCTTAGATTGTGAAATATGACTGGTATCTTTATTTCATCTGGGTTCACTCTGAGTTTCAGATTACAATCTTGGTGAGCAGAACCTCTGTACTTGCCGGTAATATGACAATGATCTCGAACTCGGATATCTTTGTCAGTGTATTTTTTATCACAAATGTGACAAACTTTGGCTTTATGGAATTTCTCTTCATCATCTTTAGTCATTTTCAATGGTTTGTTAAAATTTTTTTTCACAACATTCTTGCAATATTTGACTTCCTCCAGCATAGCTTCCATAAATTTGTACACAGCCTTTTCACCCCTGAATATTACTGCTGGTTTGCTGTATTTATCATCATAACAACAAACTACTTTATAGCCGTAGCCACAGTCAGTATGCTTCTGATAAGCCTCTGTATATGATTTATCACTGTTGGGTTGGCAACCGTGTATTTTTTCAGTGATGGCCTCAAAATCAGCATAGATCACAAATGGTACCTGCTGTTGTTTATGAAAGTTGTTGAATTTCAGTATGTTGTTATCTTTGTTTGGCATTTTTATTGCCTGTGTGCCATTTACTTGCATGCAGTTGTCCTTGTGATCATTCAGAACCCTTTCAGAGCTGAAGCATTGAAGACAGTGCATACAAAAGTGTTTTCTTTCTTTGTACTTTGTTTGATTGTACATAAACTTATTGAAATCTTTGATTAGCACATAATGCTTGTTTTCATTTTCAGTTATAAGAAGCAGATTCAAGCAGTCTGCATATTTCTCTTTTGATACATATATTGGATATGGTTGTTTATCCTCATAACCGAAAACATTGATGTTGATCTCATTTTGTTTTTCAATCTTATTGTAATGTTTGGTAGTCACTGGAAATTCAATCCCTATATAATCCAATTTTTCAATGTATTGCTTGTCTGATTTTTTAATCCTCTGTGGATCTTTGTCTTGTGGGTTCAGGTGTCTGATGTGGCACCATCGGAAGCATTCATTATCCTCATTTTTCAAGTTAATTAAACCTTTTTTATTTCGTAATTCTGCTGGCAGTTTTATGTATGAAGAACCTCTCATTGGTTTATATTTCACAACATTAAGATAATGGCTGTCAACAGATTCAATTGTCCAACCAGAACCTTCAGATACCCAAACTGCAATCTTATTCATTATTTGGTCTTTTGACAACTGTAGTGATTCAGTTACTTCCAGATTATTCACAATTGTTTGAGCTACACTGTTGAAATATGCGGTTTTGTATTCTATTGCTCCGTCAGTCATTTTTGCGAATGTTACCTTTAGCGTTTCAACGAATTTGAGACCTTTAATTTCATTCAACAATTTTATAATATTATATGCAACAGCCTTTCTTGTGTTTTGCAGTTGCGCAAGCGGGTCTTTGTCATTTTTTATACCGATTTCAAAAGATTTTGTGAAACCTTTCAAAGCCTTATCAACTTGCTCTATCTTAGTCCTTGGTGCAGGCGTTGGTTTCTGAATCACCTGTTTGGTTCTGGGGGCTGGGATCGGTCTCTTTTTCAATTGTTCTATTTCTTCCAACCATTCTTTTGGTGGTGCTGGTAATCTTTTTCTTTCGAAGTAATCAACCAATTCTCTCACTGTTGGTCTTTGTGTTGTTCTCTTCAGATTTTTATTTCTAGGTGGGGGGGTTGGTGTATAATCATCAACTATAACAACCTTTGGCTTCTGCTGTTGTTGATTCTTAAGCAGTAAATTAATGAGCTGGGATTTGCTCAGTTTTTTCAAACTTTTCTTATTCATACTATTTAGTGAGATAAAATTTTCCATTTATATAATAACTATATGAATATTTTTTTGTTTAACTAGTTTTAATATGCGTTTAAGTAGGACCAATAATTCAAGTGATCCAAATACTGGATCCTTTGAACAGTTTTAAATTTTGTTTTTTTGATGCTTTTTTGTTTTTGTGTGAAGCGTTTTACCGGCCATTGTGTAATTTTTACCATTATTACAAACTTCACAGAACCATTCTTTATTTAGCATATAGGTAGTCTTACGTTTTCTTTTTTCATCATCGCTTAATACTCTGGGCCTTCCTCGACCTCTTTTGACATTTTGATTCTCCATAATATATAGTTATATAAATTATTTTTTTAAATATCTTTCTCTTCTTGATAAGTATTTTATACTCTCCTCCAAGTGCTTAGTTATTTCGTGGATTAAATCTTCGAAACAGTTGCTAACGATGTATTTACAATTGTTTTTCTCATACATCTGCTTCATATTTATTTGTTTGTCTGACACTTTATACACACCTGTTGGGCTTTTAAATTCAAGACAAAGAGCATTATATTTTCTAGTGGGATTCATCAGCATTAAATCACATTGTCCAGCCATATATCCTTTCTTATAACTTCTGATTCTCATGTTTGGGCTTATTTGATTTTCACCAAGACCGACTATCATTAATGCGTCTTCATATCTCTTTCTGATGAATGAAACAATCTTATAATGCAGATCATCTTCACTTTCAATCATCAGCATATTATTGCTTCTGTCATTGAACTGTTTGTAATATCCCTGTTTCCTGATTGATGGCAATACTTTTGATGTAACCCAATGTTTGAATTTTACAGCTTCTTGTTTTTTAGAAGATAATATTAGTGAATAAAATCCAGATTCATTTATAAAAAAACATTTGAAAGTTTTTTCGGGGGTCTCAGCACGAGGGACCATTTTTGTCCCCCGTGAATCAGTGGCCTCAGCACGAGGGACCATTTTTGTCCCCCGTGAATTTATGCTGATTTTGTGGTCTCTTAAGATTTTGTCATCCGATACAACATAATCTCTGATTGCTCTTTGTGGATTTTTATAGTCAAGAATTTTAGCAACGTCTCTTCCTCTGAACCAAACGTCATTGTTATCATCAAGATAGCAATCTATTGATACATCCAATTCTTTATTATCGTAGGAATATTTTTGCATTTGTATATTATAGTAATTTATTTTATTTTTAAATAATAGCCAGAAATAATCATATTTTTGGCTACATATAATAGCGAATAACAGTATATATACTGAAGTTTCTTCTACATATATGTTAGATAATTTTCTCTTTATAATATGTCTTTTAAATCCTTGAACAGTATCCAACTGTTGAAGTCATCACTATATCCCTTCCACTTCACCAAAGCTTGTTTCTTCTTGTAATCTCTGCGAATGACTTTATCAATACGGAATACATCCTGTCTGGCTTTCAATAATTCAGCTTCATAAAAACTCCCTTCAATATCTTCTCCTCTAAGATCTTTTAGTTTGTAAGTGATTGGATTAGTGTATTGGATTTTATCAACTGTAAACACTTCTTCAGTCCAATTTGGTGTATAGCCCTTGTCGAACACATTCCGTTTATACTTGGATATTCGGACCTTATCACCTATTTTAAATTTTGGTTTCTGTTTTAATGGCTCCATATCACCATACAAATTGAAGTAAACAGTTCCTTCATTCCTCTTATCAGATGCTTCAACGGGTGTCATCTTTATGCTTAAATGTTTTGTGTTGTTGTACTGTTTCACTAATTTTGGTAACATGTCTAAATATGTATTACCTTGAACAGTGAACTGCTTCCACATTTTGGACTTCATTGTCCTATTCCATCTTTCAACTACTGATGACTTCTCTTCATTCTCAGTTGAGTACATCTGTACACTATGTTTCTCTAATAGGTCTTTCACATGTTTGTTGTAAAACTCTTTTCCCTTGTCGACCCATAAATACTGTGGTTTTCTGCCTTCCTTGAATATTGTTTTGAATGCTTCAGTGACAGATTCACCTTTCTTATCCTTCAATGGGACAATCCAACCATATTTGCTGAAGACATCAATGACCATAAGAAGATATCGATAACCTTTATTCCATTTACTGAACTGTTGCATTTCAACTAGATCACTTGCCCATATTTCATCAATTTTATTTACAATCACACGCCGCCGAGTGAAATTTCGTTTTATGGGTGCATGTAATTCATCAGCTAGTTTTTCTTGCCAGTTTTCTTCACTCGACGGCTTTTTCCGTTTTTTGAAACACCAAGACCTAATTTCTGTTTTTTGTCAATTAAGAATCTAGCTGTTTGACCCCATTTTGGCATCTCACCATATGGTATTTGATCGAGAGATTTTACCATTGTTCTATCACAATCACCTTTGTCTTTTTTCATGTCATAACAAATATCATGATAAGCTGCTATTTCATCTACTTTATTGTAAGGTAGGACATTCCATTTTAACACCTCTCCAGTCAATGGATCATATTCCAGTTGTTCATCCAATGGATTATAAGGGCCCATATATTTATACTTACTTGGAGTCCAACCTGCTTTTGGTTAAGGAAGCTTGCCAATAACCTTATGAATATCAATAGCACCACCGCGAGTATAATCAATGCCTTTAATATCTGTTTTATGGGTTTGTCTCTTGTCAGCACGCTTTGGACGTATTTTTGTACTTAAATCAAATAATGCTTTTTTTCCAACTGAACTAATAGCCGGCTTTGCTAGGGAAAGTCCTTTGTCAATCAAATACTGTTGATTTTTTGGATTTCTGAGAGCTTCTGAAGCGTAATATCTTCCAGCTTGCAATGCCTTTTTACCAATCATTGGAGCCGCATGACCAAGCAAATCTAATCCAGTTGTTAATAATGTTGATCCTATGCCCGCCCCTTCAGACGGGCTAATTAGTTTCCCCGATTTCTGACAAATTTAGTCTTTGTGATTCCACATTCAGCACAAGTACATTTCATCACAGTTCGACCATTTTTAGTCTTCTGATATCTTTCACTTCCTGGTACACATTCAGTGACTTTCTTCTGTTTCACACAATAAGACTTCATATACCAATAGGTTAGATATTTTCGAAATAATCTATAATGAATCTGTGATTGACACTTGTGTCTGTGGGATCAAAATCAGCATTATGTATTGTGTTCAGAATCGATTTACCATTCTGTCTCTCAAGAAGATAGTACAAACACCAATATCCACACAATACTGAATCCCTTTCTTGTATCTCATCTCCAGAGTATTCAAGTTGTTTTCCACTTGTAGCCATGTATTTCTGTACTTCTGTTGGCATCATTAAACCAAATGAGTCAAAGTATTCACAGTATCTATCACCAATTCGATAACATACCCAGTGAGTACCAGGTCCAATCTGACTGTCGAGATTGACTATTCCACATTCATTGTTTCTCATCAGGTTTGGCAGATTGTCTCTTGAAAATACTCCTCTAAAATGTTTTATTCCAAGTTGTTTAACCCAATTGATTAAATCAAAGTTGGATAAGGGTTTATTTACAAAATGGTTCCTAGTATGGGGATTGAATTGAATGGACTGTTTTTGCCTAGTAGAAGTCCTTTTCCCTTTGTCTTTTTTTTTTCATTCCCATGCCTATTGGTTATCCCATGTACCAAAAACAGGAGGGGATTGCCATGGAATCATAGCATGTTTTCCACCACTTTTATTTTTATTTATTGCAATGGAATCTGGAACATGAACTGGTAATGACCGTCTTGGACGGCTGCTTTCAACATGCAAACCTTTTCCAGTTAATTTTCTAATTGCTTCTATGGCCAAAGGAATTCCAATACTGGCGAGTATTGTTCCAATACCCTTTCCAGTCTGCGCTTTTGTTGGTTTGATAACAACGTCTCCACCATACTGCATTTTTTGAATAATATCTGCCATCTGTCTCGTATTCAATAAATTTCCTACATTCAATAATTGGGATAAATTGGCATTAGGAATAAGAAATCCTCCACTTTGTTTCTTCCCAAATAGTTTATCAACACCGAGACTTGCTAATGAAGAAAGAGCACCTGTAGCCAATGCTGGAGCCGCTTTAGCTACTGCTTTACCTGCATAAGGCAATAGTCTTGTTCCAAGTGAAAAAAGACTGGACCAAAGAGAGCCTCCTTCTACAACAGCTTTTCTGATTTGATTTTTTGATATCTTGATGTCTGAACCTTTTCCTGATCTGTTTGATTTATCAGTTTGTTGATTTGTCTCTTAGTCAACATTAGTTGATCATTTCCAGACAATTCACTATGCGTCAACCTTATTGTTACAGGTGAATTTGTTGCATAAGCTTTTGCTAGCTTTTGTTTCTGACCTTGTGAAAGTGTCACTCCATGATAAGTAGTCATATAATATATGTTTATACTAAATTGTATTTAATGCAAACAATCATTTAATTTAATTATTTAATTTATTTAATTTATTTAATTTATTATTTAATTTACATTGATCTCAGAATTAATTTTCCATCAGTCTTTCTCATCTCAATATCCTGCTCATAGAGGACCAGTGCATACACACTGTAATCAGCATTTGTTGCAGCACTCAAAGTGTATTTGAAAGTCAGTTTTGTCATTCCATCTTTGATATCCTGTTTCTGTTTCGTCAAATCAAAATAAATGAAAGGGAATATTGTACCGAAATTGCCCCTGTTAAGAAGGGTACTTTCACTGAAATCATTTACAGCTTGAACATATTTCAAAACATCTCTAAATACTCTTGTTGGTTCTGTTGATGGTTTATAATGAACCTCTGGATAATCATTTCCGTTGCCAACTTCAAGATAACAATCAGTCAAGTTTGGTTATTTGCAACTGAGAATGTGTTATACAAGAATTTATTGGCTGTCTGAGACGAATCATTGGCATCATTGATGATGAATACAAAGACATGCCTGGGTTTGTTTATTCCTGTGGAAATACGGAAATTGGCTGTCTGTTGTCTTGTTGAATTGCCTCTCTCAACCATTTCTCTCATGTAAGTCCACTTTCTGTTGTCAAGATACTTGCTCATGTATAAGGACTTTCCCGCAGAATTAAAAATGATACGAGGAACAATTAGCTGGAATTTAGTTAGTACCACACGACATTCATCAGTAGCTTGCCAAATCAAATTGTCATCACTCTCAAGTGTTAGGTTCACCTCTACTTTTGAGTTAGGCATGAGTTCATCCCAAAAGCTCTTGAAAAAACCGTATCTGTTCAATGCTATCTCTGCATTTATTTCACCACCATCATTAAGCAAAGCTTTACGATCTGAGAATCCTTTGTTATAAGCAGCTTGTGCCACTCTGTTTTCAGCACCTCTGCTGGTGTCAAGATAGAAGAACTCATTGGTTCCCTGACTTACAGCATAACCCTGTGAATACTCAAGCAATGACTTAATATTTGTGGCTTGGTTTGCATCACGGCATTCATAAACATCAATACCATTCATTTTTACATTAATGGTGTTAATAAGAGCGTGAACTGAATTAACAATACCATTTCGATCTGCAGCAGCAATGTTAGCTCCATCTGCAAGCTTATTTTCTTTGAAAATAACATTAAAAGGGCATTATACCAGTCAAATGGTGTAGTCTCTCCACTGTTATCAACAACGAAACGGTAACCTGTTTTCCTCTGATGAGCATTATTTGCTACTACAGTAATAAGTGCTGTCTCTAGTTCGAACACTACATCTTCATATCTTTCGATATATTTTGAGTCACGATAGTTTGACATATATTATTGTGTTAGATAAAAGTTATTTGATTTTACGAGGTCTGCCTCTCTTTCTTTTGATTAAACCACCAGTCTGGCTCACACTCTCAGTTCCACTCTTGTTTCCACTTTTTCTCTTTTTCAAAAGTTCTATGATTTTGTCACCAGCTTTTTTGCCAGCGTGTTCACCAATTGTTGTGGCTGCTTTTTCAGCTGCTTTTTTTCCAGCTGTTTTGATCATATCAGTCACAATACCTTCACCATGTTGTTCATATTTTTTAAACTCAAACCGTTTCATATACTATTAGGTTTTATAATTCCACACCTCTCAAGAATAACTCAATATACCAATCTATCCCATTTAAATCAACTGGTTGTCTAGAAGAATCAGTGACATAAAAACGTATTGAGCTGATTGTGTGTGTTGAGACAGGATTCCATGAAAGAAAACGAGGTTTGTAAGTGAAAGGTAAACTTCTAACGAGATCTGTGACTGGTATAACTGCGATTGTATTTGTGCTATTTCCATCAACAATGCTATCTATCACCATATCACAATTGATATAAATTTCATCTACTCCTCTTGTAATATCAGGTAGATTTGTTCCATATTCTGTGGCTGAAACTAATTTTGAATCGAAACCGATAAGTTTTCTGAAATCAAGATTTCTCAGATCCACTCGATAGTTTTCATCAAGTTCAATCAAAATGCGATATGTTGACAAAACGAAATACATGTTAATACCATACATGAATTTTGATTTGTCTGTTTCAGATGGATTCAGTACATGGCTATTTTTACTCATATACTCATGAATGTAACTATTGATATCGTCGTATGAATACATCCCGTCAACGAATGTTATTGTTTCCCAGTTTACACCTTTGTCATAGCTGTATTTCATTTGATTATTCCCAAAAAATTCTCTGATGTTGTACCAACTGTATGTCATATTAATAACATTCACAGCCATTTCATATTTCAAATCATTCGTTAATTTAAGAGGTGTATTGAATCTTTTTTCAAAATCATGACTCTTACTAACACCAATTTTGTCTCTGTTTTTACTGTTGAATCGTAATGAAATTTCTGTCATATACTTTTACATTAGATATTTCCTCATTATTTTATTCAACTCACCGGTTTTCAGGATTCCCAGTCTGTTCAATGTATGCAATATTTTTGTGAATTCATTTTGAACATTTTTGCTGTTGTTGCCGGCTGAAATAGATCCACCAAGCAACTGCAGTCTTGAAAGCATGTCTCCCAATAATGCATCCCTTGAACCGATTGCACCTCTTCTTCTTCCCATGCCTGAACCAACAGTTTGTGCACCTTCCTCAACGGCATTGATTCTTTTTCGGTACTTTTGCAGTAATTTGATCCTTTGAGTCAATTGATATATCTTTTCTTCATTTTTGTCCCTTGATTTTTTACTACTTGATAGTTGAGCTTTTTGTCTTCCCATATCTTTGGTTAATTTACCAATATTTCTGTTATACTCATTGATGTCGATTGTACCATCCATTATCCTATTTAAAATTATTGATGGAGGAGACAATTCATATTCCTGTAATACCTTAGCCTCATTAAGTGAAAAACCTTTATCAAGATTTGACTTATATGGTGCTTTTGTTTCAGTCATCATTGCTGGTTTGTAATCAATTGGTAATGTTGTTTTCACAGGTACTGATTCAGGTAACGTGTTTAATAGCATAAGATCTTCAAAACCGGATGTCAAGGCTTTTTGATTTTGTTTCAACTGTTCAATGACTTTATCCTGTTTTTTGTCAACACTTTCTTTCACACTCTTCTGGACATCAATAGAGGGTTTCAGTAATTCTGATGTTGTATCATATGCATCCTGTTTTCTGTATTCATAAGTCTTGATAACATCACGAACTTCTCTTGTTTTGTTTCCAGCTTCAATTCCACTTTTAAGAAGCCTTTTCATTCGTTCTATATCCATATACAATTGTGTTAGACTAATCTAAACTATTAACATATGGAAATTCCAAATTACGATATCATTCAGAATTCAAATAATTCATTCAGACAGTTGTATCCGTATATGCCAAAAGATACATTTAGAATGTTATTGGCTGGTAATTCTGGATCTGGAAAGACAACATTGTTCATGCATTTGATTATGGAACCATTGGTTTATTATGATCAGATACATCTTTATGCAAAAAATTTGGATCAAGACAAGTACAAATATCTTCGGAAAGTAATGGATGAAATAAGCAGTCACATTGGATATCCTGCCTTGGTTTGCAGTCAAGAAGAGATATTGCCAGTTGAACAAATAAAAGACACTGATTTACAACGATTGGTTGTGTTTGATGATTTTGTGACTGATAAAAAACAAGATCAAATCATAAGCTATTTCATTCAAGGGAGACACAAAAACTGTTCTGTCATATATCTCACACAATCATTCTATGGATGCCCAAAATCTGTTAGACTTAATTGTAGCCATTTCTGCCTTTATGATTTTCCATCCACAAGAGAGAGAAACATTATTGCACAAGAACTTGGAATAGACAAGCAGAAATACATTGAAGCAACCAAGAAACCTTATTCTTTCTGTTATGTTGACAAGCCTATGAAAACGGTGAAGAGAAATTTTTACGGTTTAATATAATCTAATAGTATATGGCAACATTCAATCCTTGTCCAAATGGATATGAAATAATTCTTCCAAAAGGTAAAAAAGATAACAATGGCAACAATGGTAACAATGGTGACAATGGTGGCAATGGTAACAATGACAACAATGGTAACAATGGTGACAATGATGGCAATGGTAACAATGACAACAATGACAACAATGGTCATTGATAGAACAAACTTTCTGTGTTATCTAATCTAATATTATATGGGAGTTTTTAATTCTCCACAAGATCAAGATAAAACAAAAACTGGTGAAAGAGGTCCAGCAGGTCCGATTGGTCCAAAAGGTGATAAAGGTGATATAGGTCCAAAAGGTAATACAGGTCCTGTTGGTCCAAAAGGTGATACAGGTGATAGAGGAGCTACAGGTGCAATTGGCCCACAAGGAGCTACAGGTTCAATTGGTCCAAAAGGTGATACAGGTTCAATTGGTCCAAAAGGTGATAGAGGAGCTACAGGTTCAGTTGGTCCAAAAGGTGATACAGGTTCAATTGGTCCAAAAGGTGATAGAGGTAATACAGGTCCTGTTGGTCCAAAAGGTGATAAAGGTGATAGAGGTAATACAGGTCTGTTGGTCCAAAAGGTGATACAGGTTCAATTGGTCCAAAAGGTGATACAGGTTCAACTGGTCCAAAAGGTGATAAAGGTGATAAGGGTGATACTGGTGCTAGAGGTCCATTTGGTTTTAAAGGTGAGAAAGGTAATACTGGTCTAAGGGGTCCACAAGGTCCAAAAGGTGAAACAGGTCTTGGAATTAGATTTACACAAGATGGTAATTATGATATCCAAAAAAAAAAATGAGTAATGTTGCTGAACCTACTTCTGACAAAGATGCTGCCACAAAGGTGTATACTGATGACCTTGTTGTTTCATCATTCCTCAACGCGAAGGAGTATGTTGATACTGAAATTGCTGGTATTGATGTTTCTCCATTTCTTAAAAAAGATGGAAGTGTTGCGATGACTGGTGATCTTGACATGGGTGACAATAAAATAACAAATGTTGGATCTCCAAACTCTGATAAAGATTCTGCCAATAAAAAGTATGTTGATGACCTTATTTTATCAGCATCTGGTACCCAACGCAACCCATTCGCTTTTCTGTTAAAAGACATATCCAAGTCTTCTGCAGTTAGTGATGCAACAAACCTTCAAATTGAGAATTTTGATAGATCACCATACCACATAAATAAGTCCTCATTGTCTTTTATCATTTCACATAGTGGTAACTTTACATCCAAAATTCGTTTTGATTTGACACCTTTGACAAAAGGACGGTACACATTTGTCACTGAGTTTTACTCACCATCTGACCCTAGAAGTGCAACAATTGAATTAATCATTCGGTCTATAAACTTACGTGAGGTGGGACAGCCGTTTCAAAAAGCTTTCCTCAAAACTCCACACGTTGATGGTTACATGAAAAAACTTTTCCAGATAGAAAAAACCAGTGGTGGTCAAGCGGCGATTGAGGTGGAACTTTCCAGCACAGCTCCTGCGTCTAACACCAAAACACATATCATCGTTTATGGGGCCTATGGCTATCATACCAATTTGTCTTACTTTCTCCATGACCCAGCTTATGAAATTGAAAACGGCCATGTTGCGTTTGGTAGTAATATTGACATGAAATTAAACAAAATCCTCAACCTGCAGGATAACCCCTCAAACCCACAAGATGCTGTAAACAAAAGTTATGTGGACCAGAGGTTGCAAACCAAACTCGATACGATTGCACAACAAAATCTAAATATGAACAACAATGCCATTACTGATCTTGCTCCACCCGTCAACGCAGACGATGCGGTGACAAAACTTTATACTGACGAATATTTTCTTCAACGAGACGGTTCGACTGCAATGTATGGCGATTTGTCGATGGGTGGAAATAGAGTGACGAATTTAGCGGACCCGTCGATGAAACTGATGCAGTGAACTTCAGAGTTTTAAATCGAGCTGGAATAGTTATGAGAGCGAAACACTTTATTATTGAATGGAACAAATGCGATGGCAGCAGACTTAAAACTTGGGGGGCATAAAATCATTAACTTAAAAGAAGGAACAAATAAAACCGATGCCGTAAATTTAGATCAATTAGAAAAAAGTCATATTTCATCTGCTTCTCATCCAAAGAATGCTTTCAAATATTTGATGAATGATATCGATGAAGTCAGTACTGAATATGGCTTGAAAGTTAATGGATATGTCAATTTACCTCGTTCACCACATTTGATTTCAAAAAAGGTAATTGATGTAGACTTGAATAAAGAAGCTAATCATATTTACAGAGCTAGAATTGGATTTAATATGTACACAATAAAAGATGGAAAATACACATTTATTCTTGAATGGCTATTTTCCTGATTATGAAGGAATGAATCTTAGTAGTGTAACATTCAGTGCAACTGGTGGAATTACAATTCATAAAACTGTAGGGAGAAAATTTGATAACAGAAATGAAGATCATTCGAGATATTTATTATGGATTGAAAAACCATCAGCAAGTTCACCACCTGAATATTTATATTGTACGATTCATATTAATGCTAACCCAACTTATCCAAATAAGTACAAAGTTCATTGTGTTGCATATGGTATTGATTTTGAAGCTGTAGACGTTCCATCAAGTGTTTACGACTTCGCAGAAGCTTATAAAATCGTGAATGAAAAAATACAATTACAAACTGATTTAGATTTGAATGGACATGCCTTGATTAATATTCATCAAACTTATTTGACGGTCAAAATGGTGAATTGACAATGCTAAATAATATTAATATGAACAGCTTTCTTATAAGTGAGGCTAAACTTGGTGGTGATTTAAATCTGAATGGCTATAGAATTCATAATAATAGTTTGAATCTATTTCGTTCAAGCGTTACAGGTGTAATTATGGAAACAGGTTTTGATCTCGGAGGATTTGCTCTCTATCAGCCAAAATTAGGAGGTGATCTAGATTTGAATGGGAATGGAATAATTGGTCAAATACAATATTTAAATTGCTTTGTTAAAGCCAAACAAGGACATGATAAGAATGCTTTGAAGCCTGTATTAATTAATGGCGCTGAATTTTTAGTTATTCATAACAATAACTTCGTATTAAGAATATGTATATAATACAAGGAACAAAACCCGGAATGTTCTACTTCAAGAAAAAGAATGAAGGTGCCGGGCCATTGCCATTACCAGCAGCTTTTTTCGAATACAGAATTCCTTCTTTGAGTAGAAACATAAGAACAGTTACAGTCAATAAATCATTATCGAGAGGTTATTTTATAATTGACTATTCACATCCCAATAGTGGAGCATTTGATACAGCATTCACACTTGAAGTAATTATGAATTAATCTAAATTAATATTATATGGGAGTTTTTAATTCTCCACAAAATCAAGACAATAAAGGTGATACCGGTGCTGTTGGTCCCAAAGGTGATACTGGTGCAATTGGTCCTAAAGGTGATAGAGGTGACAAAGGAATTGGTTTTACATTAACACAAGATGGTCACTATGATCTTGGAAACAAACATTTGACTAATGTAAAAGCAGGCAATGATTCTGATCATGTTGTAATCAAATCACAAGTTTCAGATATTGTCAGAGATAGTTTTTTGGATTTATGGGTTTCTGAATTCATTAGATTGTACTCAAAATGTGTTTATCAAATCGACAGAGCGAATAATAATTTTGTGAACATGAATGCAAACAGAAAAGTTGAAACATTATACGATCTATCAAATGAAGAAAATGATGCAACTCAATCAACTTTAAACATAAGACCCACTGTTTGTACCAAAGCTGAGAAACATAATGGACGTTATTTTTTGAGGTTTGAATGGATCACAGAGAATGATAAGTCAAATCAATTTGAATAATAATGCTGTCAATATCTTCATTGTTTATAAATTAAATTCAAATACAGGTGGAAATCCATGGAAAAATGGACTTTTTGGTCATGATGATGGGGGTTATGATAAGTTTGTCAGCTATTACAATGGTTCAAATTTAGCAATAAGTGGTGTTGATGAAAAGAATTGTGTGTATTTCGGTCCTGATGCTTCCATACAGAACTTCAGAAAGATATCAGATTATTCCTCAAATGACTTGGGGCAGATTAATGTTTGGCACTGCTTGTCCGTTCATTGGGATAATTTATCTTCTCCAAATACCAATACCAGCAAGATCTATTGGAATGGAAAACATATGGCAGATTTTACAGCGGCTAACAGAACTGGTAGCACACAAATGACTTTCGGTGATTTGAATCCAAGCTCCATAGCACCATTGGATGGCTCCATTGCTTTCTTCTGTGTCTATTTGGATATTATATTGGATGATAAAACAATTTTAGACCATCATCGAGTTTTAATACAACGATATAATATATGATAGAAGAAGCAATCAAATATGTTAAATTCTTTTTTGATGAAACAAAACAACAATTTATTCAAGTCGATGATGCAATTTTAAAATCAGCTTTGGTATACCAATATCTGTATCACAAGCATTTTAATGTAAAAATTTCAAGGAACAATATTTTAAATACTCACAAGGATATTGGACTTATTGGTCCTGGAAATGGGTGCTTGACATATTTCTTGGAATATACACTTGGATGGATTGAAACATTACAAACACATGGTATACTTCATGATGCGTATGGAAGATTTTATAACAGTTATTCCTTAGACCGTGGATATAGTTATGCTATACCTAAGTACCTCACACCAAAGCGAAGAAAAAGATCTCCATTATGCGGTCAGATATCTGGAATACTTTATTGCATATTCAAGAGAATTATAGTATAAACAATATGTATGAAAGAGCGAAAAAGCATATTCAACTGGAACCATATTTCAGGTGAATTGACAGAAGATCAGGTGAATGAATTAAAATCCTATTACCGAACATATCACAGAAAGTGTTGGGCTCACAAACAGGCGGTTAAACGGTTCAAAAAATGGAAATTACTGGAGAATTCCTTGTCCATCATCTTTGCAACTGGGAGTCTCACCACAAGTGTGGCAACAGGTGGTGTTAGTTTGGTAGCCATCAGTACAGCAGCACTTTTGATACAAGGGTGGATGAAGCATAAAAACCTAGATTTGAAAATACAGAATTGCACATATGCTTATCAAAGCTATCAACATCTACTCAATTCAATAAAAGACAAGTTGAGAAGTGGTGATTTTGATGCTTCAAGTATACAAATCTCAATGAAGAATATCGATGATTATGTGACTGATAATAGTCCAATTATTGATAAGTACCTACTGAAATATGATGAAAAATTCACTGCTTGATAATACGAATAATCTTATCAAATCTCAACAATAGAATCTCAACCCAATATTGATCATAAAATCCAAGCGTCTTTTTTGATCTAGTAACTATTATATTCTCAAATGGAAGACCAAGCATTAAAAATATTTTCTTTAACATAAATTTCGTGCTTATCATCCTTTTACGATTCTTATTTACCAAAGGAAGGACTGTGTCTATCTCTTCAAATATTTTCAATATTTTGCCTTTATCTTTTACAGAAATTTGAAATCCATTCTTTCTACACATACCATTTATCACATTTTCAATATGGTACTTCCGATGATATACAGATTTTCGCCGTATTTTATACATATTATCATGAAAGTCAACATACTCTTTACAATAATCATAACCATGGACTGAACCACAATTCAGACAAACATTTTCACCATAATCATTAAACATTTTCTGTTTATCGCAGCAAGGTGCTTTCACACTTTTAACAACTTTGACCAATAGCTGATCACAAAAAGGACAAGTATTTTCTTCCATATTCTTCAATTCATCATGAATTACTGAATAACAACTCATTTCTATACTATTATATGAGATTTTATTTTTATAAACTATCTGATGGTTCCACGTGAGAAATAATAGCTATAGGTGATGACTCATTTCCTGTTTTTCCGAGAATGTCACGCTTGGTGATTTTTCCGAGAATGTCACGCATTTTAATACGAGATCAAAAATAAAATAACTATAGTTTTTCCAAAATCCGAGATCATTTTGCTAAAATACCCCCCTAAATTAATTTTTGCGCTGATACCCCAAACACTATACTACTGAGGTGGTTAAATTTTTCATGATTTTTGTTGTTATGGGGTTTGTCAGTTCGCGAATGATATTTTCCTCGGTTTTAACTCTTCGGCGAACACCAACGCGAGAACTTCGATTAACAACAAACTCACCAGCGCGAGCGATGATGTGAAACGTTTGTAAAACTTTGGGAACGATAATTAGCTGAACGAGGCCGTCTAGTCAAATATTTTACAAACAACCACGGAAAAAGATAATTGATTTATTTAACACAGTGGCTATATGCCCTTATTTTAATCCATTTCAAAACTCCCAAATGAATCTTATAGTTTGATCCTAACACCGTGATGCGAACTTGAAAAATTGAAAACTTAATTGCTTGTCTTTTAGTCGAAAGATTCGGTCGTGAATACGTTGCAATACTAAGTGTATTGTGGAAAACAAGTGATTTGAAAACGATATCGCGTTGTAACTGATAAAATCTCTACGTCTTATTAAAGTTTTCATGCAGTCAAAATGTTGGAAAAAATCACAAAGTGAGAAATCAACAATAGTGCACGTCGTGCATCATGAAACCAGCGGGAAAATATCAGGCACTACGAAAGCTGTTTTATCTACACACTTTAATAGACCCTAGAATGCACCAGTTCATAAGATAATACTAGTAGTGTTTGCGAATTTGTTTTCATTCACGAATGACAAAAGTTAAGTGACTTGTAAATACATGCACAGGCGTAATTTCATAAATCGGTTGCTCGACGTTTACCGGAGCTAACGTGTTCTGCGATTAATAATCGTGTACTTTACAGTTAATAATCGTAAAATTCACGATTATTAATCGTGTGTGGAAGATTCTACGGTTAATAATCTTGGAACGCGCGATTATTAATCGCGTCTAACAAGCAAACGTGGTTAATAATCGTATGTTGCCGATCATGTTGAAAACTTACTTGACCGACACCTAGACACGAAGTTTCAGGATTTAAGCTAACGGTCGACTCTTTGATATCCGCTCTTCTAAAAAATTCTGCGACGGTGTGCATAGTACGATTAATAATTGTAGTTATGTCCGCCTTACTTATCCCGTTAGCAGCCTTTCACAGTTGGAAAGTAGCCGACGCTCTGAGTCCATTGTTATAAGGCCGGTCGTCAAGGCAGCAACACGGTGACACAAAAGTAGAAAACTTCGGAAGCGAAAATTTTTCCTTCAAACGGAATCCAGCGGGTTAAACAAAATGGTTAAATGAAGTCCAAAAACTAACGCCTACATGACAGATAGAATTTATCGATATCAAGCTTTTTCATGTGGTTTTGAAACACGTACGCCGCCAAATGCAAAAACAAAACGCTGTCGATCGATCGGATGCGCAAGTATACGCGCCGAGTCTTTGCATCGTCTTTGGAAAAATATACCTCAAAAAGAACATCGAATAAAACCGAAGACACACGTCTGGGAGAGAAGTGCATTCTCTGTGTGATTTTTTTAGTGTGTGTTATATACTACGAGAATGCGCTATGCAAATTTAGTCGTAAAGCCGTCACGCAACACTGTGCGAGAATTGGCTGTTACCAGCCGCTCCGAATCTGCTCTAAATATGAGCGCTTCAGGAAAATCGAAGCTATCTTTGTAAATAAGAAAAATTCCTCTCAAATAGGAATAAGTCTTAAGTCGCACATTTTCACTAGTCCGTGTAGCAGTATTGAAACCGCAGTGAGTCGTGAGTGCGAAGAAGCGTCAATGCTGAATTTTTTCAGAGTCTGTTTTGGCGTGGTTGTTCTTTGTTTACAAAAAAAAATCCAACTATCTGCTGAAACGAATAAAACTTTCATGGGGAAGGTTGCAAATTTTAAAAAGGTTTTTTCTTTGAGTAGTTATAAGTCTTGATTTGCCTTGTCTGGATGTCTTAACTTGTTTTGGCGCCAAAATTTTTATTACGCGGGAAAAATAGGCCTGCCATAGTAGAAGATTAAATATTTAAAATGGGATGGATTTCCATGCATGTTATTTCCCTAAAACACCATTCAACATTGACATGAATGTACTTGATAGCCAGATTATTTTATGGCCTTTACCAGAAAATGGGCTTACCTCCGAAACCAGCGTAACTTGCAAGTACTTTTCAAGGCGTCACAATCCATGTGTCACTCATACGTCTCAAAACTCGTTTACAAGGTCTTTAAAACACTGCTCTTTCAATTTCATTCATTAACTGACGTTGGTGTGATTCCGTTATTTTAACAGCTATCGATGATCTGTCTTCACTGGTTTGCATTCGCAAGCCTGAGGCTGGTGTGTAAAGCAATCTCCAAGTGGCGTTTAGTCCTTGTAAATACACCGCAACTGATATTGATGAAAGTTGGTTCTTGTTGTCACGATGACTCCCTCCCTCGTGTATTAAACATGGCAACAGAGTCAGCTTCAGAAACAAAAAAACCGAGCGAATATTCATTTCCAGTCCTCGCAAGAACAACAATCAAGCTAGGAAGGGGCGTGGGTCCATTCCTGGTTTGGGGTTACAAACTGATTTGCATTGCAGTAGGCCTTTGTAAACATGCATGCAAAGAAGTTTGTGAGGTCAAACCAGGAATAGAATGATCCATACCCCTTCTGACTCAGTCATGTACCAAACGATGCTTATTAGTTTATCGTAACTTTTGAAGCCCATAAAAAAGTCCAAAAGTTTTAGTTAGCAGAAAAAATATTTTGGGCTTGCACTTTAAGATTCAACCTTACCAACTTTCACCAATCGTATATCCAGCTGATCCCTTCCTTTAGTGTTCGTCACTGTACATGTGTATGGTCCAAAGCCATTTGGGCCTTGGGGCGTCACCTGGAGTATTCCACTGTTCTCTGAGGTGGCAACTACACCAGATGAGTTTGTCCAGATATAACGTGGTGCAGGGTTGCCGTCAGCAACACAAGTCAAGTTTGTTGTAGTTCCTGCCCATGTCGGCACATCTTAGCTTGATGCTGTCTTGTTAATGACTGGAGCATCTTGTTGGTAAAATAAATAACCCTGGTTTAACTGGGCACTTGAGAACTGTATGCAAGGTTTACGCTAGGAATTAAGATCGTTAGGCCCTGTAGGCCCCGTCTCACAACTCTTCATTAATAATTGATTCTGTGGGACGTAAAACAACCCACACACTGTTCAAAAAGAGTAGGGGATGTAGTTCCCAGTGTGGTGGTCTATCTCTTGTCTGATGGTTAAATGTTCAGAGATATTAGCTATACAAGCTACTCTAAAATCCGAGGGAAAATAAAGTAATGTATATATGTATGTATCCTCCTTTAAGGAGGCTAAATGACATGATAAACCACTGGCAAATTAATATTAAACATCCATTTCTATTAATGATCAACCTTCAATTTAAAGGTGACAGACTGCAAAAAAAAATGTTGCTTCTAAAAATATCTGCATGTAATAACTGTTCATCAGTACGATACCTAAAATGTGTGCAATTCCACAATTGAAGGGCTCGGGGCAAGAACGTCCTCCCGGTTTTTGGTCGATTTTCGATGTGCTCAAGTTGGCATGTGGACTTCATTCCAGTTAAAAAAACATTGCTCTGTATTTGTTTTGGCTGATTTCCTCTTCATTTTCGAGAAATAGCGTATGCAAAAAACCCAAGTCAGCTCATTCCCTTGCGTATTAATATTCATGCGCGAATTGAATTACCTGTAGAGCACGTGAAATGATTGACGGGTGGAAAGTATTGTTTGATGGTGCGACGTAGACTATACATTTGGCAGTTAAAACGTCGATTTAAGTTTCATTGATAAGAAACTTACGTGGCTGTGAGGTGTCGATTGCTAGCTAAATTTAATCGAAACTCGCCAGTCTGGTGATCAAATGAACGTCATTTAAGTCCGTCGATCCGCAAGTCAGACACTTCTGAAAGAAGCCAATGGTGTTTCTCTGTGCTTTCCAAACGCTGGAACAAATCGGCGTTTCGCAGTACAGAGTACTGAGCCAGGCGGGACAGTCTGAAAGCAACTTTCGTCTTAAAAGCGGCCCGCAGTTGAGAGTCTTGGCCCATTAATTTTGCCAAAGGTTGCCGTGCTAGAAATTCGGAAAGGAGAGTTGTTGTTTGACTTACCGGTAGGCGAAAAATATTGGATGTTTGAAGACGTGTTGCCCGCACTCGAAAGGATGTTTTTATGCCCACAACTCAATGCGACCACAGAGGGCGCTGTCTCCTTGAAAAGTTCTCGCGAGGACTGGAAATGAATATTTGCTCGGCTGCGGTGGGAAAATTTTCAGTTTGGAGTGGAAACATTACGGAGAATTCATCTAAGAGTGGGAAATCGGCAAGACGAGCAGTCAGTCCGTTTTTGATGAGCTGAGTATCTTGCTAACAGTGCATCTTCCATCGGTTTTCATTTCTAAACGGCACTTTCAGAATAGTAAGTTTTGCGTGGTTTTGGCGGTTGAGAAACGTTGGCAATGGATTCATTTTCATCGTCAAATGGAAAATATGGAAGGAAATGGTATTAAAGGTCAAGACTTTGGACAACATACATGTACTTAACTAGTTCTGAAGATATTCTTTAGCTTCAAACTGCCAAAAATTTGCATACCGGTATATTGAATTATGAAATTCGATCGCACGCAATGGTCTGTCACACGACTTGCGTGAAAATAATTTTATCTGTTTATCTGGGGTGAAAATGCTTTTTGCTGTTAATCTCGGGTGAAAATACTTTTTGATGATGTTTACAAGACTCCATATAAGCGAACTATATAACTGAGGTACTCGATGCAAAAGTGATTTGTATGTTAAAATACACCAGCATGTTTATCTTTATATGTGTTCACATAACCAGACAGAGGGCACTGTCACCTTGTCACGTCATTTGTGCTTTGAATATTTGCTGCGTGCGGCAAAGAAACTTTTCCTTGCACTGGTTTTCCAAGATACTCAGCTCATCGAAAACGGACTGACTTCTCGTCTTGCCGATTTCCCACTCTTAGATGAATTCTCCGTAATATTTCCGCTCCGAACTGAAAATTTTCCCACCGCAGCCGAGCGAATATTCATTTCCAGTCCTCGCAAGAACTTTTCAAGGAGACAGCGCCCTCTGTGGTCGCATTGAGTTGTGGGCATAAAAACATTCTTTTGAGTGTGGGCAACACGTCTTCAAACATCCGATATTTTTCGCCTACCGGTAAGTCAAAAAACAACTCTCCTTTCCGAATTTCTAGTACGGCAACCTTTGGCAAATGGGCCAAGACTCTCAACTGCGGGCCGCTTTTAAGACGAGAGTTGCTTTCAGACTGTCCCGCCTGGCTCAGTACTCTGTACTGCGAAACGCCGATTTGTTCCAGCGTTTGGAAAGCACAGAGAAACACCACTGGCTTCTTTCAGAAGTGTCTGACTTGCGGATCGACGGACTTAAATGACGTCCATTTGATCACCAGACTGGCGAGTTTCGATTAAATTTAGCTAGCAATCGACACCTCACAGCCACGTAAGTTTCCTATCAATGAAACTTAAATCGACGTTTTAACTGCCAAATGTATAGTCTACGTCGCACCATCAAACAATACTTTCCACCCGTCAATCATTTCACGTGCTCTACAGGTAATTCAATTCGCGCATGAATATTAATACGCAAGGGAATGAGCTGACTTGGGTGTTTTACATACGCTATTTCTCGAAAATGAAGAGGAAATCAGCCAAAACAAATACAGAGCAATGTTTTTTTAACTGGAATGAAGTCCACATGCCAACTTGAGCACATCGAAAATCGACCAAAAACCGGGAGGACGTTCTTGCCCCGAGCCCTTCAATTGTGGAATTGCACACATTTTAGGTATCGTACTGATGAACAGTTATTACATGCAGATATTTTTAGAAGCAACATTTTTTTTGCAGTCTGTCACCTTTAAATTGAAGGTTGATCATTAATAGAAATGGATGTTTAATATTAATTTGCCAGTGGTTTATCATGTCATTTAGCCTCCTTAAAGGAGGATACATACATATATACATTACTTTATTTTCCCTCGGATTTTAGAGTAGCTTGTATAGCTAATATCTCTGAACATTTAACCATCAGACAAGAGATAGACCACCACACTGGGAACTACATCCCCTACTCTTTTTGAACAGTGTGTGGGTTGTTTTACGTCCCACAGAATCAATTATTAATGAAGAGTTGTGAGACGGGGCCTACAGGGCCTAACGATCTTAATTCCTAGCGTAAACCTTGCATACAGTTCTCAAGTGCCCAGTTAAACCAGGGTTATTTATTTTACCAACAAGATGCTCCAGTCATTAACAAGACAGCATCAAGCTAAGATGTGCCGACATGGGCAGGAACTACAACAAACTTGACTTGTGTTGCTGACGGCAACCCTGCACCACGTTATATCTGGACAAACTCATCTGGTGTAGTTGCCACCTCAGAGAACAGTGGAATACTCCAGGTGACGCCCCAAGGCCCAAATGGCTTTGGACCATACACATGTACAGTGACGAACACTAAAGGAAGGGATCAGCTGGATATACGATTGGTGAAAGTTGGTAAGGTTGAATCTTAAAGTGCAAGCCCAAAATATTTTTTCTGCTAACTAAAACTTTTGGACTTTTTTATGGGCTTCAAAAGTTACGATAAACTAATAAGCATCGTTTGGTACATGACTGAGTCAGAAGGGGTATGGATCATTCTATTCCTGGTTTGACCTCACAAACTTCTTTGCATGCATGTTTACAAAGGCCTACTGCAATGCAAATCAGTTTGTAACCCCAAACCAGGAATGGACCCACGCCCCTTCCTAGCTTGGTTTTGTAAAAGATGATGGCTAGATTTTGTAACTTTTACAGCCTATAAAAAGTCAACATTTGGTTTAAAAAGGTGCTAAAATGTGCAATGTGTTTTGAACAGGTGCAAATTATTTATTTTAGCGAAAAAAGTATTTTGGGGTTAACGTTAGGGGCACTTTAGCATGCATTTAAGGATTTCATCCACATATTCAAAATTTAGGACCTCTTTTTTTGCAGCACTTTGAAAACATTCTGTTCTTCTTGTCAGCTTTAGCTTGAGTTGATTGTAATGACTTTCCCAAGGATTTCTTCCTTAGTCCTTACACAGAACTACCATCATTCACCTTGCGCAATATAAGAAATAAACATTATTATTATTATTATTATTATTAGTAGTAGTAGTAGTAGTAGTAGTAGTAGTAGTACCATATTTCCTGTTCTTGATTGCATAGAGGGTTGTGGGTGTACCCGTCACTGAGTACAGATTTTTTGTGGTATTTAATGCATTAATTTTCACTTGTGGTGTCTTTTCTTTTTTTCAGTCCCACCTGATAGTGAACTTCAGAAAGGTAATGTCCACTGCTTAATATAGTAGGCAGTCATTTTGAGAGATATGTCCAGAAATGCCTGCAACAATGAACAACAATAGCTTGGAAAATGAGGGAACACTAAAAGAATGTGGCAAAAATGGCAAATTCATTACAATTGCCAGCGACTTGGAGGCATATTCAAATGAGAAGGCAAGAGGGCCCCTTCTAAAGCGGTGAATTTGGCGAAAATGGTGAATTCATCAAAATCGCCAGTGACTTGGAGGCAAATGCAAATTTATGAGAATGGAAGAGGGGCCATTTGAAAGCGGTGAATTTGACGAATTTGGCGAAAATGGCAAATTAGTCAAAATTGCCAGCGACTTGGAGGCAAATGCAAATGAGAAGGGAAGGGGGCCCCTTGGAAAGTGGCAAAAATGGCAAACAACTTGGAGGCAAATGCAAATGAGAAGGCATTAGAGGGGTCCCCTGTTGAATTTGAGAAATTATCTGTAATTCTTTCTCAAGAGAGTAATACCTTCGGGAAGTGGAATAGCACATAATTTTGAGCACACTTTCCTCTTCCAAATCAGCACTCTTAATCCCCATGAAATCAACAAATGCCTTTGGTTTGACTACTATTTACTCCTCCTTACCCCACTTATAGCCCATTGCATTTTACTGTAATTTATATACCTACACTTCTATGCTATAAAACTTACATCTTTATTACTCTTTTTTTTTTTTGTCTTTTCCTTCAGATGAGAAATCCTCCCTTCCACATGGCATTTCTACAGAGGGTATTCTTGTAATTGTGTTTGGTGCCATCGTTGCCGCCATAATTGCCGCAGTTGCATTATACTGTGTTGCAAAGGGGAAGCTGTGTTCTCTGTATACAAGAGCAAATAGCACCAGTGAGCTTGATCTCCAAACTAATCAGAATGGGACATGTGGAAATACAGATAACGTTCAAAATCCAGGGGTACTGAAGAGACCAGCTGAAGTAGGTAAGTGTGCCCTGAAAAAAAAAAAGAAAGAAAAGAATAACTGAATACTTTGGCTTGCCCTCATTTCTGGGATATGATCTTTCAAATAACCTAGCTCTATTTTTTCTCTAGAGTTTGATCACAGCTTCCTTAGAAAACAAAATCAATCTTAAAGTTGACATAAGATGGTTATGCTTACAGACAGATCTTCAATTGATCTAACTAAATTACATATCATTCTTACTACTGGGAATACAGAAAGTTATTAATATAAGGTGAAAATATTGGGAAAAGATTTTAACAGTATGACTGAGGTACAAGCTAAAATTGGTTATTCACCAAAATTTGTTTCATAATGTTTCATTTTTTTAACTGTTCCATAAGTTGTAGTGTAGACTCTTTGTACATCAAGCTTGTTAGACTGATTTTTTATGTTGACTCTTAAAAAAGTCATTAATAATTCATGAAGGAAATACAAAAGAAATTAATTTTTAATGAGTGTCTTTATATCTGATAAAGACACGGCTAAATTTTACATCCAATTTTCTAGGCCAAAATAACCCAAAATCTAAATTTTATTGTAAGAATGGATGATGTGCAGTAAAGTTTTTTTTACATCCAATTTTGTTGAAGTCCTGAATTTTTTTCAGGCTTCTTTTCGCAATTGCATAAATTGCGTTCACAACTGCGAGGATCATTCTTCATTTGATGTTCAATAAATTCACAATTCGTGTTTTATCAAGTCCTAAAACACTCAGCTGTGCCTCGTGTTTTAAAATTGATAAAACACTCCTGTTCCTTTATTAAACATTACTTACATTTGATATATATTTTTTCAGATTACGAAGTCAAGTATGACGTTTTCATTTGCTACAGTTCTAAAGATATCACCTGGGTTAAAGAACTCCTGGCAGAACTGGAGAACAGGCACTTCACTTGTTGTATTGACTTCAAGAATTTCATCCCTGGTGTGGCAATTGTGGAAAATATTTATCAAGCAATTTACCACAGTAGAAAAACAGTTGCGATTCTTTCTCCAGATTTTGTGAACAGCGAGTGGTGCAACCATGAGCTTCAGAAAGCACTGACTAGAATTCGTTCACACCAGGTTATTCCGATTGTGTACAGGGATTGTGAGATACCTCTCATTCTGCGAGACAGGACGTACCTTGATTGGGAGAACTGTCATGTTAAACCTTATTTTTGGGAACAGCTTGAAAGGTCGTTGAAACTACCAAATGATGGTGACACTTGCCTTGATCGGGGTGCCGCATTTGAGGTTGAAAGTGCAGTGTAGAGCTTAAAGTATTTTCTTATGTGTCAAACATCAAGTTGAATCGAATCGAGCAGCCAAGGCTGTTGGGTTTTTCTGGAACGAGCGATCTTTGTTGTTTAGACTGTTTGGCATTGGATTTCAAGTTGGCAGCGAAGGCCAGCTTAAGGATGTGTATACTGGATCTTAAAGTGACAGTCATAGCAACTGAAAAATAGTCATAATTTAAACTGCTGCATCAGCATGTCAAAACAGGATTAGATTTTTTAAAACAGTAATAAAAATGATGTTAATGATAATACAGTATAACAATAATATTAATGATAAACATAATGTTAATGATAATAATAATAATAATAATAATAAATAATAATAATTAATAATAAAAATAATTATAATCACTATCGTCATTATCATCTCCATCTACTCCCCCTCATTGTCGTCGTCATCATCATCCTTGGAGATCTAGGGGGAAAGTTGCCCCTGAGTTCCCAAGGACTTTGTATAAAATGACTAAGACTTGAGTACGATTTACGATGATAAAAGAAATTGTAAGAAAACTATTAAGAGGATTAAAACTCGAATTACAGTATTTTTATTGTAGGTAAGTAACAAATGGTCTGATTATGGATCCAAAACTTTTAATAGGGTTAAATGTAATTTAACTTAGTTAACGGCTCGGAGCAAGTTTACTCCTTGGTGGCGTGGCGTGGCGTTAGCGTTCATTGCCGTATAGTTTGAGCACGGGTGGCACATTAGCATTTGGGCGTTTGTTGTTACATTGCTGTTTGGGCCTGGTTCAGGTCTGCGGGCAGTCCCATGGTATCCTCTTGCAGTTTAGGCGTGCTCCGTTGCACCTGCTCAGAATTACACTCTACTCAGCGTTTTTCGTGGCATAGGATACTTCACAAATTAATGTGATCAAGTAAGCTGAAGCCACTCTAAGGGCACTAAGGCCACAAGGTAGCGGGCATTACCCCTTAAATCTACCAAAGCAAAGATGGAGCCCAAGCATTAGCAGCCATGGACAGCTGTTTCGGCCTTATTAGGCCTCATCAGCATGGCATAGCTAATGCTCAGGCTCAAGTACCCACATATCCATAAAACAAGCAATGAAAACGTAAAGCTTGTGGGATGTGGCTGGAGTGACAAGGATACTTCACAAATTAATGTGATCAAGTAAGCTGAAGCCACTCTAAAGGCACTAAGGCCACAAGGTAGCGGGCATTACCCCTTAAATCTACCAAAGCAAAGATGGAGCCCAAGCATTAGCAGCCATGGACAGCTGTTTCGGCCTTATTAGGCCTCATCAGCATGGCATAGCTAATGCTCAGGCTCAAGTACCCACATATCAATAAAACAAGCAATGAAAACGTAAAGCTTGTGGGATGTGGCTGGAGTGACAAGGATAGTTCACAAATTAATGTGATCAAGTAAGCTGAAGCCACTCTAAAGGCACTAAGACCACAAGGTAGCGGGCATTACCCCTTAAATCTACCAAAGCAAAGATGGAGCCCAAGCATTAGCAGCCGTGGACAGCTGTTTCGGCCTTATTAGGCCTCATCAGCATGGCATAGCTAATGCTCAGGCTCAAGTACCCACATATCAATAAAACAAGCAATGAAAACGTAAAGCTTGTGGGATGTGGCTGGAGTGACAAGGATAGTTCACAAATTAATGTGATCAAGTAAGCTGAAGCCACTCTAAAGGCACTAAGGCCACAAGGTAGCGGGCATTACCCCTTAAATCTACCAAAGCAAAGATGGAGCCCAAGCATTAGCAGCCGTGGACAGCTGTTTCGGCCTTATTAGGCCTCATCAGCATGGCATAGCTAATGCTCAGGCTCAAGTACCCACATATCAATAAAACAAGCAATGAAAACGTAAAGCTTGTGGGATGTGGCTGGAGTGACAAGGATACTTCACAAATTAATGTGATCAAGTAAGCTGAAGCCACTCTAAAGGCACTAAGGCCACAAGGTAGCGGGCATTACCCTTAAATCTACCAAAGCAAAGATGGAGCCCAAGCATTAGCAGCCGTGGACAGCTGTTTCGGCCTTATTAGGCCTCATCAGCATGGCATAGCTAATGCTCAGGCTCAAGTACCCACATATCAATAAAACAAGCAATGAAAACGTAAAGCTTGTGGGATGTGGCTGGAGTGTCAAGGATACTTCACAAATTAATGTGATCAAGTAAGCTGAAGCCACTCAAAAGGCACTAAGGCCACATGGTAGCGGGCATTACCCCTTAAATCTACCAAAGCAAAGATGGAGCCCAAGCATTAGCAGCCATGGACAGCTGTTTTGGCCTTATTAGGCCATGGACAAAACCAAAGCAAAACGAGATTAGATTCTATTTGGCAGTGCGTGTGTACACGGATAACGCACGGATGACGTCAAAACTTGGTGATAACAAAGAAGTACGCTAAGAGCCGCAGGCGAGTAATGTAACTGATGTCCTTACCACGTTTATACGTCGTCTGGCGTTATCAGAGTATGCGCGGCACGTACTGACAAATGGACTCGATTTGTTCCATACATTGTTTTTCTACTTTCCTCGGCTTATGACGTCATTCGTGCTTCTGTACTTTAAGCCTAGTTGCCATTTGATCGCAGACGATCGCAGATCGCAAAAAGTTCTGCGATCATATGGAAACACACTTCTGCTATCGTTTGTGATCCTGCGATCGTGATCGCAGACGATCGCAGCTTCTATCTTCTGCGATCGTCTGCAATCAACGGCAATCAATTGCCATCGTGCGATCGTTGTTTCAACTTTAGATTTGACAACGAGTACGAGATTTAGGACGAGTACGACTTTTTAAATCTAGTTCGCGCGTCTTGCACAATCACTCCGTACAAAAATCCTGTTTCTAAAATCTCCTTTTCTGTTAATAAGCAATAGGGCAGGGTAAGGATTTGTGGAGGTGACTGGTTTGAAGTTTGAAAGTCGTACTCGTTCTCGATCTCGTACTCGTACTCAAATCTAAAGTCCCCTATTATCAGAAACACGCGCGGCTAAGACCGAACACGGCAGCGTTCGTAATGAGAAATCAATTATGGAATTTTGCGCGCTGTGAGTGTATTTACAACCAGAACAGTGAAAATTGGAAAGAAATTCAAGATATCCCGGGAAGATGTGAATACAAAATTCCGTAGCGAACGAAAATACTACCAGCTGGATTGGGACCATATTCTGTTCATTGAGAATTTTACAGTCTTGATTACTTGGGTGTTAGACTGCAAAACAGTCGGTTGTCATTTTCGTTTTCTAAAGGCGCGATTTCTCGCACACGCCCGCAGCGTCTCTCCCCAGTCTCACTCTACGTTTTCACCCTCGCTCCAGACCTTTCACTTGACGAGACCTCGCATTCGACCTTCAGCATTCGATCAACGCAAAAATACGGCTGTTTTGCTATCTACGTGGGAGTGGACACTACAGCAAAAGAACTGTGGGGAGAGCTTACTTTGAGGAGTCGGTGGCGTCCAGTACCCTACAAGCATAACACTTGACATGATCCATCTTCTAATTTGGTACACACTCACTCCTCGATTGACAAGAATGAATGCAAAATATGTGTAAACTGACCCCAAATTCGAGTTAAGTTCACATGTTCCACAGATAGGATAGGCACAGCCGGGGGCGTGCTCTGCATTCGGAAAGCTTATTAGCGAACAGCTTTTGAAAGGAGAACACGTGGTTTTATCAACAAAGCGAATCCTCTCCGTTATAGCGATCACAACCAAAATTCTTATTTCCAAGTTTTCTTATCACTACAACTGAGAATAACCGACTCGTTTTGTCATCTTTGATATGCATGTTCCCCAACTTCCTTTTATTTTTTCGGAAATTTTTTTTTTTTTTTTCATGAAAAAATATTCAGTATCAGTTCAACATGATTTTCCATTTCTGCTGCTTTGAAGATACGAAAATCAAAATTTACAAAGAGATTGAAATTGAAAGTTATCAATGCCATCTCAGCGCACTTATATACTCTAAACAATTTTTCCCAAAAAATAAATGACAATTTCCTTTTCATAAGATGCCGACAAGCGGAAACGAAAACGTGTTCTATAGCTAACAACAAATTTAAAGCCAAATAGAATGAAAAGAAACTTTTCAGGACCAATCTGATCCTGATGATCATGATATTTCGAAATACTCAGTCTGTTGTATCCCCATGGATAATAGCTATGAGGGAATATTCCGAGTTAGTATATATACCACACAAGTGAATAGTGCTTTTCGCGAGCTCTGATTGGTTACCAACTCGGAGGTGATTAGCAAAGTACTATTCAGCTCCAGGCAGCCGACGCGCGCCCGCTTGTCGGTATAATGTTACGCATAAAGCAATGTTTTAGCCCGCTAGTTATTCAGCTTGTGTGGTATATCCTGAAACAATTATTTACCTTAGTGTCGGTGAATAATTATTAAATATTGCTGATAACGTGGTCGGTTCGAACAACTTTGGAAAGTTTACCACTCCAGAAGAGAAACTAAAACGAAGGCTATTCGTTGTCGTTACTTCGTCCACAACTATTGTGTACTTTTATTTTTCTGTCTGACTTGCTGTCGTTATAAGTTCTTGGCGAATAATAGTTACCATCTAGGAGTAATTCCAACACATTATCTCTGATCAAACTACTGGATCGGACGCTCTTTCGTTGTCGGTTCGACTTCGAAGTGTAAATTACTTAAAATGTGTCACAGGATTAGACACCTACCAAGGGTTTTGAGATTCCTGTCGTATCAGCAAAACTTCAAGACGGAAATCATCTTCAAACATCCACATCCGACAACAACTTGCTTGGTTTGACGCAAATCCAGCACTTCGTCATGAATATGGTTGAAAGACGCAACTAATCACTGAGTGGGCGTGGAATTTTTCTTTGCTCATTAAAAAAAAACAACTTATTGTTATTCAGAATAAGCCCTGAGGAATTTTAGAATGGAAAAAATGCCGGACCATTAATCACTTTTTTAAAATACAGTTTCAATTTTGTGGCAATACTGAGGTCTCTTTTCACATTTGTGTTACGAAATAACATCCTTAACCCCGTTTTGCATAGTGGTGAGGGGTTGCGGGTCACATATTGCCCGAATTCACAAGTAGTTTCCATAATTGAGAAAACAGGACAAAAGTTGTCTACACAATTTAATTTTGGAATTGTCTTATGTTACTGGCGACAGAGAACAAGCATTATATCGGTGCGTATGCAAACAAAATATCACTGAAAATACTTAACTTTGGATTGAATTTAGCAGAAATTAACAACTTCTCAGGCATCATGCAACCAACGGGGGAAGTAGGGTGCTCCTAATCTTCTCAACCTCCATTTAAAGAACGCAAGTATGTGAACACGTGGTGTACGTGAGAACGAAAGAGCTCCAACGAAAAAAAAAATTAGCGGATATTTTCTGGTATTTTTCAAGGCGGATCGTTTCACCGAATCCAAGTGCTGAACAGGTAGTAAAAGTGACGACACGAACTTTCCTGGGAACGGAGGAAAATCACCCACGAATTTTTTAAGACCAGTTACAAACTCATAAATCAATTTCCATCGTTTCAGTATCCATGCGTTTATTTCTCGATGAAGAAGAGGATTTTCTTAGATTTTCTGCGTTCGTTTTGGAGCATGCGTTCTTCAGATCCTATATATCCAATATACTTTTTTTTACAACAGTCAGTGTGCTGCAAAACAGTCCATTGTTGAGAAAAAATATTCAGAGTAAATCGCCCACGAGAAGGGCTTCGCCAGCCTGGTTGTTGGGTGCAAATAAGGGGTGGCGAACGATCCTGAAAAAGCGAGTGGCTGCTGCCATTCACATAGGCAAACTGGTAAGTCCGGATAAACGGTAAACAAAATTCTCACCTGGAAAAATTCCGATCGAGTTATTTTTGGAACCTAACCACCCCTACGACAAACAACACAAAAGGGCAATCTGAACATACGATTTGATTCAGCACCTCAAGATGTTTTTTTTTTATACCGAAGTAACAGCAATATATTAGGTAAGATAGCAATCAAGTTTCAGTTCCAAGGTTTGTCGTAGCTTAGTCGCCTAAATAAAGCTCACGCTAACAACAAACTATCAATTATTAAGACTTTTTTCTCCTAACTAAAGTGATAAACATACTTTTTTGTTCTTCAAGAAACTTGAAGAACACAGCAAATGAATTGAACGAGGTTTGGCTCACACTTCGTATTCCTTCTGCATCCCCACCTCAAAAGCCCGAACGTCTAAATTGTTTACCCAAAGCAATTTGCCTTCATCACACAGTTATTTCATAATTTGATATGACAAGATCGCGATACAACTCCCTGCTAATCTTCCCTGGTCAGCGGCATTACCTCGTACAGTTGCCTGATCACGTGACAAATTCCAGCTGGTAGTTGTGCTCAAGACGAGTTTTTGTCAAAACAGACTAAATCAATCTTTGAGACAGCAAAGCCATTACGTGATAAGTGGTGTC
>JAEMWC010000661.1:407500-503767 GCA_016490735.1 Pachyseris speciosa
TCATCCCAATCGGTGCGCTCATCACAAAATACTTGAAATAAGACCTTGCACTGTATAGTAAATGGGCTCAACAGTCCAAGCGGATCAAATATTTTAGCCGAAATCTTCAGCAACGATCGCTTTGTAGTCGGAAGCAACTTAGCTTGTTCTGAAAGATCAGACAAGTCAAACGTGAACTCATCGGTTGCAAAATTCCAAATCGAGCTCAACACCTTGACAATATTGCTGTCAGCGGTCTTGTCGTCATTGACTGGTGGTCCTGTTGTGGCCTTTACATAGGATTCATCTTCTTCGGTGACGGACTTTACGTCTTCGGATACAGATAGGGGCGTCACTCCCTCGGTTGATCGGTTGATTGCCTCTCGTACAACGGTCGAGTTAGTGTTCCATTTTCGCAAATTTAATCCACCTCGCTGTATAATTGATTTGGACTTCGAGTACAAATCCAACACCTCATCGTCGTTCGCTTCTCCGGTAACGATCTAACGAGTTCATCCACATGCAGGGAATTCTTTAACCGCTCGATCAATTCCATGTTGAACTCCTCTGATAGTTGCGCATCTAAATGGTGTCGAATCGTCGATCCTAAAATGGCTGGCGATGGTCTCAGTCCAAACACCAGTCTCGTAAATCTTAAATGTTCAATTTCGGAATTCAGGTCGCCAGGATCCTTAAACCACAAGAATCTCAGCATGTCCTTGTCGGTTTCGCTAATTCCAACCACCAGAAAGGCCTTCTCGATATCGGCTGTCAGACCAATTTTGTGCTAGCGAAATTTAACAAGAGTGTCAAACAACCGTGGCGTATAATTAGGACCAGTTTGCAGACAATCGTTCAAGGAGTGATTGCGTCCAGGTGGGTTAGCTGATCCGTCGTACACGATTCTCAACTTAGTCGTTTCTCGATTTCTTCGGATCACACCATGGTGCGGTAAATAATGCACAGTTTCGCTTTCGTTGACTTCGCCTTGCTCTGCGGGAACCTTTTCCACAACTTCCTGTCTAATTTGATCTTCAATGATTCGATGGTATTCCTGAATAAACTCTGGGTCCTTCAACAATCTTCGTTGCAGAGATTTGAGACGATTTACACACAGTTCGTAATCACTCGATATGACAGGACGATTCTCCTTCCACGGGAATTCTACTTCGTAACGTTCACCATTAAATCGCACATTGTCGTTGAAACAATCGGTTGACTGCTCGCATTCCAATTCTCCCTTTATTCCGATAGCTTCAGTTTCCCAGAACTGCTTCAAAGTGTCAACGAGGGGGTCTTGGGTGTGGTCGAACAAATCATTGCTGTTGCCCGATATGATCAGGTTTGTCACAGTTGTTTCAGAACTAGTAGCGAACTCCGTTGGTTCTGAGAGCAGCCATCCGAATTTACTATTGATCGCAGTAGGACCAAAGTCTCCGCGCACGATTTCATTGGTTACGAAGTCCCAGTAATAGTCAGATCCAATAAGGACATCAATCGAATCTTGAGAATCGGAGCAGTCTGCTAATTGCAATCCCTGCAAATGCGGGTAGCTGTTTGCGTCTACGCTTGTCGGGAGCGGAGAACAAATAGCTGCAAAACTAAGGACCGAAACCTCCGCAGTCTCGTCGTTGCAGCTCTCAAGATGCAAAGTTACAACATCGCATTTTTGTTTTCGAAAGTTCCTTACTCCAAATGTGTTGAGGTGAAGGGTTTCCGTCTTTGTGGGTTTCAGGCTTAGCCTAGACTTAAGACTATCCGTTAAATATGAACGTTGGCTACCACAGTCGAACAATATTTTCACCCTTGTGGATTTCGACCCATCTTGATTTGTTGTGAGTGCAGTTGCGGTTTGCAATAAAACGTGTCCCTTCGTTTCAGAACTGGCGGTTGTTGTGATTCTCTGAGGTTGTGTGTTCGCTGCGTGACCATGCATTACGTGACCTTCCATTGCGTGACCATCCATTGTGTGACTTTTTGTTACGTGACTCACGAGAGTCTGCGTGTTCTGCGAATACTCGCTTGGGGTAGATGACTCTCTCGGTGAATACGTTTGGCGACACAGGAACTGATGATGTTTTCCGTGGCAACGCCGACAGTCCAAACTACACGAACTGCTTTTATGACCGAATCACAAGCAAACAAAACATCTTCGTTCTCTTCGGAGGATTTCCAAACGAGCTTGCAGGCTGAAAGCACGCGACCCTCGCCAGCTGGAACCCAAATTAAATGTGCTTATTGTCGTGGCGGTCATTATTCAGCATCTTGTGATCGTGTTACCGGCGGTAACACGATCACAAGAAGCTGAATAATGACCGCCACGACAATAAGCACATTTAATTTGGGTTCCAGCTGGCGAGGGTCGCGTGCTTTCATTAACTTTAGCGATAAGAGCTGCAGCAGACGGTGTTTTCATCTGATTGTATGTTTGTTTAGGTTTGTCAGCGTTCACCTTTACACCTTAGCTAATCTTCCTGTCGAATCACATTCAGTATGTCAGACATTTGCCAGACCTCTTGAGCCGTGATTCTAGCGACTTGAATTCGTACTTCTTGCGGTAATTTGGACATAATCACAGTAATTAAGAAGCTTCCATACTGGTTAGAACTGACACCAAGGGACTCAAGACCGCGCACGTTTACACTAATCTTGTCACACACGAATCGTAGCTGTGAAGCCTTGTCGCTAGTACACGCAGGAATTTTCAGCAACTCAGCCATGTACGTTGAAATTATGTTCTGGGGCCTTCCAAAACGATTCTGCAAAATTTCAATAGCCCGATTGATAATTCACGTCTGTTCGAGTCAATCCTTGTATAGCGCGGGCTGCTTGGCCTTCCAACAACGAATACAAATGATTTATCGATCGGGCTTCGATATGGAACTGTAGAAGCTATCCCAAAAAGTCTGCCACTGAGTAATTTCACCTCTAAACGTCGGTAGAACGAGCTTAGGTAACTTTGCCTTTGGATTAGCTAACGAGCTAAAGTTAGTTTGTTGAACCATACCTGCATGATCAGCGCTCCCCGATGACTGTGTGTTTCCAGAGTGTAGTGTGTTCGCGATCGAGTTCCCCGACGATTACTTGTTTCCAGCGTGTACTGTGTTAGCGTTCGAGCTCCCCGGCGCATGAATTGGGGGACTTTAACGTTACATTTGCGTGTTGATCTCCAGAAATAGGAGGCGTTTTAAGGGACACCAAGGGCCCATTAATTCCACCATTTTCCTTGTTGTCAGGGGCACCCAACGACAAGTTTCGGTAGATATCAGTTCGGTTAAGGGTAATTCGCCTTGCGCTTTCGACGTCGATTAAAGAGTGCACTCGGATTTTCGTAACTAAAACGTAGCCTAGAAGATTCGAAATTGAGAAATTATAACGCCTGAGGTTTTCGGAAAGGTCGTAATTGCTGTTTTTGGCAGTCAAAAACGTCAGCTAGCATTTTCGGAAAGAAAATATTTCCCTAGAAAGTTCGTGGAAAGTTAATTTCAGCTTGCATTTTCTCAAAGGAAGATTTTGTTCCCTAACATTTTCGGGCAATTAAAATTTCAGCTAGGGAATCCGAACAGATGAACTTCGTCTAGCTTATGAAAACATCGATTTAAATAGACTTCAAACACCATACGGCACTTAAAAATGGCTTTCTACAGCTTTTGGTTGATTTGGCTCGTTGGGTGGCCCTGTGTTGTCGGACTTGTCGGCTAACGCATCCACGATCCTTCGTCGTGTTTCCAACGCCCTTTCGTTAATTTCGTACGATTCTTCTATTTCGAGTTCGATGTCTTCGACCTTACACGTATCGAGAATCGCTTCGGGAGCCCTTCGTCGAGGGATTTCACAATTTTCAACTTCTCTAATAACGATTCAGCCAGAGTTTTCAATCGTGGTCGATTCAGAAGACCTCATCTTCCAGCAAATCATCAGGGGCACCCAACGACAAGTTTCGGTAGACATATGTTCGGTGGAGGGTAGTTCGCCTTGCGCTTTCGGTGTCGATTAAAGAGTGCACTCGGATTTTCGTAACTAAAACGTGGCCTAAAAGATTCGAAATTGGGAAATATTAGCCCCTGAGGTTTTCGGAAAGGTCATAAGTGCTGTTTTTGGCAGTCAAAAACGTCAGCTAGCATTTTAGGAAAGAAAATAGTTCTCTAGGAAGTTCGTGGAAACTCGATGGCAAACATGGCGGCCAGACACGCTTTTCCATGGGTGGTACTCCTTTGCCTTTATGTTGGGAATTATCGATGTCTAAGCAGTGATATTCGCTACCAACTGTCCGTTAACCACCCGAGCACTAGTGTAGGGGAGATTGATGGCTGGTTTCAACTATTCCGGTGCTGCACGGCTGATAACGTTGGTGTCGGCAACTATGCTCGACATCGAAAGCGTCATGGAAATTTCTACTTACATGTAAGAAAAACTCTACTCTGTTAATGGCTCTAGTAGCTATCAAGTAACTCGACTGGCACTTTGCGGGGATATTCACAGCAACCCTGGGCCTGCACGGAAATCTACGGTTCCGAAATTTCCTTGCAAAGAGTGCGGGAAAGCTGTACGCAGTAATCAGGCTGCCATCTTGTGTTCTCAAAGCAGGTGTTGGTGTCATGCGAAATGTCTCCAGTTGTCAAGAGCCGGCTTCCAATATTACTTAGATCATCCGGATCTGGACTGGGTCTGTGCACTCTGTTTTCTGCCAAAACTGGCTCCGGAAGATTTTATGGATTCTTCATTAGAGTTTGCTTCTAGTTTGTCAGAATGCCCTGCCATTGTTGATCAAGGTGAATATGCAAATGATGGCCCTTTGAATTCATCGTCACGGATCGTTGACAGTAGGCAAAGGGACGGGTGAGAATTGCTTATTATGCATTTAAACATTAACAGTTTGGAAAACAAATTCGAAGATTTGAAACTACTGATAAGCGATTTCAAGGCACAAGTCATTTTCTTATCGGAAACAAAAATTGATTCCTCATACCCAAGCAAACAATGTAAGATAGATGGCTATAATATATACCGCAGGGATCGTGTGAAAGGGGGTGGTGGTGTGATGGCGTAATTGTCTCCTCAAGTCTCTCATCTAAGAAGCTAAAGCTTCCGAGAAACTTTACCACTTTCGAGGCATTAGCCCTGGAATCAAAATTTGGAAGACATGACGCTGTTGTTCTGGGCATATATCGACCCCCGAAAGCGGTAGGAAAGGATTATTATAATAGATTGGAAAGTGATTTGAATGATATAATCTCTTGGGCATCCTTACAAAGGCAATTGATTGTAGTCACGGGCGATTTGAATATGGACAGGCTTAAACCAGTTGAAAAGGAAGGGAAGATCCTATGTGATTCTAAGTGTAACCAAGATAAATTCCAAGCTATGAGTCTGGGACCAAGACACAAGAAAAAGGAAATGAACTTAAATATAAAGGACATTAACATAAAATCAAGTCCTGGGATTGATCTTTTGGGGGTAGTAATTGATGATGAATTGAACTTTACTAAGCATATTAATAATGTCTGTATTAAGGGGGCAAGGAAAGTAGGAGTACTTATGAGGTTTAGGAACTTGATACCTACTGAAGCTAAATTAAGAATTTTCAAAGCTTAGTATACATTTTACCTCAGGTTACATACTGTCATATAGTATGGCACCATTGTCGCTCGTCAGACGAGAGAAAGCTTGAAAGGCTGCAGGAGCGAGCATTGAGGGCTATTTACTGTGACAGGACTAGCACTTATGAAGCACTTCTAGAGAAAGCAAGACTTCCAACGTTATGTAATCGCAGGCTTCAGGACATGGCCATATTTATGTATAAAGTTAAGACTAATTTAGTTCCATCATATATTTCTGACCTTTCTAGTTGGGACATGAGTAGGTACAATCTTAGGAATACAGAATTTTTTTCCTTACCAAGATGTAACACTGTTACATACGGAAGACACAGCTTAAGGTACATGGGGCCTTACATTTGGTCGAAGCTCCATAAATCAATTAAAATGGCTGACTCTCTAACTGCATTTAAAAATCAAGTCAGGGCCCTCGACCTATCAAATTTTATGTCGAAAAATAACTGTCAAAACTGCAAGTTATGTAAAACTTAGTTATTTATCAATTGTATATTGTTTGTACATAGTTTTTAGCTTAGTTTAAATAGTTTTTAAGTAGGTGTCCCCAATTAGTTTTTACTTGTAAAAACTAGAACGATTGACACGTTAATAAAGTTATTATTATCATTATTATTATTATTATTATTATTATTATTATTATTATTATTATTATTATTATTCATTTCAGCTTGCATTTTCTCAAAGGAAGATTTTGTTCCCTAACATTTTCGGGAATTAAAATTTCAGCTAGGGAATCCGAACAGATGAACTTCTTCTAGCTTATGAAAACATCGCTTTAAACAGACTTCAAACACCATAAGGCACTTAAAAAACGCCTTTCTACAGCTTTTGGTTGATTTGGCTCGTTGGGTGCCCCTGAATAATGTGCTTCGTTCTCAAGCTTCGTCAATACAGTTCGATTACCACCGCGTTTAGCGCGAGACCGCGCTAATTCCTCGCTCATTTCGTCGATTGTGTGTTCACCGCCCCACGTTGGGCGCCATTTCGAGTTCGTCCACCACCAATTTTAACTTGTTACTCGGGCTGCCCGCGTCTCGCGCGGCGCCCGGGTCTAAGATTACTTCGTCGTCGAGTATCATCCACAAAGCTCACGTCCGGCGTTTCTGCGCAAGCGCTAACTATTTTTAACAGAGTGATGCCTGTTGTCACGTATCGGAAAATGTCGATTCACCTTGTGTCTTTTGAAGTCTGAACAAACAATATGTTAAGAGAAGTGTCTATGCGAATGTTTGCAAGTTCAACGGCGAGAAGAAAGCTTTTAACATGAGTAAACTTAACTCCAGATGTATGGGGCGCCGATTGTAAAAAAAATTATTTACCTTAATTTTGTCATTTTTTTCATTATTTAATAAATAAAGTTTTATGATATGATACCACACAATACGCCAGAATGTATTTCATATAAATTCATATTATTTGATGTCATGGCTTTATTATTTGATATAATAAATCATGATTTCATTTCATGCGTTTATGATTTGATATAAGAAACCATGATTTCAAATCATGCGTTTATGATTTCATATCGTAAATCCTTATTTCAAATCATGCGTGTATGATTTGATATAAGAAATGATGATTTCAAATCATGCGTTTATGATCTGATATAAGAAATCATGATTTCAAATCATGCGTTTATGATTTGATATAAGAAATCATGATTTCAAATCATGCGTGTATGATTTGAAATCACGACTTCCTGATTTAAATATATCTTTCATATTTGATATCAGGAATCGTGATTTAACTTAATAAGTATGATTTAACTTAATACATAATCGGTGCGAGCCCATGTGACAAGTCACAAGACTATCCATTGCGCGGGAAAACGCAAACATGGCGGACGAACTGTCAAGGTCAATTGCTTCTGCCGTAACCCAGGCAGTTGAAAGGGCTGTCGAGGAGGCTCTATCACGTCTTCCAAGTCAGGGGATGACTTCTACAAGCTCAAGCTCCACCTCAAATCCGAACCCGATCTCGACCTCGATCTCCACATTGAGCTCAACTTCAACTTCTCAACAGGTATGTACGTGTGCTCGCCTGCAAACTATCATTGTGTCGCGTGTGGTATTTAATAGATAATTAATATTTGGCCATTTTCATTTTTTTTCTGTCTTACTGTTGTCCTTGATGCTGGTTCCCTGTGGATTGCTTGTTGTTCGAGTAGCTATATTAAAGATGCGTTAGGAACGAAAATCCCCCGCTGACTTTGTTGACAGTCGCCAAGTTATCGCTCTTCAACAACTTGAAACGTAACCCTACATACGAACTTCTCATTGAACTTTATTTATATGGGGGATAGCTGATAAAAGGTAAATCAGTGTCAAATGTTTACTACCGTTTCAGGACATATTACCTGTTTCTTTGTCAACGGCCAATAATGGACAGCAACCTCATTCGTTAAATGAAGGCACAAGGTGAAATATCTTTCATTAATTGAACACTGTGTAATGTGCATTATACGATATAAACATACAAGCAGGAGCGGATCCAGAACGTTTAGGAGTTCGAGGAAATTGCTGCAGGGTGCAAGGCCCCCTCCCACCCCCCCCCCCACCCCCCTCCTCCCCCAAACGTAATGAAACGTTCAATTTTCCAGAAAGCTGCTAGCATTAACTTTTACATCATGTATTTGAAATGTATAAGGTTCTAAAAAAAAGGGATTAAAGTAACCCTTTCATTGAGTATTAGCGCTATGAAGGGGGTGGTCATATTTTCTGTCTTCAAAACTACAAGAAAAAAGGAGGGGCCGCGAGCCCTTCGGTCCTCCCCTTAATTCCGCCCACGACAGGTATGAAATTAAACTACAATGGATACTGATTGTGAACATTCCTACCGCCTAAGTGTGCCTTTTCCAATCTTTTATTACAGTCATCAGAGAAGAGCTGGTAGGCCACAGAAGACAATATCCAAGGAACTCTTGGAGAATCTTCTGATGTTGAAAGTCCCCATTTCGGGAGTGGCAAGTTTTTTTGAGGTATCGCGGCCATACGTTTACAAAGCAATTCGGGATTACGGCATAGAGTATAGAAAATTTACCGAGTTATCAGATTCTCGACTCGAAGAGATAGTGGCGTCCGTTAAAGAGAATCATCCGCGTGCTGGTGAAGTGATGCTGCAGGGTCATTTACGAGCGCAGGGTTTACACGTACAGCGTAACCGATTACGTAGAGCCATACATCAGAGTGATCCCATGGGTGCAGAGGCGAGACGAAGACCACCTATTCGTCGACGTGTCTATTCGGTGCCATGCCCGAACTATCTATGGCACATAGACGGAAATCATAAGTTAATTAGGTGGCGCATGGTTCTCCATCATGCCGTGGACGGCTTCAGTCGCCTCATTGTATTTTCCCGCTGTTCAGCAAACAACAGGGCTGCAACGGTACTCTCTCTATACCAAGAGGCAGTGCGACAATACGGACGTCCGTTCCGAGTCAGGACGGATCATGGGGGGAAAATGTCGCTGTCTGGAACGACATGATAAATGCCTGGGGCGAGGAAGCCAGACCCGTTGTAGTCGGCAGCTCCGTACATAACCAGCGCATCGAGCGCCACAATCGAGCCGTTAACGAACAAGTGTTTAGTGGCTTCAAGGAAGAATTTTATGATCTAGAGAGAGAAGGGATTTTGGATCCTTTAAACGAGACAGACATGTTTTGCCTGCAGTACATATACCTACCAAGAATAAACCGGAGACTGACAGAATTCACTGATGCGCATAACAATCATGGTGTGTCAACAGAGAGGAACAATTCTCCGGCTCAGTTGTTTTGGTTAAATCTCCATCTTACTGCCTTCAGAGGAGGCAGGTCTTCTGACGACGCTTGGCGTGGTATGAACGTCCGAGATTTGATGTCAAGCCAAACTCTTCCTCACGTTCAAGTTCCTGATACAACTAATCCTCTGAGCCACGAATCTTACCTCCAACTGCAGCGTAATGTGGACCCTCTCTCCTTGGCCAGCGCCAAAGATCTCTACCGCCGTGTTGTGCAAATGGTGGGAGAAATTATGCAACAGCAGGATAGCAATGACTAAACGTGATGCAGATAGCAATTTGTTAACCCTTTATTTTACTTTGCATTTTTTGTTTCTGGTTTGTAACAGCGCAAACCAGAGGTAGCCATTAGTCACAGCTCGTAATATTAAGTTTACTATAACTGAAGCTCGAAAACTAACTGGAAACCAAGTGGGGTGAGGGGGTGTGTATCAACCCATCCTGGTTTCGTCAAATGTTGTAAAAATGTCGCCTCCTTTCGCTTTCGCAAGGAGAATTTTTAATTGCAAAATCCATCTTTTGTTTGAATTCTTCAAACTCTGAATAGCAGACTGGTAGCCTGATATTATTGGAGCACGTATTGGCCATTGGAAAGGGCTCGTCATCTGCAAACGTTATGGTGGCGGGTTCATCAAATCCCAGTGGTGGTGGTCTGCTTGCCCCAGTCACAAACACAAGCACTTCTTCGATAGAAGCTTCCGCGTCGTTTGCTACAGGAAAGTGATTCATTATCATAAGAGATAGTATGTTGGAGGTAAATGAAAGAATGGGCAAACTGTAAAGAAACCAACTTTCCTAGTCATACTGTTTTGAAGTCTTTGTACAAACACGTCACTTGAACTGTCCTCTTGTTAATAGAAAACAAGTACATGTAACAGATACAAAGATTACGTATACGTTTTTCCGAGACAAACGTTTTCCCTCTTAAAAGAGGTGCCCCAAGGAAGAGGCTCTACTGCATTGGAAAGAAATCCGAGAAACGAAACTCTATTATTGTGTGATTAGATATTTCGTGTAAAATTGTACGACAAAGACTGCGATATGACACTTGTCATGTAGGATAGATTTCGTGACATAACACTGAACAATTTGTGAACCAAATCTGCGCTGAATTTACTCTATGAACTAGTGTAACTGCATGCTTTTACTTACGCTAAATAATAATAGATGTATTGCAATGTTGCAAGCAACTTACCATATTGTATGGCAACTTACCTTCACAGTCTTGAAGATAATCTTTCCAGTAAACAATTGCCCTCTGCTGGGCCGCGTAACGGTTTGATCCTGGTTGCGCATAGTCGATGTGGAACAAGGCGTCCACCATTTCCGCCGTTAGTGGTGTGTTGTCACGGCACAGACATTTCGCGAATTCTCTGGGATTTTCTTTTATTTTTTCGAATACCCCCAATGTGCGTAAACCATCTATTAGCTCTTCTAAAAGGTATCGCACCCTATCCAAAAGGACGTGACGAGCAATTATGTTAATGAAATGGTTCTTTTCAGCAAAATTTGTTGCTTGTGTCTTGGACCCTAGTGCAACCAAAATTTCCTGAACACCAACATCATGCAAAACAGCGTTGAGCCCGTCAATGTCGTCTGCGGTTGCTATCTACAAAAAACAAAACAAAACAAAAACAAACAAACAAACCACCGGTATTTCATCGTGATTTAATAATAGTAATAGTGATCCTTTGTTTCCAAGATTGCCAATGGGTAATTGAAACGGCTGAGAAATAACAAAAACCCTAAGAAACAGTATCACACGGACAAAAATAAAGAGTTATAATTTCAATGGCCTAATAGTGGCGACTCTCTCTCCCTCTCTCTCTCTCCCTCCCTCTCTCTCCTCCTTCCCCATTATTTTTCCTTTTAAACGCGAAGCTTTCATGCACGGCCGGTCATAACATATTACCAAATCCACAGGTTAAAAGTGTCACAAGTGGTACTTTGCGTAGGTATTTTCTGATTTTGTAGTTGTACAACATTTATTTAGTTTCACCTTTGACAAGGAGTCCGACAGCTGATTATCGTGGATATCGTCGAGGTCTGGCTTAGTGAAGTCGACACCGTGTGCTATGGCGTGGTACAGAGTTGGGCTCAAGAAGTTGCCACCGGGGCCTCCATGTACAAGTGACCAGGCCAAAATTACACCCACGAGGCGATAGTGTCCCTTTTCCCTTGCTAGAAAAATGGGTTAACGAGTTACCTTCCGACACGACGTGCATAAACCAAAGTAATAGGATTACTCTACGTTATGAGTACAAAATAAAATTTACCGTTTGAGTTGGGCACGAGAACGCGCCTATGTGCCGGTCCACCAAAAATCCCAGAATGTTCATTCGCTGCCTTTACCAGCAAACGAAGAAATTCCCTGCGAGGCCCACCAATGTCAACGGCACCTTCGCTGTTCCCAAAATCGTCCGCAAAACAGACGGAAATGATCGAGCTGGGACTGAAACGTTTTCTCTGCAAACATCGGCAGGAATCTTCCCAGATGTGACGGCGCCTTACGTTCACGATGGTTCTCCCCTCAGTATTGACTCGAGCTGTTCTCAAGTCCCGCAATATTTCCTCCAGGTCACGACCAGGACTGCTGTCTCTGTGACGTATTGAAAAATCAACAACTATATATCAATCACGAACATACAAACTGAACATAACCAAACTGAATAATAACCAGGCACTCATAATATCAACAATAATATATTTTAGTAGATACCACACAATTGAATAGTGCTTTAATTTTCGCGCGCTCTTATTGGTTAATTCGGAGGTGATTAGCAAGTACTATTCACATCCGAGCGGCCGGCGCGCGAGATCACCGACTGCTTTTCGGTATATTGTCAAACATAAAGTAATGTTTTGGTCCGCCAATTATTCAGCTTGTGTGGTATATACTAAAACAATTATTCACCTCACTGTAGGTGCAAGTGGTGGATATTTACCTCGTCGCTTCGCGGCTTGGTAAATATCCACCACTATTCACCTCCACTTCGGTGAAGAATTGTTAAATATTCAAGTACTGGAGTTTACCGACATAGTCCGTATGTTAAAATAGTCACAAGAGTTACCTTGTGCTAAGTTCCAGTGCCAGCATTACGTCCCGTTGATACTCCTCGTCCTCGTCACTGATGTATGGAAAAGGGTCTTCGTCAAGTAGTGTGACATAGGAGCTACAATAACAAAAGCAACAGTGACCAAAATAAATCGCGGATATGTACAAAAAACGTCGTTTAACTAGTTGGGAGTGTCGAAATAGATCGATGCACAATCGAGAGTCGCTAGAAAAAACAAAGATAATACCTATTAGCTAATTTTACAGAGATTGAATACTGTTTCAACTGTGAAATCAGTTCAATGACAACTTGATAGAATTACTTCGGGATAGCGTATTTTTTCTTGTGAGAAAACCACTCAAACAGATATGTAATGGTTTGTTCAATGTTAAAAGTAATCTTAGGTTTGATTGGTTTTCTCCCAGTAATAAAAAAAGGAAATCCGGAAATAATTCTGCAGTACACCTAAGCATGTACGGAAATAGTATTTACCTGTAAGAACCTGGCTCACTTTGAATTGTCGCAGCGCTTGTAGTGCTTCTACCTCCTGTTGTACTTTGAGTACTTGCATTGCTTATTGTGCTGATGGAACTTGAAGTGCTTACGCTGCTTGCAGGGCTTGCTGTGCTTGTGGTGCCGGTAGTGGTCCGTGTACCCGTAGTATCCGCCATTTCCAGTGGAGGTGGCAAATCGGGCATACTGTCGTATATGGTAAGCTGGTATGGGTCAGCCTTAAGTTGAGAAATGGATGAACGTGGTAAGAAGCCATATTGTTTGATATGGACATTCCATGTACAGTACTCGTTATAAGAGAGTGTTTACAGCACCTCTTTTCTATTTCGTCTTTGTTGTGTGTGTGTGTGTGTGTCAAGTATGAAAGGAACATCATTAGAGAAATTCTCAGTTATCTAAAATCGCCTATGCTAAAACGCAATACATTTCTTCGGGGTGGGGCCAAAGAAGAAAGAAGTAATAATAGTAACCTACATTTTCACCCGGCCACATCAAGGGAAGTCTCTTTGCCATTATGTATAGAGATCCCTGTGAGCACAGAGAGACAACCTCGGGAGCGTTCCATTGAAAAGAACTCGACGTGTGTGGGATGGTTAACTTTTTGGTTCCCGGCATAGTGCTGAGGCAAAAAAAGGTGAACAAAGCCATCAGTCAATTTGAACACATTAGACAGTTGTTAACAGCACAAAACCTAGCCAGCGAAGACAGACGAATTTCCGGTCGTTATTTCGCACCACCTGTATTTTCCAGCGGCGTGAAACAACGGCAGGAAACCCGTCTACTTTCGAAGGCTACAGAAAACCTTGTGAGTGTGGTACCTCAAGTAAATATAAGGTAATACTTCGCCCTGAGACAAGCCAAAGGCCGAGGCGAAAACGCTGCTGACTTCTGCCTCTACCTGTGCAGCTTGCCATACCGATTGTAATGCTATTTTCCCGATAAGGCCCATTTCCGCCAACTTTGCCCTTTTTTCTCCGCGGGGAATCGGAATGAAGACATTGTCGCCAAGCTGATGGGGAAGGCAGATTATGTCTTTGTTATAAATTTTCACGGGCCTTGGTGTATTTACTCGGTCTTTTTCGTTTAGTTGGCGGTGGCAGACATCCTGTCGTGTCACGAAAAACTGTCGGAAGTGGAGGTCGCCTCTCCAATGTTGTAGTCCTTCGATTCTACAAATGAACAACCAAACACTTGATCACTTTATTAAAGTCTGTAATCGTTCTAGAGGAGGACAAGTGAAGTGCTCACAGGTGATGGTTTTCGAGGAGAGGGGAAAACCCGAATAAAAACCTCTAGGAACAGAGTAGAGAACCAACAAACTCAGCCCACTTGTGACGCCGGATCCGGGAATCGAACCCTGGACACATTGTTGAAAAGCGAGTGCTGCCACCACTTCGCCAACCCGGTTGCCCTAAAAATATCATTTGCCTTTTTCAACATTACATAACACCTTTGTAAATTGCAGCTATGTATGACGCAATTCAACACAGTTGTCAGTTGTAGGGTTTCGCAAGTTGTTGAAGAGCGATAACTTGGCGACTATCAAGTATCAACAAAGTCACGCAACGGGTAAATATAAAATGTATAAAGGCCGGGGAATTTTCCTTCCTAACGCACCTTTTATATAGCTACTCGAACAACAAGCAACCCACAGGGAACCAGCATCAAGGACAACAGTAAGACAGAAAAAAAAATGAAAATGGCCAAATATTAATTATCTATTAAATACCACACGCGACACAATGATAGTTTGCAGGGGAGCACACGTACATGCCTGTTGAGAAGTTGAAGTTGAGCTCAATGTGGAGATCGAGGTCGAGATCGGGTTCGGATTTGAGTTGGAGCTTAAGCTGGTAGAAGTCATTCCCTGACTTGGAAGTCGTGATAGAGCCTCCTCGACCGCCCTTTCAACTGCCTGGGTTACGGCAGAAGCAATTGACCTTGACAGTTCGTCCGCCATGTTTGCGTTTTCCCGCGCAATGGATAGTCTTGTGACTTGTCACATGGGCTCGCACCGATCATGTATTAAGTTAAATCATACTTATTAAGTTAAATCACGATTCCTGATATCAAATATGAAAGATATATTTAAATCAGGAAGTCGTGATTTCAAATCGTACACGCATGATTTGAAATCAGGATTTCTTATATCAAATCATAAACGTATGATTTGAAATCACGATTTCTTATATCAGATCATAAACACATGATTTGAAATCATGATTTCTTATATCAAATCATAAACGCTTGATTTGAAATCAGAAATTTTTATATGAAATCATACACGCATGATTTGAAATCAGGATTTACAATATGAAATCATAAACGCATGATTTGAAATCATGGTTTCTTATATCAAATCATAAACGCATGAAATGAAATCATGATTTATTATATCAAATAATAAAGCCATGACATCAAATAATATGAATTTATATGAAATACATTCTGGCGTATTGTGTGGTATCATATCATAAAACTTTATTTATTAAATAATGAAAAAAATGACAAAATTAAGGTAAATAATTTTTTTTACAATCGGCGCCCCATACAGATGGACTGCCGTGTTTCCTCGTGTCTGCTTTAGTAGACTGCCAGTAGTCTCTAATTTTGGCGATGGATTGTGGGGCGGGCGAAATACACGTGCGCGCGCGAAGTTGCGAGGAGACGCGATGCGAGGGGAGCGCCAAAAATTAGAGACTACAGACAAAGGGAGTTTGACCTTTCACGGCCGAGTGATTCGGAAGTATAAATCTCATATCAACAGCAAGAATGATGCCTGTTGTCACGTATCGGAAAACGTCGATTCACCTCGTGTCTTTGAAGTCTGAACAACTAATATGTTAAGACAAGTGTCTATACGAATGTTTGCAAGTTCAACAGCGAGAAGAAAGCTTTAACATGACCAAAATTTAACTCCAGATGGATTACCGTGTTCCCCGTATCCGCTCCATTGAGATGTACATTTTGTTGAATAACTCAAGTACGGGATATCACACACCCCTGAGACTTTGACAGGTAGTTTATTTACTATTTTCCCACAATATCTCAATTTCTGGACTGACTGAAATTTCTGAAACGCTCCTTTCTTGTGTTTCAAATGACCCTGGATTGACGTATTTGTAAACAGTTTCACTCTGCTAATTAATTTTATACTCACATTTCACCGAGACTCCATTAACGTTTATGCGAAAAAATCCTACATCGTTCGATGAGCGTTTCCTTTCTCAAACAATTATCCATGGAAGCGAAAACTAGTGTGCTTAGTTTTTTTTTTTGGAATCAATACACTATTTTTATCACCTTGCATAACGATAAACCTCTGTGGCCTAAAGGTCATTGTTCCTGTCTGTGACGCAGCTAACCCGGGTTCGATGTCTTTTAGTGGTATATATCACGGGCTTTATTTTTTCTGTTTTTCTTTTTCTTGTTCTTTTAGAAATATTTTTTACAAGTGTTATAATTATTGTTCTCAATGGTTGAGATGTATTTTAGAGGAATATATGTTGATAGGGGTCTAAAGAAATAGACTCCAACACAAGCTAAACACAATGCGTCCGATGTAAGAAAGACAGACTTCCCTCTATTCTTTTGTTTAGCGCTAAGTTAGGGATACAATACTGTTTTTTGCAAGCCCGAGTTTAGGCTAATTGTAGCCTCTTGTTTAATCGTTCGATTCAAATTCCACCATAACTACGCGAGAATCATAAACGAGACCTACAATAGCTACCTTTGCGAAAGCATGTGGTTCAAATCACGTGACTATGAACTGTCAATCATTCCTTACAAGTTTCAACTATAACTAAACACAAGGGAAAAAACATTTTTTAAGGACCACCTATATTTCGACTGTGTAGAACAGTCTTCCTCAGGGAGCGTTACACGCAATAATAAAAGTGCGGCTTACAAATATACACACGTGAGCGCTAACAATTTTACCGGTTAAAGTCTCATTCGCTTCTGTTGCTCAAGACGTTCGTTTCAAAGAAAAGTCACACGAAAATGGCGCCTCTTTTTTTCTTCCTCTGGCGGCTTTGCGCCGATGCTGAGTTCTATTTTCACCGACGTCTGATTTCATAGTTTCTCGGGGAAGCATGCGGCCGTCTAGCTCTTCTCACTTACTTATGCCTTTGCTTCTTCGTACCACCCCCCCCCCTCCCTTTCCTCGCCTCGTCTTGAAATTCTTTATCCATTTCTCAGTCTAGATAAGAATAGAAAGAGAAAAACAGCGAGTTCTGGTCATAGAACAAGCATAGCATTTCATGATCAGCGTCTCACCGCCACGCCGACACCCTATATCTCACAGAGTGACGTCCAACACTGTGGATAATCGCCAAGTCTCCGGATTATACGGCCGTACATTATTCGAATTTGTCTGCAAAAGATTATTAACGACTTATTAACAAATGGTAAATGGATCGGCGTGCACATTTGAGTTATGGATGCACATGGGGGGTTGCTAGTCGCTCGAGGCGTAGCCAGGCCTGAGGCGTAGCCGAGAGCGTGTCTAGCTTCTTGAGTGCTTAGCAACCCCCCGCGTGCACCATAACTCCATAGTGCACGCCGATCCGTTTAACATTTGTTTTATAACATAACTAAAGAAAAGCGCTCGCTCTGATTGGTCAATTAACCATTTACTATTTGCCCATGGGTGAACGCTGCTGATGATAGCTGACGTGTGTGCTGTTTGTAAACTAAAATTTCGCTTTTTTGGGCGAGATTTTATGAAATTTGTATCGTTTCAATCTTCATAGTGCCTACCGAAGTATTAAGGCGTTGCAATTTCTGTGAATGAAGTTTCGGGCGTCTGTTTTTCTGGGTGATGTAAGTTAGTGCAATAAAATGGGACTTCACTTTATCTACGATGTTTATGATTTGTTATAATTCGTTAAAGAACGTTAAAAGCGAAAGTAATTCCTTCACACAAGTTGCATTTATTTAATGTTAGACCATTAAAACTGATTACAAAAAGACGAGAAAAGACGAACTATCAAACAATTTCTTATTCAAGTAACCACGTCTGAAAATTGCTGTCCTCGATCTTGTTACGGTGTGTTAAAGTTTCACATTATGCTTTATAAATAATGTTTTTTCTTTGAAATATATGTTTATTTCATGCATACGAGCGAAGTTGAACTGTATGCATGACCGGACTTTTAGATGAGTTCGAGAGGTACTTCACCCTGGCCACCTTTCTCTTCATATCGGTGCTTTATTTCTTTCTTTATTCCCACGGTTGCCTTCCATTGCTTGCATGCTATCTGTTGTGACTGCGATACGGTTTTGAGTGGGGATCAGGGAAAACGACTCCACCTGAATGTTAACTAAACGATGAAACAACCTGTGTTTGCACTTTATGAGCTCCACATAAAATGTTATCGTATGCAGATTATCGATGATTGTTTTATAATTAGAAAATGCCGAAAGTAAGCTTACTGTAATCCTGCCAGCTATGTAATTAACGGATCAAGGTGAGAGGATGTTCCAAGGCTCCTGCTACAGGTGTTCATTTTCGGTCGTTCTTTGATTGTTTATCCGGTTCCATGGACAGAAAACTCTCCGAATATGGATATCTTCCAATCAAACCCTGCCTAATGTGCACAGATTTGAAAACAATTAACTGAAGGCTCATGGACTGCCGAAAACGGAGAGTATAGTTTAATAGCTCTCTGGGTGGCAAATACGAAGTGAATGTTGCGCGTGTAGAGATTGAAATCAGTCGCCAGTTTCGATCGTCATTCGCCAATTATACGTGTCGACAACAAACGAGTAAATCAAAAAGTCCTGTAAGTTGATAAAGAAGCGTTTCCAACGAAAAGTACAATGAAAAAACGAATGATTGTGGACGGCTGCATAAGTTACCTTGAGAAACCAAATCACCAAATCCTCCAAACTCCAGTGCTGCTTGACTCAGACTCGGTGGCTTGACCCGGCTTGGCGCGGTTGTGCGGTCGAGCTAAATGTTTCTATTAAGGAAGCGTGCCAAAGGGTATTTTTTTTTAGAGAGAAACGGGCTGTCGTTGTCTTTCCGAGTGTCCTACTCGAAATGGTCTTTTTAGACCCCAAACGTTATTTTCTTCTGCAAAAGTTAAACTGTGAATATATTACCCTTTAGAAACGTGAACGGATTACACGTGTTCTTTCCTCAGAGATCTGGGTGGTTTTGGTCACGAAAGCCTTTGGCGATTCTCGAGGGCTGAAACTTAGTACGCAAGCCTGCATGCGTCGCAGACAAACATCATTTAACCTCGTACTGTAAGTATATTACGCCTGAGGCACAGGCTAATTTTAACTACGCTGGAGTGACGCCAGAATTCGAAGTTATTTCCCGACCATGGACAAATGCGATTTCAAAATTCGATACTCAAGAGGATGGGAGAAAGAAAATAAAACAAATTTAAAATTACGGACTTCTTTTAAGAGGAAAGAAAAAACTTTTAATGAAACTTTGCTGCTTGCGTTATATAACTGTTTCGGTGAACCTCGAAGAGCTTCCTTTTCTCCGGAAAGGGTGGGGTTTATTGACAGATTCCTAAACTGAGCTTCAGTAGTTTGGCCTCAGGCCACCAGGAAAATTGATTAAAGAATCAACTGACCGTGTTATTATCTTGTTATCTTGGCTTATATGCCCAATATAGGATGACCTACTTGCACTGTAATGACGACGAGAAGCTGTTGTTTATTTTCCGAATGTTGCTTGGCTTGGTGGTGGATCGCCGTGGGGGATGCTTGTTTCCAATTGGTTCGGAATAGGGTTGATAATTGGACATATCAGTCCAATATCAGCGGCCCTTTTGGGCATCTTGACCATACAAGCATTACGCAGCTGTGTTTTTTATTGAAAAAAAAAAAAAAAACTCTAAGAATGTTGCTTGTTTTGTCTGAAAACAACCCGTGTCTGCAGTGTTATAAAACAAGCTATAACATTTCGCTGTAAGCCCGCAAATTTGTTTTCTCCACACGGCGTCCACCCATAATAACAACAAACCTATGATCGCTCCCTCTCTACTAGCAAAATCGTTCAAGAACACAGGATGTCGAATCAACGAGGCCTGCCTAGTGAAACATGTTCCTACGCTTTCCACCCCAAATTGCAATTGTATAGTTAAAATAGTCTGGCCGGTCGTTCTTTGGTCAATACTGAAATACTTAGCATTTGTTTTGAATTCATTGCTTTTTCCATTAGACAAAAGCCTTAAATCAACATTATTTTAGGGTTTGAATTGTTATCTTTTTACCAACTAACAACAACCCCGTGCATCGTTTTTATGCAACACTAAAAGTGATTTTAAAGAGAGACATTAGCGCTTTCTAATAATTTTTATTGATTGTTAAAGTGTTTGTTTTGCGCTTAATGTACCTAAAGGGCCATTAACCATCCTCCATTAAACATAAAGTCTCTCGAGAGCAATTTGCGTATCCAGGTACAAAGAACCACAAAACCAAAACTTCCCTCTGAACAATCAAACAGATGCCTTCGAATTTTTAATCAAACGCTGTGATTGGTCAATCTTTCGCGGTCATGCTGATTTCAACCACTCACAAAGAGGAACGGCTGATCGTCCGTTCACGTGATAAAGCTGTCAACGAAGGAATGTGTGTATTGATACCAAGAGGTTACGCGATCCACGAAGTTCATGCGGCAGAAAAATATTCCAGGTCTGTCGCGCTGAATGACAGCAAGCTTTAAGACTCAGCTGGTGCGCTTGTTGTTAGCGAAAGATCGATATGTAGTCAATTGTAAAGCCGTGTTGTCAACTTCAAGCAACTTACAAGTGGAGCGGTGACTGTAGTAGAATGTTGTTTTGTCAAGTTGCGTGGTTGTACACTCTCGTTTCCATAGGTTTGTGGCGTCGTTGAACTTTTTGAAAATTCTTGAGCTTCGCAGATGTTTTGAGTATTCTTCCTGTAAATCTGTAGGTCAGATCAGAGTTTGATTTTAGCTGTTTGATTATGCTTTTGAATCTCTAGGTGTCGCAGTTAGAGCATTCAAATTGACCGCAAGCGAAGACGTGGTTACGGTGAATGTTAGGCAAAATGTCACTCTTCGATGGACTTACGAGATAGCTGCTGGAGAAAGCTATGACATTTTGTGGGGAACCAGCCATCACCGAGGCTCAAGCATTAGAGACATTTTATTCAGGAAATCATCAAGTGAAGCAGTTGCACGGCCTTCGTCGACGATGCCAGCCAAGTATGTTGGTAGAGTGAACATTGTATCGCAAGCTTCGCTCTTTATTCGTCAGGTTGATCTATCAGATGAGGGTTTCTACGTTTGCCAGATCAATGGCCAATTTGTAACGCTGAGGAAGAAGATCAATCTCACTGTAATAGGTAAAGCGTGAAATTATAATTCTTGTACTTTTGCGCGGCGTACAAAGCGCTGACAAAGAAAGCCGCGCGCTGTTTTCACAGATGATGCGGGGGTACAAGATCGCGCTGTCAAGGTATAAGCCCGCCTAATTGCTCTCTTTAGAGCACTGTTGCAGCTTTTACTAAATATTGTTTGAAGGGTATAAAATAATGAATGCATTTGACGTTCACTTTGCATTCTTTATTCACACTAAAGTTACCGAGAAGCATGCCAGATCTTTTCGTGCGGTCACTTCGGTTTGCAACGATCTAACCTGGCCGAGATCAGATATAAATTAAGATAAGTTTATATGAATACAGATCGCGCAGAAAATCTGTTGCTCGGTGGAAAGCTAAGATGTAAACAAAAAGATAAAAGGAATTCTTCTAAAACCATTGTTTTGTCGCAACAATTTCATCAGGCATATTTGTCGTCTGGCAAAGGAAATGCCAATTTCGTTGGACGCTCAGTGTAACTCAGGGCACCTCCACTCACTCACTGTCGATATCGTATTTCCGCTTGTCAATGGTTTTGCTGTGGATTGACCCTGCATTATTATGATTTCTCCTGGTTACCTGAAATATTGCCTTCTTATATATTGGTTAAGGGTTTTGAACCGTAAGGTTTGTTTGAAAATTGCTTGAATGTAAAAATAATCACACAGGAACAGCTTAGCAAACAAGGTTAAGCGATATAATTTTCGCGCTATTTTTAAAGTCACATTTCACGAAATTGACAAGCACAGCCTCTTTCCGCTTCGTTTGTTTACATTCACATCAAATTGCTTAGTTTAACCGTGGCGTTGCTGGAGCAATGTTAAGATATCGGTCCCGTTCAAGAAGTAGCTGAAAATTTGTCTCTATTTTTTTTTGCTTTGTTATATTCTCTCTCATCCGGTCTTGTATTCGAACAGGAGGCTTAAATTAAAAGTGCTTGTAGCGCACGCGAGTGATTGCTGAATATTTGATACTGACTACAATATGTTTCTTCATTTTCCTAACTTTACGGTCAAAGATCACGTATTCAAGTACATTCATCAGCCCCAATATTTTTTAATGTATGTGTCATATTATCACCCACACGTAACATTTTTTAAGGGGGTGGAAATTATTTGAAGCCAAATGACCCAGGAGTGTTTCACATGGGAATGTCAATAAAGCATTTATGAGTTAATATTCGTATGCCCGAGGTGTCGGCAATAACAGAGCGGAAACTCTGTGTGAAATGAGTTTGTCATGGAGTTTAGAAGTCAAATTGTGAGAATTTTTTTGCTCCAGACGTGGTGAGGGCCTTTAAAATGGAATAATCTAAAGGATTAATTTTCCTTGTGGCTTTTTTTTTATCACAGATCGCAACGGACGCAAGAGACAGCCCTGTAGGTTTAGCTGTCATGCAGAGCAAAACAAAGACCTTGCAACAAAATCTGTTTGTTGGGCGTTTTAGAAATGGGTTTGCGGCTATTCACTCGTTATTTTTTATAAAAACTGTAAATTGGACATTAAAAAAAATCGAGTGTGGGTTTTTGGCAGTAAATCAGGTCTTTGTTTTGTCTTTGCTCTATATTGAACTTACATGTAATAATGACCAGCCTTTTTTTTTTTTTCGAGAATTCTCTGTGTTTAATTTTTTATAACCAGCTGCCTCATGTTATAAAAGTGCTTTGCATACCAACCCCTGAGCACGTATACTTAAATGTCAAAGTAAAAACGATTCAGATCAGAACTGGGAAAGAGACATGCTAGTGATTCAAAAAGTAAAAGCAACTGTTAAACAAAGTGAGATTTTGAATGTTTCTTTTTTTGGAGAGGTGAATTTGTTAAGTTTCTTGATGTTTTTAGTTTTGGGTATACAAAATATTTGGAATACCTTGATTCAGCATTGGTTGTGTGATGTTTTTATTTTCACTGAAATTTCAATTTCTTAAATTTAATTATGGGCCATGCAATTTGTCATTCACATCATTTTTAAAATGAGCCTTGATGAATCACTTTAAATATACCCATTTGACATGAGCGGCTTAGACTGAACATAATAATGATCAGATAAAATATATAAGGGGAAAATATATACAGGAAAATTTTGATCTTTTCCAACTCTGAAATAAGAAGTTTCTGACCTTTACTTCATTTTCTCTGAATTGTGTAGTATTTTTGGCACATTTTATCAGAATTTTAAAAATTAAGAAACAGATCATTTGAAGTAATGTAATGCAGCGCTAGTAATGACAATTTCTAGGACTGGAGTATTTGCCTGAGGCACATGTTTTGTTTGGCATGATATTTTCCTAGTGCTGCAGTGAATGAGAGGAGAACATTTCATCCAGATCATTAATTTAGAATTCTTTGTTTACATGAAAATATAGCCAATATATGATTTGTTAGACAAGTGTATTTGTTAGAGCTTATGTTTGATGGATGCATAAATGTTGAATTTGCCATTATTTTTATTCAAACTTGCATTTGTTGGTTAGGATAGATCCATACACAGGGCCTAAATGTCAATATTAACAAGGTGGTTTCCATGTATATCTTTGTTGAATCTACAATGTACTGTATAGTCTGTTATTGCTTGTGTGATGTTACTCATTTGGTTGTAGAAATGTTGTATACGATCAAAAAGCAAAAGCCAGTGCTATGTGTACCATTTACCACTAGCTTTTCAAACTTCTGTAAAACACACCAGTTGAAGAAATGCTGCTGAGACTCCAAGTGAATGTTTTTTAGATTATTTTTACATTTCAAAATACTTAGTAACATGCTTTCTCAGGTTGACTGATTTTAACAAACTTGGGTGAAGACCAAGAAAATGTTAGCTTTTGACAGTGACTTAGGCTGGAAGCAGAGGATTGAGCAACATGTTACTGACTTTTTGCTTAAAACATGCAAATTTGCAACAGGGAGCATCCATATACAAACCATGAAAGACTTAATGATAAGGAAATGAAAATAGAAAACCATTGTGAAAATAGCATGGTGATTTATAAAACCTGAAGTTTCCTGCTGAGTACAATTTGTGCCTAAATATGTAGCAGATGAAATTGAGCCCTTGTTGCCTGTATGAAAATACCCCTGTATGGAGGCTATTGTTTTACAGGAAAACTGAACTGTATAGCAAAATCAAAACACCTTTCCTACTGTTTTCGGACTGACAGTGAGGTATTGATTCTGAATCTAAATTGCATTGGAACCATGTGGGGCTGACCGATAGAGGTGTTAATTTCAAACTAAGTGATTGAAATGTTTTTGCGAAATGAGTGATTAGCAACTCAATAGTTGGCCTGATTCCTGCTATTCTGATTTTCACCTGCCGAGCTACTGGACAATGTTTTGACATTGAACTCACACCCATGAAATTACTTGTTGATCATCAACATGCAACTGAAAGAAGGAAACAGTGTGACAAAGAGCTAATGCTCGAAAATGTCAGCTTTTTAAATCTCTTTACGGTTGTCAATTTACATTATCAACTTGGTTCATAAACCACATTTTCGTGTTTCACCCCCCCCCCCCCCACCACTACCAATGCAGCACCACAGCTTCTTTAGAAACTAACCCCCTTTATTCAACAGTAGAGTGAGTCCAGCTTACCCCTTTGTTTCAAGCTTTGCTTTCAAGATTCACTGTACCTCAAAATTTTCATTTATTTCAAGATTAGGTAAAAAATGCAGAGGCACAAGTATAGGTCATCATATTAGAATTAAACACTTGAGGCTGACCTGATGTTTGATGTTTTAATCCTTAATTCTACTCACAGATGTCCCTGATAATTCTCATGGTGCTGCTTGGAAGAATATATTCAAATATCAACTGAAGATAGTTTATCCTTGGTGATCATTTCCTTTACTCTCATAACCTGCATACTTGATCAGATAGTGAAATTGTTAGGAGAAAGTAGATGCTGGTCACTATTAGGGATTAAAGGGTTGGTTAAATTTCCTTACTATCAACGGGCCTATTCTCCTTTCTGTTCTAACACTATAATTATCTTTATTCCTAGCTACAAAGGGAAAACTATGTTTAAAATAATGACATTTCCTCTATTTTTCTGACCTTAATCATGTAATGATCTCGTGAGGGACAAATTAGATCCTTGTCAGTATTAGGGATCAGCAGTGTAAAGGAAAGTGTCTAATTAATTTTTAAGGAACAGTTTCTAATTACAAAGATCACAGCAAGATAACAGAATTGAACATATTTGGGCTTTCTGTGGTGTTCCATACAAGACAGGGGCTGTCTCAGATGAGAAAACCTACATGTAAAGACACTAGAGACACCTTGAGTGATAAACCTAATTAAGAACACCCCTGACCCTCTTATAAATCAGTGGTCACTGACCCCTTGCTTTGGAAAGTTATTTGGAACTCTGCATCTGGATATACTTTGAGGTCATTAATGGTTGTGATGATAACCATATAAGCTAAGCATGATGATAAAGATGTTAGCATTCCTTTAGATTGCATGTTCTTTGCTAAAAACCATCTTATAGTTTAGATTAACTGTAGTGAACACATGACGATTGTATGTTCATACAAGAACAACAGATTAGGGTTAGTTTACATCCCTGCAAAATGGTAGGTACACTGTACAGCTGTAGCTGGTGGAATGAAGCTAAGTGATCTTGACATCTTTAACTGAAATCTACCACAACTCAGGGGTTTCAGTAATATTGGTAATGTACATGTAGAAATGGGAGGGTATCAGAATAGGTGGGGACCCCTGTTTTGTATCTTTTTTTTGGTGGGGGTGGGAGGGTATCAGAACAGGTGAGCACCCCTGTTTTGTATCTTTTTTTTGGTGGTGGGGGGGGGGGGAGGGGGTGGGAGGTTATCAGAACAGGTGAGCACCCCTGTTTTGTATCTTTTTTTTGGTGGGGGGGGGGAGGGGAGGGTATCAGAACAGGTGGGCACCCCTGTTTTGTATCTTTTTTTTGGTGGGGGGTGGGGGGGTGGGAGGGTATCAGAATAGGTGGGCACCCCTGTTTTGTATCTTTTTTTTGGTGGGGGTGGGTGGGAGGGTATCAGAATAGGTAGGCACCCCTGTTTTGTATCTTTTTTTTGGTGGGGTGGGGGGGGGGGGGTGGGAGGGTATCAGAACAGGTGAGCACCCCTGTTTTGTATCTTTTTTGATGGTGGAGGGGAAATGGGAGGGTATCAGAATAGGTAGGCACCCCTGTTTTGTATCTTTTTTTTGGTGGGGGGGGGGGGTGGGAGGGTATCAGAACAGGTGAGCACCCCTGTTTTGTATCTTTTTTGATGGTGGAGGGGAAATGGGAGGGTATCAGAATAGGTGGGCACCCCTGTCTTGTTTGGTGAGTGGGTGGGGGGTGGGGGGGGTAGTTGCTGTGTTTACAGTGTTGTACTCATTCTTAGAGATCAAAAAAGTGTTAAGGGGGAAGGGAAAAGGGAGACTTGGACTATGCCCTGTGCTTCACGGACATCCTATTTAAGAGACCATGCCTGTCTGTCTGCCATGCAAATGAGGTCAGAGGTTATCCTTTATGTGATATATGAATGTTTTAAGGGGTGGGGTGAATGCCTTGAGGGGAATCTAGTGTGAATTCTTTCCATGTGTAACCGATCTTTGTAGGTCGGCTGTTCCACAAGTCTCTTATTCCTGTTTACAGTTCATATTGTGCATTCTTTCATCATCTGCTCTTCCCACTGCTCCCTAATTACCCGGGCTGCGTGCGTCTCGCGCGGCGCCCGGGTCTAGAACTACCGACGGTTCTCGAATTCATTAGAGACCTTAAGATCGAGGTTTGGCCATCTTACCGCAAACGGCAAACGGCGGTTTGCGGTTAGCGGTTTCACGTTAGCTGTCTGCTCGTATTCGGGACTTAAGATTCGCGGGTAATAAATAGCCGGCCGCCATGTTTGTTTTCATTCATTCGTTCACTTTCTATTTTAGCGGAGAAATTGTCTTAAAAATTGCGTTTCTATGAAAAAGAATTCGATAATTAATAGGCGAAAGAGTTCTAAAAAGTAGTATTTCCTCTCAAACGTGGGATTGTGATGTTTTAGGGTGCAAAAATCCTTGCGGTAAATCACTTACCTCTAGAGCGTGGTCTAGCCGTACAAACGTGAACCTCAAACCGCAAACCTGACGTCAAGGCACTGGTCACGTGACTTCTTGACGTTCGCGGTTCGCGGGAAATGCCGAAAAACCTCAATCTTAATCTCTCTAATTTTCGTCGTCCAGTATCATCCGCAAATGGCACTTCCGGCGTTTCTGCGCAAGCGCTAACTATTTTTAACAACAGTGATGCCTGTTGTCACGTATGGGAAAATGTCGATTCATCTTGTGGCTTTTGAAGTCTGAACAAACAATATGTTAAGAGAAGTGTCTATGCGACTGTTTGGGAGTTCAACGGCGAGAAGAAAGTTTTTAACATGAGTAAACTTAACGGCAGATGGACTGCTGTGTTTCCCCGTGTCTGCTTCAGTAGACAGCGAGTAGTCTCTAATTTTGGCGACGGATTGTGGGGGCACGTGCGCGCGCGAAGTTGCGAGGAGACGCGATGCGAGGGGAGCGCCAAAAATTAGAGACTACAGACAAAGGGAGTTTGACCTTTCACGGCCGAGTGATTCGAGTGTAAATCTCATATCAACAGCAAGAATGATGCCTGTTGTCACGTATCGGAAAACGTCGATTCACCTTGTGTTTTTGAAGTCTGAACAACTAATATGTTAAGACAAGTGTCTATACGAATGTTTGCAAGTTCAACAGCGAGAAGAAAGCTTTTAACATGACCAAAATTTAACTCCAGATGGACTGCCGTGTTCCCGTATCCGCTCCATTGAGATGTACATTTTGTTGAATAACTCAAGTACGGGATATCATACACCCCTGAGACTTTGACAGGTAGTTAATTTACTATTTTAATTTCTGGACTTTAATTTTTGAATGATAAGCGATTAGTTTTTACAAATGTACTAGCGTCCCTTGAAACTGTCCAGAAACGTTCCTTTCTTGTGTTTCAAATGACCCTGGATTGACGTAAGCTTATTTGTAAACAGTTTCACTCTGCTAATTAATTTTCTACTCACATTTCACCGAGACTCCATTCACATTTATGCGAAAAATCCTACATCGTTCGATAAGCGTTTCTTTTCTCAAACAATTATCCATCGAAGCGAAAACAAGTGTGCTTAGTTTTTTTTTGGAATCAATACACTATTTTTATCACCTTGTATAATGATAAACCTCTGTGGCCTAAAGGTCATTGTTCCTGCCTGCGACGCAGCAAACCCGGGTTCGATGTCTGTCAGTGGTATATATCACGGGCTTTATTTTTTCTGTTTCTCTTTTTCTTGTTCTTTTAGAAATATTTTTTACAAGTGTTATAATTATTGTTCTCAATGGTTGAGCTGTATTTTAGAGGAATATATGTTGATGGGGGTCTAAAGAAATAGACTCCAACACAAGCTAAACACAATGCGTCCGATGTAAGAAAGACAGACTTCCCTCTATTCTTTTGTTTAGCACTAAGTTAGGGATACAATACTGTTTTTTGCAAGCCCGGGTTTAGGCTAATTGTAGCCTCTTGTTCTTGGTGTATCCCAAAGGCACCCTTTGTTAGTAACACAACTGGCTGGCTAGTCAAGACTATTTGCATTGTTTGTGTGTGTTTTTTGTACTACATTTAACCCCTCCTGAAAATTGGAACACTCTTGACTACCGGTATTTGCAAACTGATCAGTGGCGACAGCTGTAGTGGGACATTATCAGCCTTATTTGTCAAGTGAATTTTCCCACTGGATTCCACTGCGATTGAAGGGTGGTTCTGTTGCAGGGAGGCCATGGGTACCTCCCTGTTCTCTGCGGAGATGATACCAACCCACCTGCCAACATGGCATCTGTTAATAGTGGTGGTACAATGTTTTTAAGTAAAATTATAATGGCTGCTCATGTGCAATCTGACAGCAAGCTGTAGTACAGTGCATGTTCATGTCTTTGCCAAGTAGTTACAACATGTACAGCATGTTATCAATTTGTAAGATTATGAATTAATTCTAAGAAGACATTATATTGACCATGTTGAGGTAATAATTTTTCAATTACAGGACAAGTGAATTTTCCAATTTTCATTTTTGAGATCTAAAATTAATTAAATGGTAAACTCATAAATGGTAATATTGTCATCATAATTTGCTTTTCATCATTTAAAAAAATAATGTCATTATTAGTTTGTGGTAATCTCCAACTGTGTATGCACTGATTTCATTTCTTAGAGTTCTTATGAGCATAAATTATATTTTAGAAACGTATTTGTACATTAGATGATTGCATTGGTATTTTGTTAATTATCTTCATGCCTGGTCTGATCTACAAGTAGAGAAGGCCCTAGTCATTTCTTATTGTAACATATGAGGTCATGCAGCACTGATGTCTATAACAGCTGATTCTAATGTCAGAAATACTGTAGTTATGTTGTTATCATTTGTGGAGACAAAATCATCGCATTTTGTTTTGGCAAAAGAAGTTTAATTGGCCATGCATTGTATTAGATGAAACAAGGTTGTATGTTCACCGCAACACTTCTGAATACCCTACAAATTGTACCCTACAAAGAGTCCTGATTAAAATGTAACGCAAGTGTCTGGCTTCCTTTTTGGGCTTTGAGTAATGTTTCATAACAAAGAAATCAAATCATACTGATATACCCCGTGAGTGGCTTATAATTCATTTTTTGAGTCCAGGGGCTCATAGCCACTTTGAAAGCTGTTATTGATAACTTACATGTATTGTAGAGGTGTATTAATTAGACCTGTTTTCCCCTTCTAGCACTATCTCTAAGTCTCTCAGTGGCTCCTGTGGGTTTGCTATACTTCTTGAGACTGTGTAAACAATTTCAAGGATGCCTTTTTAAATTGAAATCTATTTCCCAATGTTTGACAGATCCTCCACGAATTGTAACAGAGATAGTACAAGGAGAACCATGGATTGAAGACAGCTCTAAAGAGCTCACTTGTAATTCAGTTGGAAAACCAAAGCCTAAAGTAACATGGAAAAAAGATGGTAACATTCTTGCGCAGGGTCGGCGAACAGCAAAACTGGAATTTTCACCTGTTACTTACAAAGATGAAGGGGTGTACACATGCATAGCGGAAAATGTTGGCGGAAGGGAGGAAGAACAGGTTCAGATCAGTGTCCTCTGTAAGCTATCTTACAGTGTATTCAGATATGTTTTAATTTAAATTAATTCTTTTATCTCAGTTAGTATGCAGAAAGGTATTTCAAATTAAATGTAAAACAGCCGACCAGTTAGCTCAGTTGATAGAGTATTGGACTACCTTGCAGGAGGTTGCGGGTTCAAACCCTGGCTGGACAAACACTCAAGGCCTTTAAATAGTTGAGGAGAAAGTGATGCCTTCGTAATGGCATCTACAAAGGGTTAGACTTTCTAGTCTTCTCAGATGAGGATGATAAACCGTAGGTCCCGTCTCACAGTACTTTCACTTAATCTGATTCTGAGGGAGGTAAAAGAACCACTAGGGACATAACAAATCTCTGGCAGTCACCACCCCTAGTGTCTGTCCTAATTCGATATTAAACTTGAAATCCCCTGAGGGGGAGAGGATAATTAAGTTAACTATGTATGTATAGTGGAACCTCGATTTAACGAACCTTTATATAACAAAGTCCTTGGTGTAATGAACAATATTTTTCAGCCCGCCCAAAGTTACAGTAAAATGTATGGAACAGAATCTCGATGTAATGAACCTTGATATACTGAAGTCCTTGTTACAACGAACACAATTTGAAAGCCCAAATGTAAAATCTACCCCGATATAACAAATAAATGTCAACATGCGACAAATTAAAGATGAAATGCAGAACAAACCAACAGCGCAGAAAATCATTTAATCCTGTAACAAGCGGGGTGAGAGAACAACTCCATACAGACATAAAAGCACAAATAAATTAATGTTTATTACTTGTTCAGATTCCAAAATGCTGGGTAGTGCAACGAAACACCGTTGCAAAACAGGTATTATTATTATTATCAACCATACCTCAATATAACAAACATTTTCGGTTGGTTTCCTGCAAATTCATTATAATGAGGTTTTTGATATAACGAAACCTACATATAATGAACCAATTTTCCAAGTCACTTGGCATTTTGTTACAGGTTGCGATTGGTTGTTAATGCGATTGGTTGTTACGATTGGTTGTTAATGACGTGGGTGTCCTTGGTCGGACTGTTCAATGAATATTAATATAAATCTACTAGCGTTCTATCACGAATATCGTTCTCTGATTGGCTACGCTACTCGCTATCTATTTAAACAATAGAGTGTTTCTGTCGAGGAACTATCGGCTGATAATTGCCTCGCGGAAATTTGATGTTCTTAAAACAAGTATTTCGAGGGCAAAATTAATATGCTAGTTTTAAGAACATCAAATTTCCAAGGGGCAACTATCAGACCGATAGTTCCGAGACATAAACACTCTATTGTCTTTATTGTTCACCACTAAATTTTCTTCCGCGCCACTTCAAAAACTTCAAAAAAGAACGCACCACAAAAAAAAACAAACAAAAAAAAACAACGCCATCAAAAAAACAACGCGCCACTTCAAAAACAAAAACAAAAACTTCAAAAACACTTCAAAACGCTTGTTTAGTAGCGAAAATTTTTCATGGACGACTACTATCCATCCGGGTATTTTCCTCGGACGGGCACTGTGGGCTGATCGCGGATGATCACTATCGCGTCACGTGATCAGTTTAAACCAATAAGAATCGGAGAAAATTTAGTGGTGAACTATAATCTGTGATAGATAGTGAGTAGCGGTTGTCAGCAAAATGGTGGCGGCTTCGCGTTTTTGAAGTGTCTGCGAGGAGGATTTAGATAATTTACTTGTTTAGTTTTGAACGTCTAGTAGATTTATACTAAAACAATTGAAGAGGCTACTGGAAAACCCTCCTAAGTGACTATTTAAGTCAAAAAATTTTTTGTCAAAAGTGCCAGATGTTTTGCATATGACCTTCAATTTACTTATATATTTATATTTATATTTTACTTATTTAATTTGGTGAAAAAAACAGCAAGGCATTGTTAAGTAAGTAAATTGAAGGCCGTATGCAAAAAATCAGGTACTTTCAATGAAAAAAGTTTTTGACCTAAATAGTCACTTAGGAGGGTCTTCCACTAGCCTCTTCAATTAGATTATTCGCTCTCGATTTCTATGCGTGATAGATAGAAATATTGAGCTCATAATCTAATTGTTAAATAGATTTACAACAAATGGCAAGTGTGTTTCAGTGACTTATGGCTTCAGAAACCGTTGTATAAAGAGTGGCTAGGAAAAATCAAAAGTGACGAGCACAAGGCACGATGCATCGTGTACGTGAAGGATGTAGACATTTTGAGTATTGAAGAGTCAGCGTTCACAAGTCACTTGAAAAGAAAAACATCAAAAACTGACATTAGGAAGCGTTTCCAGTTTTGTTGGCATTTCTTCTCAACAACCAGCAACTACAAGTGATAAAGCCAAAGTAGTTTTGAAATCTGCTACATCTGAAAGTAGCGAACACAATAATTCCACGCAGTCCATCACCGCGAGTTCATTGGTGATGGAAAGAAGTGTCACTCATGATGAGACATTATAGGCAGAAATTTTATGGGCATTGAAAGTGATAATAGGGCCGTTTATACGAGAGAAAATAAGCCGCGGCTTACACTGGCCACGGCTTACATAAGATGCGAGCCAGCCATTTATACGAGTGCGGCTTACATAAGACGTGAAATGCTTGTATAAATGGTTCGCGGTTATAAGTTCGCTATAATAACAAAAGAAGCGCATGCTTGAGCAAGCTGCGGACAACGCTTGAGTACATTTATACGAACACTTTCATGTCCAAGGTAAGCTGCGGTCAAGATAAGCACAGCCGAAAACCCCTAGGCCAGGATAAGCCGCGGCTTAAGCTAGCTGGCGATGGAGTAAGCCGTGAACTTCGATTATGTAGTACCTTTAAATGGGGTGTTCGCGTCTTATGTAAGCCGCGGCCAGTGTAAGCCGCGGCTTATTTTCTCTCGTATAAAACGACCCTAATGTCTCATTACTCCTATAAATCATGTGAAGGTACGAGCAACTTTATTTCAAGTGATTTTTCCTGACAGTATAGGATTGTGAGTCAGTTTTCACGTGGAGAAAATTTTGCACTGTATGGATCGAGTCCTTAAAAAATGGAAAATGTGTCCTTGAAAGTCCTTGAAAAGTCCTTGAATTTTTAGTCCGAAAAAGGGTACGAACCCTGTTGTTAAATCGAGGTTCCACTGTATGTATATGCAGTGTGCCATGAAAGGTTTCACAGTTCCTTTGTTTAAATTCTACTTGAACTTTGTATTGTTCGGTCATTATTTTGATATACTGTAAGAAGAAAAACAAAAAAAAACTAAGCTCAAAGACCTGCTTACTGGCAACAAAACATTAAACTATATTCTTTCAGCTTAGATTTGTTATAACTGAATATTGTTGTCAAAGGCCAAGAATGAATATCCATTGCCTTGTTCTGTCATTAGTTTTTACTGTTTTAGTTTTCAGCTCTTTGATTTTAAGGACTTGCATCAATCTGAGTTTACCTTTTGGAAATTTGTTTTATTTATGTTAAGTTTCCAGCGATACATTTTTTACATCACTGGTTAACTAAATGCAACCATTCCTGATTGTGTACATTGGATGTGACTTAATGGCAAGTTAAATGTATTTAGTATTTTAATAGTTTATCAGATATATATCACACATATTTACAGATGCACCCAAAGACACAAACATAACAACCGATGCTCCAGAGGACACAGTTACTGATGGATCACTAATTACAATCACATGTAAGGCCCGTGGAAATCCTGCCCCTAAGTACAAATTTTCCATTGGAGGGAATCGTATAAGGGACAGGAAGGCTGAAAGATCTGGCATTCTTACAGTGACGGCAATCAGCAATACCCTAAGTGGAATTTACAGCTGTCAACCTGAAAATGACAGGGGAAGGGGACCAGTGAGTGAAGTCACAGTCTACGTTCGATGTAAGTAGCTATAGATTGTATTCTTAAAATGCTTAAGTGGCTGCAGTGTTGTGGACTGGAAAGCAAAAGAGTTCTGTTTGCCAATGGCAAGTGTTTTGGCAGGTTATGCGTAGCCAAGATGAAAACGTTTTCAAATTCTCTCCTTGCATCTCAGATGAACTTCCTAATAACTTAGTGTTGCTCATTTCCTTTTTTCAAATTTAGTTGATTTTATCTCACTGGTGATTCAGAAGCAATTCATGAATGAGAAGTCACTGAAAATTAATTTTAGTAAATTTATGGTCAAAATCGGGGATAATTCCCATGATACCACCCCTTGAAGTACACTTCTTTGAACAAAACATACTCAGCTTGAGTATCTGCATTAGTGCAGGTCTCCTAAATTGGGACAAAGTAAATTTGAATTTAAGCCGGTTACAGACGAGCAAATTTTCCTTTCTAAGTGTCATTGACAATTTTTATTTGCTCATGTTTATGAACGACAAGTTTTGCTTTCACAACTTTTATTTGCTGGTGTGAATGAATGAACAAATTTTCTTTGACAAATATTCACTGTAGCCAGCAATTCAATTACACAGCGGACGGCAATTTTTTGACAAATTTTCCTTGTTGACCCGTACAGACGAGCAAGTTCTGCGATGTGTCAAGTTTTTCCTTGACAACTCCACTTGTTCAAAAACTAGCATGCTAGTTTTTGAACAAGTGCACTTGTCAAGGAAAAACTTGACAAGTTTTTCTTTACACACCAGCAAATAAAATTTGTCAAGTCAAAACTTGTCAAGGAAAACTTGCTTGTCTGTAACTGGCTTTACTTTATTGTAATTAAATTATGAAGATATCTCTGAGTCCTTCCATTATTTGATAACAGCCCACTCAACATGTCACAGGCCCCCAAATCTTAGGTGAAATACATTTCTTAGAAATACATTTGTACTTTTCTAAATTCTGTCCGTCTGTGCAGTGTACGTTTGTCTGTCCCTTGGTGGGCCATTCAGTCACTGAGAAATATATTGTTAACATTAATTCTGTTCATACTTTCAGATGCACCTACAATAACTCGACGTCCTAGCAATAAAATTGTTGACGAGAATACCACAGTTACTGTGCAGTGTGCGGCCAAAGGCTTTCCTCCTCCAACAATAAAATGGGTCAAACTGCTTGGTAACAGGAATGTTGGGAATGGAGATTCCTTGCTTCTACGAAATGTTCAGCGTTCAGACAAAGGTCGATACAGATGCATAGCATTTAATAGTGTTGGTTATGACACTGCGGAGTTTAACATCAATGTTTATTGTGAGTAATAGATCTCTTTCTTGAATCTTTGAATGGGACCCTCTATCAATGGTATAGGATTTGAATGAGCCGAAACCAATTGTGGAATTGCACACATTTTAGGTATCCTACTGATGAACAGTTACAGTCAAACCTCTATTAAGCGGCCCTCTATTAAGCGGTCACCCTCTATTAAATGGACACTTATCAAATTCCCAAAAACTAGTCCCCTTATTTACTGTAAATTTGACCTCTATTAAGCGGTCACCTCTATTAAGCGGATGCGATCACCATTTAGAATTCCTAATTGGCTTATTTTATTGTATTTTACCTCTATTAAGCGGTCCCGTAGTCAATAACAATGCGATATTTTCACACCATGATACGCGAACCAGGTCCATTGTCTTTTAAAAGGTCATTAAACTCAACATAATAATTATACATACCATCAGCGTAAGAGTGGTTCATGTTGAATGCCAAAACTGTACTTTATTAATGTGGTTTACAACAAAGACGATTGCCTTACAAAGAACATTAGAAGTTTAGGCGTGAACTTCCTTGAACATGAAGTTACTTGACGTTTTTCTCATATTTTGTGTCACTGTTGTTGTTAACCCGATACAACATACTATGTAAATGCCATGGTTCCATTTTAACCATATTATATCTAAATTTTGGAAAACCTCTTTTAAGCAGTCAACCTCTATTAAGCGGTCAGTTGGCTCTTTCCCAAGGGTGACCGCTTAAAGTGCCTATGAAGCGAAATTTGTTTCTCGCTAATTTTGAAGTTTAATCCATAAAACTCAACATTTCAAAATTTGAAGTGCTCTTGATTAAAATCGGCGATTATACAAGCGTTTGAAATTGGGCTATTTTGCCCTCAAAAATGGCATTTGAATCGCGCGGCCAAAAAGACACGTGACAATAGCTGTGACGTAATTTTGACGTAATTTTGGGGACAAGTATTCCAAGAAATTTCGCTTCATAGGCACTTTAATAGAGGTTTGACTGTATTACATGCAGATATTTTTAGAAGCAACATTTTTTTTGCAGTCTGTCACTTTTGAATCATTAATAGAAATGGATGTTTAATATTAATTTGCCAGTGGTTTATCATGTCATTTAGCCTCCTTAAAGGAGGATACATACATATATATACATTACTTTATTTACCCTTGGATTTTAGAGTAGCTTGTGCAGCTAATATCTCTGAACATTTAACCATCAGACGAGAGATAGACCACCACACTGGGAACTATGTCCCCTACTCTTTTCGAACAATGTGTGGGTTCTTTTACGTCCCACAGAATCAATTATTAATGAAGAGTTGTGAGACAGGGCCTACAGGGCCTAAGGATCTTAATTCCTGGTGTAAACCTTGCATACAGTGCTCAAGTGCCCAGTTAAACCAGGGTTATTTATTTTACCAACAAGATACTCCAGTCATTAACAAGACAGCATCAAGCCAAGATGTGCCGACATGGGCAGGAACTACAACAAACTTGACCTGTGTTGCTGACGGCAACCCTGCACCACGTTATATCTGGACAAACTCATCTGGTGTAGTTGCCACCTCAGAGAACAGTGGAATACTCCAGGTGATGCCCCAAGGCCCAAATGGCTTTGGACCATACACATGTACAGTGACAAACACTAAAGGAAGGGATCAGCTGGATATACGATTGGTGAAAGTTGGTAAGGTTGAATCTTAAAGTGCAAGCCCAAAATATTTTTTATGCTAACATAAAACTTTTGGACTTTTTTATGGGCTTCAAAAGTTACGATAAACTAAGCATCATTTGGTACATGACTGAGTCAGAAGGGGTATGGATCATTCTATTCCTGGTTTGACCTCACAAACTTCTTTGCATGCATGTTTACAAAGACCTACCGCAATGCAAATCAGTTTGTAACCCCAAACCAGGAATGGACCCATGCCCCTTCCTAGCTTGGTTGTGTAAAAGATGATGGCTAGATTATGTAACTTTTACAGCCTATAAAAAGTCAACATGTGGTTCAAAAAGGTGCCAAAAGGTGCAATGTGTTTTGAACAGGTGCAAAATATTTATTTTAGCGAAAAAAGTATTTTGGGGTTAACGTTAGGGGCACTTTAGCATGCATTTAAGGATTTCGTCCACATATTCAAAATTTAGGACCTCTTTTTTTGCAGCACTTAAAACTGAAAACATTCCGTTCTTCTTGTCAGCTTTAACTTGAGTTGATTTTAATGACTTTCCCAAAGATTTCTTCCTCAGTCCTTACACAGAACTACCATCATTCACCTTGAGTATTGAAAAAATAATGGTTCTTTATGTTTTCAGATAAACCAGTGGTACACCTAAAGGTGGTAACTCGTCAAAAAGATTCTATCTCCCTGGTCTGGTCATTGTCGTCAGGGGATAGCGGCCATTTCTATTTGCTTCATTATACCTTACAGTACCGTACAGAGGACAGTAGTGGGTGGATAAAAAGAATCTCTCGAATTTCTCCCAGCACAGCATCTTACACTTTAACTGATTTAAAGCCGTACACCAAGTACTTTATTGAGCTGTATGCGACTAATAAGCACTTCACTAGTGACCCATCCAGGGCTGAGGGAATGACTACTGAAGCAAGTAAGTAATGCTTGGGTGGGTTTAATATAGCTAAAGGCTGGTTTTCAGTAGTGGTGGAGTTGGAGTCGGAGTTATAATAAGAAGCACAGAGTGATATGATCTGGCGAAAATCAATCCGATGGAGTCAGAAGCCGAATACCGATTCCACTTATGACTCCATCATTATGAACCAGTGAAAACTAGATTTTTAGAGTCAGAAGCAGAAGAACCAACCAATCACAATTCTCAGTTTTAGGTATTGTGATTGGTTGGTTCTTCTGCTTCTGACTCCAATAATTTAGTTTTCACTGGATCACAAGCAATGGAGTCACAAGTGGAATCAGAAGAAAATGGAAACATTCTGATTCTTCTGACTCTGATTCTGTCATGCTTATCACTCTGCTTACGACTCCGATTTTCGATTTTCACTGGGTCATAAGTGCAGGGCAAAAATAACTGGAATACGTTGATCATAGTTGAGTAATTAAGGTGGGGGTAAACGTGAGTTTGTGTGAAATTTGAAGGAGTTTGAAGAAAGGATTGTAATGGAGTAAAAATGTTTTGAAATACTTCCAGTTAGTTGACACCCCACAAGGGCACTGCAGGTTGCTGGGGAACTGTTTGATATCTGTCTAATTTCTAACTGTCTAATTTCTAACTTCAAATTCCAATTTTAAACCATTATTAAATCTTCCAAATTTCCCATTTCCCTCAATTTAACTTATCCTTTGAGAAAAATTATCTCTTCCCAAATACATGTATACCCAAAAATCACCAAAAAATTCACAAAATATCCCACAATATAGCTTTGTGAGATGAGCAGAGGGATTTTAGATTGCTTGAAACACAAACGAGATATTAACCCTTTCACCACCAAGGGGGACTTAATAGATTTTACTTGTCAAAGGGGTGGCCTTTGGTGGTGAAAGGGTTAAAAACTATCACCTTAACCCTTTCACCACCAAGGGGATTTAATAGATTTTACTCTGTCTAACGCCAGACGATTTTACTCGTCAAAGGGGTGGCCTTTGGTGGTGAAAGGGTTAAAAACTATCACCTTAAAGTGAAATCCATGCATGTTAATCAGCTAAAGAACTATGTTTAGGTTAACTGACTCACCTTAATGTAATAGGAGATACAGTCTGTAGGTTGCATTGGTTATTTCCTGGTTTAGTTTAGTTTAGTTAGTTTAGTTTATTGTTTTCTGCACTATTTACAAACATTTCTACATTAAATTACATTACATCGGTAGAGAAATAGGCCAGCAACTAAATTACACAAGTGATAAAAAGCAAATGTGCGCAGTGACCAAAGTAGCTTAGGCTTTCGAGTTGGTCACTGCCACGGACAATTAATTGGCATGAACATGTACATAGATAGATTTTTAAAGAATCAAGAAGGTAAAATGCAATAGGCGATATAAATGATATATAGATTACATAACAAAAAAAAAGAAAAACATTTATTAATATTACTTAATAATAAAAAACTAACAGGATATGAGCAGACTAACACTTAAGGAACAGATTGAGTATTTAGGGCCTGGGCCTTTCAACAATTGCTAACTTTTAGGATTTACATCTTTAACATATAATAATATTAATACTGAGCTGATGTAGGTCCATGGGAAAGTTCACTATGTATGAAAATAAAGCAAAATGCAGTAATGTCTTGAATTGTATTATTTTACTCAGAGCCTAGTCCTCCACAGAATGTTGAAGTGAATGCGATTAATAGCACTGCAATTCTCGTAAAGTGGAAAGCACCTCTAGACCCCAATGGACTTCTGAAGTTTTACACTGTCTCGTATGAAAGAACACCATACTTTAAAACTGGTGACCCTATATTGGAGACAGTCAAAGCCAATGTTACAGAAAAGACCATTGGTGGCCTTTCTCCATTTACCAGCTACACTGTCCAAGTCAAGGTGGTGAATGATTTGACAGGAACAGAAAGTAAACCTGTGACTGTTGTAACAATGTCTGCAGGTAAAAGGCAGTGTAAAGTTAGTATGATATCTGGTACAATGTATGCTAAGGGTCCCCCACTTCCAACCTAAAATATGTTTTGCATACGATACAGACCAATTAATCATTTTTTTCACCTGAATATTTGTCAATAAAATCTAAAAATTATATAAATATTATCATATTTAATCAAACAGTACATATTATGTGTGAATGATGATAATTATGAAATGAATTATATATGAACTGCAGAAATAAAATCAAATGAAGAATGACCCTCACAGTTGTGAACGCAATTTTTGCACTTATGAAAAGAAGCCTGAAAAAAGTTTAGGACTTCAATGGGGTTTGAACCAGTGACCTTGCTGACATATTATGTATGTATAATTGCATCCGACAAAGGAGAACGCTTTCTAACCTCTTGGTGGTCCTGTGGTTTCTTGGGTTGCTGTATACCAAAAGGGATCTTTGCAGAAATTCCTTTGGACGGGACAACCTTTTCGTCGCCATTTTGAATTCCTGAAATACGTCAAATGCCTGTGCGATGGTTTAATTTCGCTGTTTGCTGTTTAAACATGGAATGCTTAGTGGAGACTAATCAGCGGTCAGAAAAGAGGACATGGAAGTCTTAAAAGAGGCGAAAGGCCATTTCGGGTTTAGATTCCCTCGATTTCCAAAACACAACCTACAAAATTCCTAACTGTGGACTTAAGCGATGCTACAGGACGGTAAAATTTTAATTTGCTTTTTATGAATTGTTTGAGTGATGATTTGTATGATATCTGTATGGTCCTGTATTTTGGCCAGCTTGCAAATGTTTGCAAAACGGCACTATTTGCCATCCACTAGTGATCGTTTCCAGGGAGGCGAAGCATGTACATGTGCACAGACAACATGTTTGCACGTACGCAAGAAAACCGAAAGCTTTTTTGCTCCTATAAGCAAATTTAATGTTGATTTGAATACACTCTTGGTTGGAAGAACTTTTCGTCTTTGTTATTCATTACTGTGATCGGTAAGCCGGAAGCAAAGATGGGTAGTGTCGAAAACGAAGCACTCGAAAACGAAGATCGAAGCAAGAAGCACCCCAAAACTCGAAAACAAATTAAAAAGTACCCAAGGTCAAAAACGAAGCACTCTGCATATGAAGTTGTAATGAGATACCCAGTGGTTTCAAGATCGAAGGTTACTTGATAGGCAACCACAGCTTGTAAATTAATTTTACTTGCACCACTTTGAACGCACTTTCTGAGCTTTGATTATTACTAGTTTTATAACCTACCACTTACTTTTTGTGTGATTTTATTGGCTACATTTTGGAATACCGGTATGTGATGCAAATTGGAGGACAGGTATCAGGCAATATACCCTGTCTGCGTTGATATTTGTCCTCCGATTTTTCGGGTGCAAAAAAAGATAAAACAAAGCCAGTCTTTTTAAAGTTTCTTCAATTCCAAATGGAAGTATCCATCACACTTTAAATAAACTAAACTCAACCAATCAATGAAGTTGTTTGCATCATTCACAATCATCGTCACATTACCTTTTATCAACATTTTCAACTTTCAATTGTATATAAGCGATATAAAAATTTATGACATAAACATTGGCCAAGTGAATTCACCATTTCATTTGAGCCATTTGTAATTCAGTGTGCTAATTTTACCTGCGACAGTAGAGGTCTCTTCCGACGTACTTAGTTATAAGAGGTACTACATATGGATTGTCGCCCTTAATGACAGCTTTAAATTTAGTATGCTGATCTGATTTAACACTGGTTAAAAACAACCAAACCAAAAATTCGCCTATTTCCACAGGGTTTTGGTTTGCAATGCTTTTTGTGGTGTCAATTATATATTCCTTTTAACAATTTCACTCTGTACCAAGCAAAACCTTTCATCAGTCTGTTGCCTCAGAATGTCCAAAATTCAAAATCGTAGGAATTTATGTAACCTTTTAAAAACGTTTTCTTCTTTTAGCTCCCAGTGAACCAAGAAGCCTTGAAGCCAACACCACTGGAGCTTACAGTGTGCAGTTAAAATGGAAAAAACCTCGTGATCTTAATGGCATTATAGTGGCATTTAAAGTTGGAATGTTCTGGAGGTTCAAGAATGTAAAAGGGGATTACAAACATAGTACACACGAAATTCCTGCTAAAGTGACAACCAGAGCAGGAAGACGAAGATTTAGGAAAGACGTGTCCAATTTTTCAGTGCTGCGTCTGGAACCATATAGAGAAATTGAAATGAAAAGATTGCAGCCCTTTGCTATCATATCAATAAGCATTTCTGAGGGGACCAACAATTCTAAGAAGAACATAATGTGGAGTAATTGGTCTAACAACCAAACTATTCAAACCATGGAAGGAGGTAATGCACTGTGATGCTCTGAATAGTACCTGATTTCTCTGACATGTGCATTTTCTCCTAACTGCTACTATTACAATCTAAAGAGACTATTGAGGAGAACTTATATGTTGGTATTATGGTGCTCAAAGAGTAAAGTGCTGAGTGAGCTGAAAAAAACCAGTGAAGTACTTTAATTACTTCCCTTTGTGATTGAACCACCTAATTTCCATAAAAGCAACTTTGTCCTTCAAATTTCCAACCATGCTTGACAACCCAGTCACCAATTTATGTCAACCTTAATGGAATTGAACTGTAATACTGTAGTTAATTTAATAGGCCTCTGCCTCAGCTGTGGAAAGACCACAATAAGGTTGAAGGAGTTACACTTCTCTGAACAAGGCCAGATTTTTCCACAGTTTAACTGGGTGCGACTGCATGTGTAGTTGTGTGTTGTGCAGGGCAAATAATTTCTTTCCTCAAGAAGAAATGCATACATGCATATAATGTCCAACTAAGTTACCTTTTTAGTTATGTGAAGCATCAGCTAACGGATGGTAGAATTGAATGTCTCATACATACAAGTCAATGTTACTAATAAGACACAATTAAAGTACACCTAAACCCAAACATTTTTTTTGCTAAAATAAATCTTTGCACCTGTTTGAAATGCATCGCACTTTTTTTACCAAGTCTTGGCTATATTTTGACTTTTCTAGGATGTTAAAGTTGCAAAATCCATCGTCGTCTGTCCCACGACCAAGTCAGAAGGGGCTTGGGTCTATTCTTGATTTGACGTCACAAACTACTTTTCATGCATGTTTACAAAGACTTAATGTGATGTAAATCAGTTTGTGACATCAAATCGAGAATACACTCAAGCCCCTTCTGACTTGGTTGTGGGACAGACGATGGCCAGATTTTGCAACATTAACACCCTAGAAAGTCAAAATAACTAGTCAAGCTTTGGTAAGAAAGGCACAAATGTGTTTCAAACAGGTGCAAAGGTTTATTTTAGTGAAAAAAAAATTTGGGGGGTTAAAGAGTAAATTGTTGAGACATGCCATCTGAACCACATAATTATTAGATGGGGATTTTGTTTGGAATGGACTGTAATTTTGGCTAGACAATTCATCCAATGACTGCAGACTGTTTGCATGTAACTCTGATGCAAAATTCGTTGCCACTAGTAACAAGAGTCAACCAGAAGATAACTTAACTGTGTTCTTCATTAGCTCCTAGTGCACCACAGAATGTTGAGCTTAAAGACAAAAAAGCTACATCTTTAAAAGTAACATGGACGCCACCAGAGTTTCCCAATGGAATTATTCAGAAATACAGAATCCTTTACTCTAACAATACTGGAAAAAACTACACAGTGGATGTCACTAAAGGACTGAAAAATGCCTCCTTGTTTTATGTTCTCTCTGGACTTACTGAAGACAGAAGTTACCAGATATATGTAAGTCTTACAGTAAACACATCAGTCTGTATAGAGTGGTTTTCACTTGATCAACTGATTGGTTGACAGAACTCGCGCCACTTTCTCAACCAGTCAGAACTAAAACCAAAACCTATCATGGCTTGGTCACCAGGGCTATCATGAAGGTTTTCAGAAGATGGTCTCTCAGAGAAAATTAAGCAATTCTTCCTGTATTTTCAGAGTGAGGGTTAAACTGGCTGATTTTACTATAGCAGCCGGCTATAAAAGCTGTGGTAACTTGCCCTTCACACCCAACCCTCCCTTTGTGGTAACTTACCCTTCACACCCAACCCTCCATTTGTGGTAACTTGCCCTTCACACCCAACCCTCCATTTGTGGTAACGTACCCTTCACACCCAACCCTCCCTTTGTGGTAACGTACCCTTCACACCCAATCCTCCATTTGTGGTAACTTGCCCTTCACACCCAACCCTCCCTTTGTGGTAACGTACCCTTCACACCCAACCCTCCCTTTGTGGTAACGTACCCTTCACACCCAACCCTCCCTTTGTGGTAACTTACCCTTCACACCCAACCCTCCATTTGTGGTAACTTGCCCTTCACACCCAACCCTCCCTTTGTGGTAACGTACCCTTCACACCCAACCCTCCCTTTGTGGTAACTTACCCTTCACACCCAACCCTCCATTTGTGGTAACTTGCCCCTCACACCCAACCCTCCCTTTTTAGTAACTTACCCTTCACACCCAACCCTCCCTTTGTGGTATCTTGCCCTTCACACCCAACCCTCCCTTTGTGGTATCTTGCCCTTCACACCTACCCCTCCCTTTGCAGTAATTTGCCCTTCACACCCAACCCTCCCTTTGTGGTATCTTGCCCTTCACACCCAACCCTCCCTCAGTAGTAACATGCCCTTCACACCCAACCCTCCCTTTGTGGTATCTTGCCCTTCACACCTACCCCTCCCTTTGCAGTAATTTGCCCTTCACACCCAACCCTCCCTCAGTAGTAACATGCCCTTCACACCCAACCCTCCCTTTGTAGTATCTTGCCCTTCACACCTACCCCTCCCTTTGCAGTAATTTGCCCTTCACACCCAACCCTCCCTTTGTGGTATCTTGCCCTTCACACCCAACCCTCCCTTTGTGGTAAATTGCCCTACACACCCAACCCTCCCTTTGTGGTAACTTACCCTTCACACCCAACCCTCCCTTTGTGGTAACGTACCCTTCACACCCAACCCTCCCTTTGTGGTAACTTACCCTTCACACCCAACCCTCCCTTTGTGGTATCTTGCCCTTCATACCCAACCCTCCCTTTGTGGTAACTTACCCTTCACACCCAACCCTCCCTCTGTGGTATCTTGCCCTTCACACCCAACCCTCCCTTTGTGGTAACTTACCCTTTACACCCAACCCTCCCTTTGTGGTATCTTGCCCTTCATACCCAACCCTCCCTTTGTGGTAACTTACCCTTCACACCCAACCCTCCCTCTGTGGTATCTTGCCCTTCACACCCAACCCTCCTTTTGTGGTAACTTACCCTTCACACCCAACCCTCCCTTTGTGGTATCTTGCCCTTCATACCCACCCCTCCCTTTGTAGTATCTTGCCCTTCACACCCAACCCTCCCTTTGCAGTATCTTGCCCTTCACACGCAACCCTCCCTCAGTAGTAACTCGCCCTTCACACCCAGTCCTCCCTTTATAGTAACTTGCCCTTCACACCCAACTCTCTCTTGTGTTTTGTCTCTTGTTCAGGTCCAAGCATTTACTAGTTTTCCAGGGGAGGTCAGTTCTCCAGTCAGTCATGATATCACAAAAACACCAGGTGAGAAAGATATATATTTGAATATACATTTGACAAACTGTGTTTCATTAGATCCTTTTGAAACAGTCATTGGTTTTTATGGAAGGGTCATTTGGGATTTAATGGATTTCATGGTTTTTTATGGAAGAGTCATTTGAGATTTTATTTTTCTTCAGCATTCTTAAAAATAAGTACCCTTTGGGTACTTGTGTGGGCTACCATTTAGAAATGAGAAAGGTTTTTCGTACTTTATGCTTGAAGTTATCAGAGGGTAGGGATGGACCATTAGAAAAAAACCAAAGGGGGTGGGTGAAAACTTTTTGATGCATGAATTTTTTTTGAAGTGCACATGTCTACAGGATTTTATTTCCTCTGCATGAACTTATTTTTAGGCACCACCGCTTGCAAGATTTTTTTAGACACGTTCCCCTTGCTGTAAGATAAGAGATAATTGGAAATGTCATTCCAGGGATATTTTGAAAAAGGCGCCGAAAATTGCCATCCATATTCGTTGTTCGTTGTTTGCCTCTAAATTAATGTATCAGTCAATTCCAAAAGCGTGGAATTGCCTGTATCAGTCAATTCCAAAATCTTGAAGTGAAGGGAACGAAGCGGTCCCCGTGGTGAATGAATCTGCGCACAAAACCTTTGCGAAACCCTTTAGCTGGCGACCGCCGACCAATTTTTAAGGGGTGATTACATCGCGAATTTCAGCCCTGTTAGCCGGGCTGAAATTTCAGCCCGGGTTCTGAAAGAAACCCTCTTGAAATGAAAGTGGCGATTACATGGAGAAGGTTTCAGCCCGGGCCCGGTTTGTGAAACTGGGCTAGGATTTTCAGCCCGGGCAAATGGGCTGAAAAATCTGCAAAAAGTCCATGAAATTGAAATGGAATTTCAGCCCGGGCTGAAAAGGCAACGTGAGCATGAGCAGTGAGGATGTTTTCTAGGCAACAAGATGGCTGCGAAGGAGAAAAGATTTCAGCCCTGGCTGAAATTTGTAATGTAATCGCAACAGTATTTCAGCCTGCTCCACCGGGCTGAAATTTCAGCCCGGGCTGAAATTCGCCATGTAATCACCCCCTTAGCCAAAAGTCAAATGCCCCACCGTGCGGGACAAATTTCAGATCAAATACCCAGGGTATGCCCGGGTATAAACAAAGCATGCTACTTAGCTGAAAACAGGCCAGCAGATATTATCTTGAAAATGCCATTAACCTGATGAAGGTAAAAATCTAAATTTTTAATTTTAGTTTTTTTCCTGATGTCACGTGAAAACCAAGAATTCGCAAACTTGTTTCTAAATATAGAACTGTCACAGCGATCATGATATCTCGCCGATAAGAAGAGCATGTGCGGTGCTTCCAACCATTTCTTAAATTCGGCAAACCTTTTCACGCGGACAAACTCTACTGGATTAAATTCTTCGCAACTTTACAAAGATGTGTGCAGGAAAATTTTGTTCAGGTAGATCGAAACTGTGACATCACATGGGCACTATTTCTCACACGAAGAGATTTTCCTGGACATGTCGATATCTTGGTTTTCTTTAGAAGTCTACATTAAATAGGCCTTTTTGAGGCTAACAGAATGGATAATTATCTGTAAATGAATATTTGGAGGACAAGATGTAAAAGAAGCCAAAACTTATGCAGTGTTTGTTTACTGACAGCTAAGTTCAGTGAAGTGTGACCGGAAACACTGTGCTGACCTCATGCAAATAATTTTTTCTCTCCAACATACCTCAACATATTGCCGATCTTAACATGCCCCTAGAAAGTTGAAAGAGGGTAAATTTATTTGCGAGTTATGACCTTGAAGTCAAATGAAGGTAAACAGGGAGAAAGTTACTCACCGCTTGGTTTATTCACTACACAAGTTAGAAGTGAATGCAACAACTAGTGCAGTGCCTCTCAACCATAGATACAAGTTTTCCTTCAAAAAATACCACCCTTGATACAAATTTTAAAGTGAGCAAAAGATGTTGTGATGGTCCCTGACATTCTAGTGAGTACAAATGAGCCGTAAAGGTGGACTCAGCTTGCTGCATTAACTTCAGCTGTAACTTCACCACCTGATAAACTTGAATTTCATATGCTTCGATCGATTACACTCCTGTATACGTGGAATTTCTTATGAATTCAAGCTTTGATACTTTGCTCTCTTGAGGAGACTGAATGACCATTTTTGTGCAGAATGTTCTAACACCGCTTTCGATGGTCGATGCCTTATGCACCTATCAGTGTTAGTCTGATCCTGAGGGGGGGTGGGGGGGATACGGGATGGGGTGGGGACTTTGATCTGAAACGCAAATTTTGTGTCAAACCTCCGCACCCTTGGGTAAAATTTTTCGAGTTCAAAGTTCCCTACTGTAGGGATTGAGATCCAAGAGGTTGACCTCTTAAATGCTTAAACAATACACACACTCCAGGTTTAAAAATCACAGTTTTTTCTTTTAACAACAGGAATGAAAGAACACTTGAAGAAACCGATGGTTTATCGGTAACAATAGAGTGGGCAAATTTTCATTACCTTACTTTCATCGTCTTGTCCGTGCCTCATGGAGACTTCTGGGTATTTTCATGATGGCAAAGTCACTCGTATGAGTCGTATCCAGGCTCTGCTTTGTCGGCCAGTTTCAAGAAGGCAGTATCGCAGCGTGTATTGTACCATGGCAAAGTCCAAACCTGAGAAACGGTCTTTTATTAATATTTCTTCAGTTTTCAAGTTTGATCAAACTTCCCCCCTGGAACTAACACTGATAGGTGCATTATAAACAAAAACAAAACGAGAAAATATGCACTTGGGGCCTGGATTCGACTACATTCAACTGTAAGGATGATGTAATCCTTTTGTCTGATTGGTCCAGGGACATCACATGATGTGTTACGGACAGACGGACTGACGGACAAAATTCAATGACTGTAGTGTGAGCTACCACAGGTAGCTCACACAAAAATGAGTTTATTTCTGAGGTGTTTCTGTTGGAAAAGTTTGCAACTACAATCAACTTCAGTTTGAAAATTGCACAGCATTATACTTTTATAATAGGATACAAGAGGCAGGACAGTAAGTTCTGCAACAGTCACTAAGTACTTCAGTGACCTCAGTAACCCTCAGTCTAACATTCATGTGAATGGGGGAATGTCATTAAGTTTTCAATAACAAAGTTAATTTTCTGCAAGGTAAACACATTATCATTCAATTCTATTGTGCCTCTCAGTGGGAGTGTAGTTGCATACCTTAGCAGTGTTTGCTTTTTTTATAAATTGTACAAATTTGGTTTTTATAATATTAGATGTGTTGGAGCACCATGGTGTGGATCCTGGATCTCTTTATGGTGGGGTATTTGCTGGAATTATCATCCTGGCTTTTGTGATCATCATTGTTGCATTAGTAATAAGGTAGGCTATATACACTACAAACTCAAAACCCAAATCTTCTGAATTTTTTCATAGGAAATCAATAGAGTTTTACATCTTTTTTGTGGAATTTTCAGGTTAACCAGATTTTCATGGGTTTTCCCCCATTAATTTACCTCGAAAATACTGTGAAAATTTTACAGATTCATGGACAGCCCCAAACTAGAGAGGCATATTCTTTCTTGTCCAGTGCTGACATGTATGCCTTCTTTAAACTAGAATGACCTGTATAAAAGGGGATAGGTGTTCTCACCTTCAGATACCTGTCAACTGAAGAGAGAAAACAGATTTAACAGATAACCAGCTAACTGCCTTTTCTACTCAGGACCACTTTAGATCCTCAGTGCAGTGTGAAAAGGCATTAAGACCTTATTCATCTGGGGTGCATGCATGGGTGTGGTTATGGGTGTGGTCATAGGGGAACACTGGGAGGTAACGGAAGGAGAATATAAATGGAGGAAAGGCTTACTTCAAAACCCATTTATCTTTGGTGATATTTTGTTCCTTCTACCTTATAACCTTTTATGTTTAACCATGCAAGTAGTAATATTGTAGTGGAAATTGGTTACTGTTCACGGAAGGGAAGGGGAGTTTGTACATTTTTAAGGACTTAGTATCTATACTGAAAAGTACTGACATGCCATCATTACTAAATTGACATTCTTACAGAAAGCATAGAAAACGACGGGACTCAACGGAACTCAATGGCAAGAGATATGCTGTGGCCAACTCAAATGATAGTGGTATTGGAGATAAGGAGTCACTGGACCGTGTTCCTGGAGTTAAATATGTGCAAGGTGCACGACAAGGATCAGAAGGTTCGGAATCCTGGGTTTAGTTAGTATGGAAATTTACCTTAATTCTTGTTTTGTATGGTACGGCAGGCTTCTTGCACCATATGCTAATTAACAAGGATGCACTTTGGCTGGATGTGGCCAGCATTGATTCATTAGTAGTTTTATAAAAGCATGGATTGTGATGCTGCTCTTTTGCAGGTCACCCTTGAAAGTAAACAATGACATTTAAAATGCATACTGGTAATTTGAATGGACAATCAGTAATTATTTAAATGACACTGTTAAATAGGCTTTTAGAAAACTGTTTTAAGATTTTAACAGCACTCTTCAAATTGTACCAAATGTGAATACAAAAAAAGTACACCTTTTGATGTCGTTGTAAAGGAGTATTGAGTTTGATAACAGTAGAGGATTAAATAGATACAAAATTCTCCTTTATTAACACTCTTGAATTATAGTTATTTACAATATCTTGCAAAAATATGGTATTAATTAGTAAAATAATTTTGCTTTGTTAAAAGGTTCCAAAAGAGATAGAAACTTAAAAAAGAACAGTAGGCTTTTTAAACTTGTAAAATATTTACCTGAAGTTAAAAGAGAAGCTAAAAATTCTTCAAAATGTGAATTACACAAAACAATGATTTTTTTAAAATCGTGCTGATGTTTTAATGTATACATATAAAAAATATGCAGATAATGTGCAGATATCATTAGACAAGGCACTTGTTTCAATTTCAATTGAAAAGTGTATTATCAATAATAATAATAATAATAATAATAATATTTATTTATTTAAATATTTATTTAGCTCTCTGTTCTGTACACTTACAAAGTATTTTTTAAAGATTCTGGTTGATTTTTTTAATATTATATTGTAAATAGATTTTACTTTTTCCTAGAATATTGTTTTTTCTAAAGCTAAGTTTGGGTTGTAGTTACTGGTTCACATCTTAAAAATAATTAATTGCAGTCTCTTTAACCTCAAAGACCAGTTAAACTCTTTACATATTCTTTCACGTGAACAAATAATATACAATTTTCAGCCATCCTGGCTTCTCTGCAATTAAAATCTTCATTTCTATTTTACTAACTCTTTAACTAATAAACATTTCTTTTGTCCTAATTTCTTCTAACCTTAACCCATTGACTCCCGAGCATTTTGCCGAAAAACACCTTTTGAAGCCCATCGAGCGGTTTTCTGGCCAGATTCTAGCCAAAAAGAACCAAAACTGCCCAAAACTCTGTTTGCTGGTGGAGTTCATCGTGCCCTTCTGTTCCTGGTGCTTGATATTAGCTTTCAAAGTTCAGGCATGTGCAGAAAGCAAAATTTCGAGTTTTTGGGTTGAAAAGTTTCACCGCCCCCTCTCCTTCTACCTTTCGCTTTCTCTCCTCCCCTTTTCTTTCGCTTTTCTTGCCTTGCTTTCTTTTTCTCTTGCTGGGCATTTCCTGGGCTTCCTTTCAGTGGGAAAAGTTTCACCACTCCCTCTCCTTCTACCTTTCGCTTTCTCTCCTCCCCTTTTCTTTCGCTTTTCTTGCCTCGCTTTCTTTTTCTCTTGCTGGGCATTTCCTGGGCTTTCTTTGGGTGGGAAAAGATTTGTGGAAAACCTTTAGGATCATAGGATTTGGTGGAAGGAAGTGCAGGTGGGTAGTGGAACAAGATTTTCATTCAAATTTTCGGCTCAACGTCACTTGGTTTTTTCGCGTTTTCTGCGGCCTTCTGGACGGAATCGTGCTCATTTGGGTATCGTTTGAAAGATCTCTTCCCCCTACACATGCTACATGTAAGAGTTGTCCATGAGCTTTAAAAGTGATGACGTCACAAGCGGTACACAGGACGTGGTTCTGCACGGCCGGTTTTGTCCGGCACAGGTGCCAATGGGTTAACCCCAAAATCAAAATCTTGTTTCGCATAAATATAAGATGTTTAATTGCACATCATTGTAATTCTTGTAAGTCTGTTTAGATAAACCTTTCTTCCATATAAACGCTATATCATTTATCTAAATAGTTTATTATTAATTTACTCTTTCTTAATTTTCCCTTGTTCTCCATTTATCTGTTATGTTTTAGTTCACGGTAATATTTTTCAATTTGTTTTTATTTGCACTGAATTATTTTTTTCTGTAATTACTTTGGAGTATAATTTAAGTACTGCTACTTGCCTTTAACGTTTTAGGAATTGTAGGGTTGATGTAATTATTTTTTAATCAATTTGAACGTTAAAAAGTGATAGTAATCATAACAGTCACTGAAATTAAATTTGAACTTTGTGAAAATCTAATGTGGCATATATATTAAGTACTGCCACAAACTGTAAAAATATTTAAAAAAAGTTATGTGGAGCATTTCCTAAACATATTTATTGCTGTAGATAAACAAAACAAAGCTCAGATTTTATATGGTTTGAATAAATAGCAATATGTAGTTTATCTTCTTGGATTTACTGCTTTAAAGCAATAAATTTGCCTTTTAATAAATCAATTATACAGTCATCAATGAGTCGATTAACAATACTGTTATAAATAAAGCAAATCTGACCTTTTTGAGGTGACCTGTGATCAGTGAATTTGAATAATAAGCTCTCCCAGTGTGGTTTGTCAGATTTTCAGCACCATCCATTACGTGTTTACTAAAACGAACAAACATTTTCTGTAATCAGCGAATGGAAACTCAACGTAAGTGGATATCCTTGATACAATACCACAGGGAGCAGAGGAGTTAAATTTGCCATATTTCCAGTTAAGTTCACCAGACAGTTGCAGCTTAAATCCTTAAGATTGTGTTATGCTGTTGTCACACTGGTGTTAGAGCAGTTTTCAATTGAGTGTCGAAAGTAATTCTGGTTTTACTTTGGTTTTGCATTGCTTCGCTCTGTGATTGGCCAAGAACCACTTTCTCAACCAATGAGAAGCAAAACCAAAACCAATCGTGACTGCACGCACGTATTTTCCCACGCTTTTTGCCCGCTACATGTAATTGCTTTGTCTTCTGATTGGCTCATTGCACTGTTTCGGTCTGTTGCGATTGGTCAGAGTAATTGCTTTGGTTTTGGTTTTACGACACCCAATTGAAAAGCGCTCGAGCACTCTTCAACTGAGTGTCGTAAAACCAAAACCAAAGCAATTACTCCAACCAATCACAACAGAAGTAAGCAGTGCAATGAGCCAATCAGAATACGAGGCAATTACATGTAGCGGGCAAAAAGCGTGGGAAAATACGTGCGATTGGTTTTCTACAATGAAACAAGAGATTTTTAATAATCAATGCACCAGAGCTAATAAATGTTATGAATGTTACATTAAACTGTAAAAACGAACGATAAAATCCGACGTTTCGGAGTAGTCATGACTCCATTATCAAGGAAAATATAAACGAGATCATGCAAATTACAGCATTTAAAGCGATTTTGGCGCGAAAAAATTAACATAAGAGAGTGCGAAGATTATAAAAATACTTTTGCACGAATGGAGTCTGATTGCACGTTAAGATTTGGCTTTAAAGCTCTTATAAAAAGCATTTCGTACACTAAGCAGTCAAATTTAGTTTTGCATTTCTTAAGCACTTGGAAACGCTTTAGCAGGTCCTGAGGCATTGTTCCGTGCATGTTCTTGTAGTGTTTGGCAATGGCGGAGGATTGTTGTTTGTGTCCTTTCACACGATTATGTAAATGTCCGCATGTGTAGCCTACGTAACCTGCATCGCACAGGTCACATTGAAAACCATAAACAACACACTGCTGATTTACAATTGGTGGTTTTGTTTCTTTGACATTAAGTTCTTGTTCAATTTTCCGGCTCACAAACACGGGCTGGATGGTGGTATGTATTTTTAGGCTCAAATCATTAAGTTGTTTCCTCACACTATCCGCTGAGATTTGGTCTTTGAATGGTAAAACCACTCGAATCGTGTCATCTGTCTCTTGAGATGGTGATAAAGGTTGCTGCTGATCGCAAACCTTCGAGTCAACGAAACTTTTGATGGTAGAATTAACAAGATGTTTAGGATACTTCAGCCTTGAGAATACTGTTTTCAAACGGTCACATTCATCGGAAAAATGTGTCCAAGATGAAGACAAACGATGTGCTCGATCAAGCATAGTTCTCAGTAGACCCTTTTTATACCGATTGTCAACATGACTCTGATAGTGCAAGAGTAGACCTGAATTAGTGGGTTTCACGTACACCTTTGTCTCAATTTGCGGCGATCGATTCAGTAACTGGATACCCAGAAATGGGAGCATTCCATTGCATTCGGTTTCCATCGTGAATTTTACAATCCTCCGCCATTGCCAAACACTACAAGAACATGCACGGAACAATGCCTCAGGACCTGCTAAAGCGTTTCCAAGTGCTTAAGAAATGCAAAACTAAATTTGACTGCTTAGTGTACGAAATGCTTTTTATAAGAGCTTTAACCCATTGACTACCGCAGGTTTTTACATTTTCGGAGTGATTTTCCACCTATAAACGATGAATAGCAATTCGTGACTCTTTATTTGAACTACCAGGGAAAAGTGGTGCTGTCCTAAGCCACTCGAGGCTCAAGGTTTCTGAAAACGTCATTTTGACGTAGCTATTTTTTATCCGTGAAGCGACAACAATGGCCCAAGTTGGGTTTGCTTGCGATTTCTGCTAAATTTACAGCCATTTTTCATCTTTAGCGGCTGCCTGATGAGCATCATTAAGCGTGACGGTAGCTAAGAGTCCACTTTCTCAAAGAATCGAGCAAGGTGATGTACTTTGTTGTTGAATTTGGCTTGTTACTCGACGAACTGGGAATTTGGCCAGTCGAACACTTAGTACCTTTGGGACTCGGCTATTGATGAATTTCTCGACCTACCGCCACATATTTTGGAATTTCTGTGTACTGAAGATGACTACGAGCAGGAAATTTTGGCAGTAGGTCGGAGTGGCTGTAGACTCAAAAATTCTCGTTAGTTCCCAGCATGCAATGCGCTCAAGATGTTGAAAATGTCGGGAAGGCCCGAATGCACTGGAACAAAAGGCTGTATCTACGCTCGGGAGAAGAATATGAACAAAAAAAGTCATTTCTAAGCTAGAAAAAGGACTGAATTTTGTTATGATGGTTGAATTTTGGTTTTTCGACGATGATTTCCCTAAAAAACATGAAGGCAAAAAGGGGCATTTTTGTTGTTTCTCTTTGACGTTAAAAACGGCCAGTTTCGTTCTTGTCCAAACTCAAAAGGCCATATTTGGTAAAAATCGCTACGTTTCTTGCATTTATTGGATATCCAAATTTAAAGGGCATTCCATTTTGTGCTCACAACTAACAGTTAAGGCTATATTCGTGCGATTGAGAAAGTTGCAATGTTTTGAAGCATGGGAGTTTTTTACGGCCGGTTTTGGCCAGCACGGGTGCCAATGGGTTAAAGCCAAATCTCAACGTGCAATCAGACTCCATTCGTGCGAAAGTATTTTTATAATCTTCGCACTCTCTTATGTTAATTTTTTCGCGCCAAAATCGCTTTAAATGCTGTAATTTGCATGATCTCGTTTATATTTTCCTTGATTATGGAGTCATGACTACTCCGAAACGTCGGATTTTATCGCTCGTTTTTACAGTTTTATGTTTTAAGAAACCTCTTTTAATATGAATGTTACATTCTTCCCAGAAACCTCCTATTTATCTTGTTTATCATTTCTATGTATTATATACCAAAGTGTACATTTTAAAAATTAATGTGTCCACAGTACATTAGGATCAAATTTGGTTATTCAAAACCTACTTACTCAAAACCTACATCTGTCACCAGGTTTGTGTAGTCTGTAATCGCTAACCTTGCTTTAACACTAACCATTAACAATCCTTTAAATCTAATCTGTAAGGAGCAAATAAACTTTTTAGCTCGATATTCTCTACAGTCAAGAAGTGCATTGGAATATAAAGCACCAAGAAATTCTGAAGCCTGGGAACAATGTACATTAAGTTCAGGTGACTAGTACTGAGTCTGCATGTTGATACTATGAAAAGTATAAAATGCACCTAAAATGCAAATACCTGTAACTCATAAACAACATTTTTATTAAATGGGTTGTACAACTAAATTCAAGGTAAATTATTTAGTATAGTACATGTAAATGATTATGAGAATACAAACATTTTGCATAACATGAACAAAGGGGTTAGTTTCTAAAGAAACTGTGGTGCTGTGTTGGTGGGGGAGTCAAACTCGAGAATTTGGTTTATCAAAGGAGTTGATAATGTAAATTGACCACGGTAAAGAGATTCAAAATAGCTGGGCTGGGTTTTCTTCCGTTTTCGTAGTTCTCGTTTTCCAATGGTCTTCTTCTTTCCCTGAGTTTTCACCCCTCCCTCCCAGGGTTTCTTCTCCTCCCCACTTCTCTCGGGTTTCCAACCCCTTTACCTGGGTAACTAGCCCCTACCCCTACCACTTTTGCCAGTTTTCTTGCATTGCACCTCCTTCCCACTTTCCACCGTGTTGTCCCGGCCTTCCTACAATTCCGCTTAGTGTCCACCCATTCCCTCTTTTCCTTGTGTTTCCATCCCTTCCTTTTAGTGGGTTTCCCCCATCTTCCCTGTGTTTCCTTCATCTTTCTCCCTTTTCCTCCCCAGTAACAACTGAATGTTTAGGGAACCTAACAAAACTGTGCATAGATAATCATTCTATACTATTTCCTAGGATACATTTGATAGAATACATACTAGAGATTGATCCAGGGTTAGAAGAGCCAGGGAATGCACACCCACTTTTTTAGACTGCGAGTCGGCAATGGATTGTGGGGTGGGAGAAATACATGTGCACGTGAAATCGTGAGGGGAGCGCCGAAAACTCCCATTTCGTTGCATCTCCTCGCAATTTCACACGCGCGCCTGTGTATTTCTTCCGCCCCATAATCTATTGCCGAACGCAGTCTATACCTTTTGTTAGGAAAAAATATACACTGTCATTCTTTTAAAGCATCCTAAGGCACTGAACAGTAAATGTTTGGCTCCAAATACTCCCTTCACTCTGTTTTTAAAAATTGAAAACCCTTATAAATGAAAAAGTGTTTGCATATCGCAACTCACTGTATTTCGGCTCCATTACCCATTCTCTCCTCTTAAACTCTATTGTTCACGTTACTGGTTCACCCTAAATTCAATTAGTAGATGGCGCGCATGGGACCCACGCAATCTGTCATTTTAACCCTTTGTTATTTTATAGTAAATGTATGGGATTTGCAGTATTTTTCATACTATAGCGACGTATCACTAAATATATGTATGGACCAATGCTAAATAAAAGTTGAATTGCCTTACCTCACGGGTTTTGACTTCGTTGTCGACTGTGCTTTATGAGGCGCAGTCGATGGCGAACTCAAAACCTGTCAAAATTGCTTCAAATATCACTTCTGAGGCAAAAGGACGACAATAAACCACAGTTAAAGTAATTCAACTTCTATTTAGTATTGATGCATCATATATTTAGCAATATGTCGCGTGGTATAGTATGAAAAATACAGCAAAACTCATGCATTTACTATCCGCAAAGAAGAAAGGGTTACAATGACAGATTGTGTGGACTCCCTGTGGATGGAGAAGCAGTCATTCGCTGATGATCACTGTTTCCGTCATAGATGTTATTGGTCCAGGAAAGTTTGTCACTGTCAAACCGATTCCAATAGAAAGACTGCGTGAATACTGTGAAATCAACCACGCAGACTCTAACAAGGGCTTCAGAGAAGAGTTTGTGGTGAGTTGAAGTGAACCTTAAAGTGATCAACTCTAATCAATATTTTCAATTTTACTGTCCTCCAAAAACGCAGACCAGAAGAAAAGAATATATTTATCGCTATAAAGTGTTGGTGGAAAAGAATCTTGATCTTAATGATTTTATTAACAATATTTATTTGTAATGAGAATTAGAAAATTGTGGCATCTTGTAACTCTTCTGTTTAGTAGATGGCACTGAGAAAATATCAAACTAATAGATATTGAATTGGCTAAGCTCTTCTTTGTTTTCTTTTAGTACCACAACTGTTATTTATTACACTGCCTTTTTGTTTGTATATGTTATCAGTTTTATATTCAATAAAAATGTCAACAAATTCGATATTTCATTATTTTCATTGGGACCCAAATGAAGTGATCATGTCATAAGAGTCCAAGATGATTGTCAAGAGTTGTGTTCTTTTGTACTGTGTGACGCAAGCTGCTTTGCGCATTATATTTGTCCGCCAAAGTAAATTTTGGTACCAGTGAACTATAAGGTTAACTATGGAAAAGGAAGTTGTTCGTCATGGTAGAAACAATGTTGCATCCGTATGTGAAAGTGTTTGTAAGCATATAGGCTCCCTGTGCTTACTTGTCACACGAAATTTAGTTGTTGTTTCGTTATAGATGTGTGGTTTTGTCATTGAACATTTAAGTTAACAAGTGTTTGATGGTTTTTTCTTGTTTTTTTTTCTTTCTTTCTTTCCCGTTTACAACGTAGTCCATCAGAGTTCCTGGAAATTTCACCTGGGAAAACAGCCAGAAACCAGAGAACAAAGCCAAGAACAGATATAAAAACATCATTCCCTGTGAGTTAAAATCATAAATAATAAAGCATTGGCTAAAGGAAAAAATAATACCAGATAGCCATGAGGGGTACACGTTTCTAGAATTGTGGCATTCGACACAGAAGTCAATTGAAACGTTTGGACAATTGTAATGCTGTTGCCTGTGATTATTATTAATTAACAGTGTCATTTATTTCTGTATATTTCCATTATTTTTTTCTCCAGTAATTGTTAGAGGCTGTATTGCTAATGTAACTTAGTTTTACAAATCGTTTTGTCAGTTAAATGAGTTAAATTCTGACTTCAGGGATACATTGATTCGTTGCAGATGATCACACACGTGTGACTCTGGCAGAGTTGGAAGGTTCCCCTGGTAGCGACTATATCAATGCCAATTTCATTGATGTGAGTTTTGCGTTCTCTTGCACAACATGTGAACTACCTCTTTAGACCTTCATTTGTATATGCATTCAGATCATGCCTTGAATCTGCATTTTTTCACTCTTACAGGGCTACAACCACCACTGCAAGTTTATTGCAACTCAAGGTAGGAAAGTTGTGTCAATCTTCATTTACATGGTTCTTTAAAGGGAACCTCTGCTCTTACAACAAATTGACGCTAAATTGTTGGAAATAATAACTAGATTCCAAATTTTGTTTTAAAACGTGGATATAACACTTAAGTGTACAAAAAAGTCGTTATCATCATCGCCTATTTTCGTTTTTTAATTTCAAGGGCGCGGCCATTTTGGATTTCATGACGTCACTGCGTTGCCCAATTGTTTAACACAAAGGATTTTCTGCTTCATTTACTCCCTGACAATAGCTACAACGCATTGACGTCACAAAAACAAAAATGGCGGCGCCCGGGAAATTTAAAAGTGAAAAATGGCGTAAATGATACCCATTTTTTTTGCACTTGAAATGCTATTCCCAGGTTATAAACTAAATTTTGGAAATAAGTAGTTATTTCCAACAGTTTAGGCTCAATTTGTTGTAAGAGCAGAGGTTCCCTTTAAGAACACACCACCATCTTGGCTTTCTCAGGAAAAAAGGTTCATGTGATGTGGGAGTGCTATGCAGTGGACCCCCCTCCCCCACTCCTACTTGCAGGAGGGGAGAGGGTGGATTAACGTTGCCACTAACCAATTATTTTGTGGAAGGCCTTATACCCAGTCGGTGTAATAACATGTTTTCAGCCAATCAGGAATAACTATGGTTTTGTTTTAGCACTGTTGTTTAACAACTGCTCATATAGTAACCAGGCAATCATTCTAATTTTCTACTCCAAGTTCTGTTCAGGAACACCATATATTTTGCTCTTTTGTATTTTTTAGGACCTGTGGCTAACACCTTTGGAGATTTTTGGCGCACAGTCTGGGACCAAGGTGTTTGTATCATTGTCATGGTAACAAACATCGTTGAAGGAGGACGGGTGAGTGAAAAACCCGGGAAGCCAATTGTGGCCAAAGTAGTATAGGAGGCACCGATTAAGCCTTTTTTTAACTCAGATTATGGCCATATCATTTTCCAGTTGTAAGGCTGATTTCACTCCATTGGCCCTTTGATTCGGTAGCCTCGCAGCTCCTACAAGCTCTAAATTTCAGTGGCGTGGATAGTGTCGCAGCCCTATTGGTTTAGGGCTAGGGTCCATTGTTTGTGTTGTTTGTTCTTTTGTCTCACCTGAAGGGTGGTCTCCAATCAGGTAAGACCTTGTAAGAGCTACGAGGTGAGCCCTTTGATTCCTGATAACCATTTTATACATCGGCTGACCAGTGCATAACGCTTGGCATATATCCCGTATTGTAATCAACTAAAATCTCGTATATCGTACATTCGCGTACATTCATGTGCACGCTGGTACCAGCTCATTTCTGAGAATTTGTAACGCAATTTATTTGACTAGGTTTAATTACAGCGTAAATACAATCACGTAAATTTATTTTAGTGAGAGCTGCTGTATATGCGCTATATAAAAATGTTTATTATTATTATCGCTGGTAATCTCAGATCAAATCTGGTTTTCATTGCCCAGCAACCAGCTGTCTAGGGAAACCAAGAAGCGTCCTTCATCGTTACTTTCCTCTCCTGCCTACATCTCCAGCACTTTCCTAAGGATCCTTGCCGACCCCAACAGTACAGATCTCTGAATCAGTTCAATGGATGTGTCCACACCTATGGTCCTCAGATTTTCTTTTAACCTCAGTGGTATTGTTCCCAATGCACCCACCAATGCACCCACCCATGTGGGTATCACCTTTGTCCTTACTCCCCACATCTTTCGAATTTCTCTCGCAAGATCTTGATATTTTTGTACTTTCTCGTCTTCTTTTGCTCTCACCCTTCCATCTTCCGGGATTGCCGCGTCTATAATTTGGCAGTTGTTCTCTATTTTGTCAATGACCAATAAATCCGGTCTCCCAGCCTCAATCTCATGGTCTGTTCGTACACTAAAGTCCCACAGCATCTTGTAATCCTCATTTTTAAGTACACTGTCCGGAACATGGTCATACCACCTCTCATTTCGCTCAAACCCATATTTTCCTGACAGGTCCCAATGAACCGCCATTGTCATGTCTCTTTGAATTCTTTTTGCGCCAGTTTCCGGCACTCACTTACAACATGGCTGATGGTCTCATTGTTTTGTTTGCACATTCTGCATTTGGTATCAGCCTGTGACCTGTCGATCTTTCTTTTACGTAATTTAATTATTACGATAGGATGGAGAGTACCTTCTTAAATTTTTACTGAACTTTTTTGTAGATCAAATGTTTGAAATACTGGCCGAGCGCGAGCCCAGAGATGTACGGACCAGTCTTGGTCTCACCCGATGGTGAAGAAGAACTGGCTGAATATGTTGTCAGAAAGTTTTCCGTGCAAATGGTAACTTGAAAATTCAGCTTACTGTTTCTACTTCGAGTGACTGACTGACTGACTGACTGACCGACCGACCGACCGACCGACTGACTTGGTGACTTGCTTTCTAAGACGTAGATTTTGATAGGTCAATATAACCACTCTTTAACAGTTGATGCTACAGTCATGGTATCACAAAACTGCCCAATCATTGGGGAGCACGTTGTTATCATTTTCGTGACGCTATACGTTACCATAGCAACAGTATGACCTACTAAAAACACGCTTAATTTTAGCTTTAAGTACTTATATTTCAAAAACGGCACGGTTTTTTTTATTGTTATCGAAATTTGATAAGCAGGATAAGACGCAACGTTTGGCAAAGTTTTGGGGTTCAGAGCCACCTTAAATTTTCGAAAATTTAAGGTGGCTCTGAATCCCATGTACAGAATTTTTTTAAACTTTGCCAAAAGTTGCGTCTTATCCTACTTATCAAATTTCGATAACAATAAAAAATTTCACCGTGCCGTTTTTGAAATATAACTACTTAAAACTAAAATTAAGGGTGTTTTTAGTGGGTCATACTGTTGCTATGGTAACGTATAGCGTCACGAAAATGATAACAACGTGATCACCAATGACTGGGCAGTTTTTTGATACCATGATTGTAGCATCAACGGATAAAGAGTGGTAATAATGACCCATCAAAATGTACGTCTTGGAAAGTGCTGAAAACTGTTTTGAGCCACCTTAAAGTGGTTTACCAAAGTTTATAGATGCAGTGATAACTTTCTGTGTTCTCTTGCTTGAGCTCAACAAGCTGTGTAAAAGTCAGTTCTTTGTCTTAAAATCTACTAAACAACGGAAAACTCGCCTAGAGTATCAGCAAATTTTGGGCGAGGAGTCGTCAAAATAGTGCTCAGGCGGTTGTTGTTAGTATAAGCCAAACGAGCCTTACCTTATATTTTTATCACTTCAGTTTTCCCCCATACTTTTCATCTTATCTGACGTTTTAGACAAGTTTTTTTGCAGTTGATAATTGGTTAGTGACGTATAATTCTTTGTGCGGAGCATTGTTAAATTATTTGTGTAACGTGACTTTGTGTTTTGCAATGCATTGCGCTACTACTTGTCCCTTTTGCTTTGTCAGACATCCGATTCAGAGGAGTATCGCGCTCGTGAAATCACGCAGTATCATTTTATAGCATGGCCAGATCAGGGGGTTCCCGCTCACGCTACCTCCCTGCTTGCTTTCCTGAGGAAGGTCCGTGCTTCTGTTCCAGAGGACTGCGGGCCCATTTTGACCCACTGCAGGTATGAAAATAAAACATCGATGGCGTTCCCAAAGGGTATTTGTTGTGTTAGAGGGGATGCGGAGCTTCACGTGAATACTGTTTGCCAGCACCTACCTTTAGGTTTCAAGCATTGTAAGGCCCGTTTACATAAACGATTTTTGTCGCACAACTCAATGCAATTTTAGTCCTGCTGAAGTTGCTACTTCAAAATCGCACGTGTAAACTAGGTGCGATTTCAGGACAATTTTAATGCAATTTGTCGCCGCGATATCGCATGTAGCGATATCGCATTGACAAAAACGCATCCAAACCAGTCGCCCGGCATTTTAATCTCTCTAACCATTCCAAACAACACATGTCGATCTGTGGCCTTTCCTTACATCAAGGTCCCACGGAAAGCCGTAAACATCTAGAGCAGAAATTCATCTTTCAAATCGGCACTCTTAATCCCCACCGTATCAACGAACGCTTTTCATTCAATTAATCTATTCCTGTTTTCACGTTACCATGTTACCACCCATAGCGTAGCTCCATCTTCCGTATATATACCATACACAACCCACAATTCCTACATTTTATACACCCTAATAAAAAAAAAATTACCTTCATGTCCGATCTCTTTGTCAGCGTACGTGAGTGCTTGAAATTCTTGCTCGATTTTAAGAATTGACACCTTTGCCTTTCTTTCATCTCTCACCAGTGCTGGGGTGGGTCGCACGGGAACGTATATTGTATTGGATGCAATGATGGACCAAATAGCTGCTGAGGGGGTGGTGGACATATATGGTTTTGTCTCCCACATTCGTCAACAGAGAAGCGCCATGGTGCAAACAGAGGTATGTTGCCCGTTACTTTCGGTCTCAACTATGTTTGACTGTGCTTCCTAGGAAAAATCGTAGAGAAGATGAAAATTTCGTGGTAACTTGCCAAATGGTAGAAGGCTGCGTGACGTGGCTGATGACTTTCTAAAACTCGTGTCTACCGTGTCACAAATCCAGCCAGTGATAGGAGCGGTAGTAAATCGGCCATTGGTAGACTTATTAGGTGCCAATGTAACTGTCACGGGGAGCGTTGCGTGACGACCTTTCGTCTCCTACAGCTGCGTACGATACTAGACTCGAGTCTGCCTTGTAACAACATAGCCACTGGTAGTAAATGCAGTGGCGTGGCCGATTGGTACTGAATACCTGTTAGGTGTTACAGTTTGAGTCAGTGAAACCTCGCTAAATGGACACCTTTGGCACTGTTTTCCAGTGTCCATATATTATGGATGTCCATCTATGGTACGTTAAAGGGGTAGTGTTGGTATGTGGTTCAGACTATGACTGGGTGTCCATTGAGGAGAGGTGTCCGTCACGAGAGATTCGACTTGAAAATAAGTAGCGTTTAAATAGCGTTAACAAGCATGATAGGATTCGCAGAATAGCGTGACCTGGTGTGACAACATTCATTCTGTACAGGCGCAGTACATATTCATCCATAACGCTCTGGTGGAGTACGTGACATGCGGTAATACAGCGTTCCTTGTACGTGAACTGCCAGAGAAGCTGCGTATTTTGAACACTGTGGATCCTGACAGTGGGCACTCACTGCTAGTGGCGGAATTCAAGGTGCGTGCATGTTTGCGTGCGTGCATTTATTATTGAGCACTCGCCACATTGGATTAACAAGGCGTTTGTGCGAGAGGAAAATGGAGATACGAGATCTTTTTCTTGTTTTTGAATATAAACAGAACCCTGGCATAAAAACATATTTGTCACTGAGAACACTAAGCTCACTTTGCTGAATAAGACTGAAGGAACGCTACCTTAAAGTTTCTTTGACCTTAATAGAATTACTATATAAACGTTTTTGTTGGTGGTGGTTGTTGGGGGAGGGTGGAGGACGAGAGTAGGGGTGGTTCATTAACCATTCCAGCTTTAATTTCCTGGTGGATCGAAACTGAGAAGGGCATTCTTCTGCTGCCTTCGTCTCACGTGCTTCTACAGCTCCCTTGTATTCTCTTAGCAAGCCGCGCACATAATTGCTGGAGGAAGTTGCAGCATGATGTTGTGGTTGACAATTCTAACAACGCAGTGCGACGCCTTTTTTTCAGAATCTTTGTCTTGGTGATTCTGAGAACGATTCATTCATCGCAGCTTCGCAGCCAGAAAACAAATCCAAGAACAGATACGCCATACTTCCGTGTAAGTTAAAACTTTGTTCTTAAAGTGCACATGAATCGAATTTTTTTGCGTTTTTACATACAGTTTACATTCTCCATATTTCATTTTCAGTCGTTTCCCTCCTTTTCGTGAAGATGATTCGCTATTTGTAGGGTTTCCAAAACTCCCGCCGTGGCCTGAAATTTGAGAAATTTTGCGCGTGGTTTAAAAGCCTCTGTGACGTCATTCGTGTGTATGTTCAGGCGTGAAACATGGCGGAGAAGGCGAAAAAGCGTAAACCTAGAAAGTTTTGCCCAGCTAGCGGCCGCCGTAGTGAATCTCTTGGTAGTTCTCCGACATTTTTGTTCCACGGAACTCACAAAAACAGAGTGACGCACTCGACTGAGTACACACGAATGACGTCACGACTATTCACCAGACCCCAGGGCCCGGTTGTTCGAAAGCCGATTAGCTTAATCCAGGATTAGCGTAAACTTTGGTTGCAGTTTTTGACTTTTGGATGGAAGGTTCTTTTGCTAAGTTTTGCTTTTCAGGATTGACGTCTTCTAATCTAAAATTGTGTAGAATATCAGCGTTGAACAACGTTTGTGGATAGAGAAATAAACTCCTTGGTTAATTTTTAATCTTGGATTAGGGTTAATCAGCTTTCGAACAACCCGGCCCAGGTCTTTGTCTAGAATTCTAGTGAGAAAGGCCCAACTTTCGCCGCATTTCAAAATACGTTCCTGCTACTTTTAGTAATTTATTTTCCCCTCACAATATCTCTTAAAACATCTATTTTCATATTGAAAAACAAAAACAAAAAAAAAACAAAAAAAACTGGCTGTGAAATTTCGATTCATGTGCACTTTAACTAGTTATGATTTAAAATGCCTCATTTGCACTTGAAAGGAAAATTCAAATTAAAATACTTTCAACACTTTTAAATTCACAAAACTAGTTTCGCTTTAACAACAGCCTCATCAGCTGATCTGTGAATTTAAAAGTGTGATTCAAGTGCAAATGAGGTGTAGTAATACTTTCTTAGCTTCGGCTAATAGACTTTCCGAAGATATTGATTTAAAATGACTTCAGCTAAAAGTAGCGAGTGATTAGAACAAGTGAAAAACTCTTGGAATACACTTCAATACTCTTGGAATACACTTCAATAGTTACGAGCAATTGTGCTCTAGTTGTTCACCCTTGAAATGCATGACACGCGCTGTTTGTTATCTGGCGCTTTTGTCATGTTTTTGTCACGTTTTGATTGGTTCGTCACAATTGTTGACTCTTTTACCGTGTCATAGAAAACCATTAATTTATTGCACAACTTGCCTGTCGTTTAGATGATAGTACAAGAGTGACTCTGTGGCCATATACTGGCATGATTGGCTCAGATTACATCAACGCCAGCTTCGTCGACGTAAGTAATCTTTGACATTTCATGGCTATTTTGCCGCCTTTTTCCTTCGTTAAGTTTTACTCCGTCATATCTTACCTTCTAGTAGCCCATTTTACAGTTATGTGTTCAGTGACCTGGCCTTTGAGCAGAAACGAGGCTGGAGGTGACCTTATTTTGATGCAAACCTTTCTGTCTGTCTTATGCAATTGTGGACTAGTTAGCATAAGAACAACACCATTTACAAACAAAACAAGGCCACCTCCAGCCTCGTTCCCATTCATAGGCCAGGTCACTGGCATGCTATTGTAAAATGGGCTATTTTTGAGTCTCTATATCGCTTCTTTTCTTTCCGACATGTGGAAGGGAACATTGTGTGTCAGCTCTCTGGTCTAATGGCCAGCGGATTTTTTAGCCTGGCTCCGTCGATTGTTTTCTTACACTATAAACATTACTTCATATTGTCTCTGTTTACTCAGGAGAAATTGGAACCCAAAACCTTCAGGAAACTATTTAAGGATTATCTAAGCGAACGTTTTGTTTCGTGTAACCGTTGATTTTTCATTTGTGTTTTCTTTCTTTGCAGAGTTTTCAACAGCGTGAGGCATTCATTGCTACCCAGGCCCCGCTGGATAACACGGTTGTGGATTTCTGGCGAATGACCTGGGAATACGAGGCCTATTCTCTAGTGATGTTGTGTACACTGAAAGAGATAGAAGAGGTTTGGAAATTAGACACGTGATAATCACTTGCCTTGCTTTTTTTTCTTACTCTAGAAAAACGCTTGTGAAGGGGCTATAATTAAGTGGCTACTATATCTCGCACGGGCATTAGTCACTTTGAATTCATGACGTCAGCATTACAACAAATCCTCTCCTGTAGTGCTGTTCAATTTGCAGTTCTTGGTGGTGTTCTTGTTGTTGTCGTTTCAAATCAAAAGTGTAACCATTCAAGTAAAAGCTACTGACACTACTTTCCTGTGGTGCTGTTTCTAACTATTGCGTGTGTGAAGGAAATCCGAAAGAGTGACCGTTCAAATGAAAGTTACTGAGCAGTACTTTCCTGTGATGCTGTTAATTATGCTTTGCCAGGTGGCTCTAATGTTTGAGTCTTTGGTTGAAATCCTTAAGTGTGACTATTCAAGTGAAAGCTACTGAGAAGTACTATTATGCAAACTCGAATTTCAACATGGGTGTCCTGTGGAGGAAAGGGTAAGGTCAGATTCCGGAGAAAGACACAGTTGGAATTAAAACAATGAACCCACTGATAACATTAGGGCCGTTTATACGAGAGGAAATAAGCCACGGCTTACTCTGACCGTGGCTTACATATGACGCGAACACTCCGTATAAATGGTACAAAATCTACGTTCACGGCTTTCTCAAGCTGCGGCTTATCCTGGCCTAGGAGTTTTTACTCGTATAAATGGTTCCTTTCGCGTCTTTATGTAAGCCGCGGCTTATTTTCTCTCGTATAAACGACCCTATTGGTTTCGTTGCAGAGACAGTGTGCATATTATTTGCCTCGCAAGGATGAATTCATTGTTTATGGTCTTTTAATGATCGAAGTCGAGGCCGAAGACCAGAAAAACGGCTTCTGTAGACGACAGCTCAAGATAACAAATACAAAGGTAAAACAATAGATTAACAGAACCCACTAAATGAAACGGAAAAAAAATAAAGTTTCACAAACATCAAAACTTGAAGAGTCAGTGTCCTTAATTTTTTCTCAACCTAAATACTGCTGCCACACAAACTCAGACTTTGACCCTCACCCCCCCCCCCCCCCCCCTAAATTCACTGGCGAGGGTTGAAGTCATTCTCGTCCCTCGAGTGTTCGCTCCATACTGCGCAGGCTTGACGAAACGAGAGACTCTCGACCGAGAATCTTGAAAACTCTCGAAAGATCTGATTGGCTTTTTCAAACAATTGAAATAAACGGAAGTAAAACAGAATTCTTACAAACTCTCTGAACCCTAAGCATGCGCAGTTCAGCCGGAAGTCCGATATTTTCGGACTTTCCAGGGTTGCTCGTTTCCCGACCGCTGGTCAAGGGGAACGAAGACCCTGGGTACGAGGTTGTGGTTGAAGTGTATAATAATTTCAGCTGTTTGATCTGTAGAGCGGTGAAATTCGCAGCATTTACCATTTTCACTTCACGGATTGGCCAGAGAGATCGGTTCCCCTGAATGGAAAGGGGCTTCTTGATATGATGAAAGGCATTACGCGTGTACAACAACAGACTGGAAATGGACCAATAATCATCCACTGCAGGTATGACGTCATCATTTAACAGGATTTCCGGCTTCTGCAAAAATCGACAAAAAGAGTGAGAAATTTTGGAACACTTAACAAGGTTGCTTTTTAAACTAGCAAAGGATTTTCCAAACGACGTTTGAAAATAGTTAACGATGATAAACCCCTTGTTCTCTTTAACTGAGAAACAACAGACAGTCACCAGTTACGGCTCAGTTTCAAAGGCGCCGGTTAGGTTTTGACTGCTTTATCTCTCCTCATTCTCCTAGTGATGGAAGCGGCCGTACCGGGACGTTTTGTGCCATCAACATAGCCCTGGAACGAGTCAAGTTAGACGGGACAATAGACATGTTTCAGACTGTACGCCGCTTGCGCACACAGAGACCGCTGATGGCCCAGAGTGCGGTAACAACAAGTTCCTTTCCCTTTCAATTTCATACCTTGAAATACATAACTATATCACTTTCATCTATGTAGGCCACTAGGCTTTGCATTTTATAAGTACTAATTAAGTACAAACGCGACAAATTTACCAACCTTCTCCAAAGAAAGACCGTCAATGCAGTGCACTAGCTTTCGTTTGAAGGGTAATTGTTATGGTCTCATTGGCAATCTGGAGATAAAGAACCAGCCATGAGAAGGAGTCAATCCACACACTCGTAGGTGAAACCACATGGGTTTGAGATTTCATTGTTACACCACCCAGATAAAGTGACTACGTCTGATGTTTTGTGTGAAATGAAGTTGGACGCTCATCAAATGCGTTTCTTTGTTCTTACCTCTTCAGGAACAGTACAAGTTCTGTTACGAGATCACTCGTCTGTTTGTCGATACGTACAGCGATTACGCAAACTTCAGTTGACTGCGAATGGAGTTCTAAACAGAATAAACAAAAGTCTCACTGTAACTTTAGTCTTTGCACAGTGTGACTGGATGTGAATCTGTCAAATACGTTTTCCGAATGGAATCTCGTCTGATATAGTCGACTGGTCCTGCGACCTTGGTCAGCTGGTTGCTAAGTGACATGACGTTACCTGATGGCACCGTTGTCAAATCACGTGACAGTTTGAAGACCAAGTTTACCATTGGACAATAGCAAACGGAATTAGATAGTACAAGGAGGATTTTCCAAAAGGTACGCATGCGCGAATTGAAGATGGTATATGAGCTCAAGAAGCTTGAACGTAAGGACAAATATGGTCGTATATTTCAGCTGAGAATAGCTGTGTATGGCCGGAATCATAATGTGAGATTAAGTGTAGAAATGAATGAAATAACTAGACTGCTTATAGTCCCTCCTGGATAATCGTGAGCACAAGCCATCAATAACGCGGGGAGACTGCTGCAAGGAGAAAAAACGAAGAGAGATTGATCGTTTGCTTCCCGTTTTGGATTTTTCGCGCGTCCGCTCTACTATCCAGATAGACTGCAAGCAGTCTAGTAATCACCTACGTCGAATTCAAGTAAACAAGCGCTTCAGGAAACTTTCATCGAGAATTTAGGAATCGTTTAAATTAGCACAAAGAGTGTTGTCGCTAAACGTAATTGTAAGTAATATATATAGAAACAGTAGAAACGAGAATGTCTTTTCGACTTAATTTGGTAAACGTGTTTTATAACCCTCACGTTGCACTAAACGGATGCCATGTCGCCGATTGGTGTAGTACATACATTATATTTGTTGTGGTATGTGGTACTTAAAAACACATATAATTAATTCAGTGTGGAATACGTTTTACAAACCATGAAATTAGTTTTGTAAGTGTAGTGATTCTAGATCTAGAATTTGAATTTCAGAATGCATGTACTCTAAATAATCTCGCCAAAGCACATGATGTCGCAGTATAGTCATTGATACTCTAAAATTATTTTAGTGTAAAGGTCTCTTTCTCCTGCCGCTCGCTTTGTACGAGGGTGAAATTTTTGAGAGGAAACATTGATATTTTCAAGTAGTGTGCAATACTAGGGTAATGGTAGAGTTTAAGTGGTTTTGATGTATAATGCAGTCAGTATCCGACTGAATGAATAACTAATTGACTTAAATACCTTGTTTTTCTTTCTATATTTCAGCAACTTTTATTGAAAATGTTATCCAACATATTTCATTCAATCGAAAAATGGCTCCATCCGGTCATAGTCCTTGGCACAGTAAATCGATTTGAGAATTTCTTGATGATTTTTGAATTGTTTTGAAGGAATAAAAGTTAGGGGTGTGTGGGAAATTAAGGAAAATCGGAAAATATTGAATTTGAAAGGAGTTGAAAATTAAAATTTAGAGTTAATAATTAGTAGACAGTCCGCCACCACAACAAGGTGCCCCTGATTCCGTTAGCAGACTAACTGGATTATGTGTGTAGCTATTTCTACCCTTCTGTCTTTCATTCTCAATTCACCCTATTTTGCCAAAAAAATTCAACCATACTGCCCTCGTAACCTCGGAAAAGACTAGGGTTAGTTAGGGGCCCAGCTAAACATAAGAGCTAATTTGCCGAATCAAATCAAAAGCTGAAGTGGAACAACTTACAATGTGAACAAATTACACTATTAAAACAAAACGAAAGCTAAAGTGCTAACTATTTACAATGCTGACAACTGATTCTTTCTTTTTATAACGGCAAAGAAGTGCCGTGTTTACTGTTATGGTAAGAAAGCTATGTATTTGGTTTCCGCCAGTTTTCTCGGTAAAATTAACTTATCAACTGGATAAATATCGTCGGTGTATCTGCTTATTTCTGTTAGAGGCTTATAGACAGCTAGGTATAGGCATGTTTGGTTCTTGTTATATTATACGCTAAGAAGTTCATAAATAGACTTGAGTCTGACCTCATTGTTGGATTCTAACCTTGTTTATCGTTGACTTCTGAGAAGTATCATTTAAACAATTTTACCATAAACTTTCACTTTGTGAAGCAAGGAAGTTGAAATGAGCCCAACAGCACATTTATTGTTCGATTTCCTTATTTGAATCGTTCCCCTTTGAACATTTCATTCACAGACGTAACGCATCATGGGATGGGGCGTTGACCAGACCCTTGTTTTCAACAGTCCGCAAGAAATGTCTGTAAAGACGTTTGAATGTACTGTAGAATTACAGTAGCGGGAAATTTCACTTTAAATAAAGTAGTTTTGTAAGCTGTTAACGTGGTTTTAGTAGCTCATCATTAAAATATCTGCAGTAACGTTAACGGAACGGCGAGAGAATAACTGCAGGAAGTTCCGCTTACAAAAAGAGAAATAAATAAGTGCGAAATTTCCTTTTTGCTTCCGTGATACGAGAGATTCTGTGGCTTGAGCGAAATATTATTAAGAAACGTCGGAAAATGTCACACCTTCAATCCCCCCCACCAACCCATGCCACTGCCCCTCCCCCCTCCAACCACCAAGAAAAACATACAGTAGGTCGAATGTAGTAGTACGAAACTCAAAAAATATTATTTTTGAAACATTTTTGGAAGGCAGAAAAACCCGAAGGAAATCAAGATAGAAAAAGCCTTTCGTTTATTTTTCTTTCTTTTTAAGGGCGTTATACCTGGATGTTTATGAAATAAGAAGTGATTTGATGAAAAAATTAAAAAGGGAAAATCAGGCATACACAAACACTCAGACAATCCACTGCAACACGGGTGCATGTCAGGTTGAGAACGAACAACCTCGTACCCAGGGTTTTCGTGTCCCTTGACCAGCGATCGGGAAACGAACGACCCTGGAAAGATCCGATTTGAAAGTCCGAGAATATCGGACTTCCGGCTGAACTGCGCATGCTTAGGGATCAGAGAGTTTGTAAGAGTTCTGCTGTACTTCTGTTTATTTGAATTGTTTGAAAAAGCCAATCAGAATCGTCAACCTATCTTCCAATCTCGTTCCCAGAGCCCACGTGTCTTTTGGCCAACGCCAAGACACGGAGTCCTGTCTTGGCGCTGGCCAAAAGACACGTGGGCTCTGGGAACGAGATTGCCTATCTTCGAGAGTCTCGTTTCGTCAAGCATGCGCAGTACGGAGCGAAGACTCGAGCGACGAGAATGGAGAACGAACTGTTTGCTGTTTAATTTTTAACCTCCAAATTTAATTTTTAATCACGTTACAATTTGCATTGTTCTCATCTTCCCTTAACCCTTTCACTCCCGATTTATGGCAATGTTTTTAGTCAGTTTTTGGTGATAATTAGTCTGGAGCACTAATCTCTACCATATAAGGAGTTGCGATAGAAATAACTACGGTCTTGTGACACTGTGGGCTCACTGTAAGGTGTGACGTCACGCACATTATCAGCCGCGGCCGGCCTACGGAATCAAGGAGCTTGATTCTGAGAAGTTTGCCGCTTTATAAGTGTTTTTTTCGACCCATTTTCCTCTGCAAAATCCCCCAAGTTGCAATCATTAAGCTGGAATGCGCGTGAAGACAAACCTTTGAAAGAACCCAGAGGTGAGAGGTGGTTTCATGCTGACTGAGATGCCAAACTTGCTTCGTAGCCAATATGGCCGATCACGATTGAAGTTGCCTGTCTCGTCATTTTGTGGAAGGATTCCAGGACCTACCAAGGCAATTTGGACCAGTTTTGACAAGTGAAAAGATCAATCGATCGCATATTTTGCTGGTAGGGCTGGGTAGCCCGACACTTGTAAAAAAACTTCGAATAGTCGAATCTCCCATAATTCATTTCGGGCGTGAACAAGGCAACTTGAGGTACGTGAGACTGGCTCCAAAAAAATGGCTAAAGCGTAGCCTGCGGGAAAAGGGAGAGAAAAATTTCCATCCAGATACTCAGGTCTGATCTGAATGTAGAATTTTGAATTTTTTGGCAATCTTTTTAATTAAACAGTTGACCACAAAAATGTGTAATTTGTGGTGTTGTTCTTTGGTCAAAAGACTGGCATTTTGGGTTTTGCTGCCGAACAAAAGGTGCTGTTCAGCGGAATTTGAGTATTGATAACCATTTAGTGCTATTTACACATTATTATGCTTATAGGCGTCACTGGAGTCATAGGTTAAGAAAATGGCCAGAACTCGAAATCCTCATCAATGGTATTATTGGCCTCTTACCCACTCTAAATCATCGCTATATATCATTTCTTGATGCATTTTAGCCATAAACAAGCGCAGAACCAATTTTGAATTTTTACAATTTTTGACCCTAAACCATGCTTACCCCTTAAGGAAATGGCCAAAACCTCGAAATCCTCATAAATGGTCTTCTTGGCCTTGTACCCACTCTAAATCACTGCTAAATGTCATTTCTTCATCCGTTCTAACCAGACGCAGACCGAAACAGAAAAAACTTCAAAAGGTTGTCAAATTTGGACCCAAATCCAAAGATTTTTTGAGTAGTTTTGGGGACGAAAAAGTACCGTGGTTAAAATCACCACCGGATCGACTCAAAATCATCGCTATATATCATTTCTTGATGCATTTTAGCCATAAACAAGTGCAGAACAAAGTTCGAAATTTTTCAATTTTTGACCCTAAACCATAGAAAATGGCCAAAACTCGAAATCCTCATAAATGGTAACCTTGGCCTCGTACCCACTCTAAATCATTGCTAAATATCATTTCGTCATCCGTTCTAACAAGACAAAAACCAACACAGATAAAACTTGCAAATGTCAAATTTTGACCCAAATCCAAATGCATTTGAGTGGTTTATGAGACAATAAAATACGATGGTTAAAACAAAAAAGATTTTTGTTTGTGGTTATTTAAATAGCCCACAAAGTTGGAGGTTTGGGCCTCGCATCCACTCTAAATCATAGCTTTATATCACTTCTTAATGCATTTTAGCCAGAGACAAGCACACAAAAAATAATCAAACTTTTCCAATTTTTGACACAAAACCACAGGCTTACCCCTGAAGAAACTGCCCAAAAAATTGAAATCCTCATAAAGGCTTCTCTTGGCCTTGAACCCACTCTAAATCAATGCTAAATATCATTTTTGTTTCATGCGTTCTAACAAGACACAAACCATAAAAAAAAACTTCGGTGTTCTTAGCCTCGGATCCACAGTAAATCATCGCTATGTATCATTTCTTGATGCATTTTAGCCATAGACAAGCACAGAAAAGATTTTCAACTTTTTCCAATTCTTGACCCAAAACCATAGGCTTACCCCTTAAGAAAATGGCCCAAAACTCCAAATCCTCATAAAGGCTTTTCGTGGCCTTGTACCCACTCTAAATCATAGCTAAATTTCGTTTCTTCATCCGTTCAAAACAGACACATACCAAAACAAAAAAAAAACTTTGAAAGATTGTCAAATTTGGAAAAAATTCAAAACAAATTAGACTAGTTTTAAAGGGAGAAAAGTACAGTGGTTAAAACAAAACAGATTTGGTTCGTATTTAAATAGCACACAAATTTGGTATTTTTGGCCTCGGATCAACTCTAAATCATCGCAATATATCATTTCTTAACGCAATTTAGCCATAGACAAGCACAGAACTTACTTTCAAAGTTCTCAAATTTTTGACCTAAAACAATATGCCCACCCATTAGGAAAATAGCAAACAACTCGAAATTCTCATAAAGGCTTTTCGTGGCCTTGTACCCACTCTAACTCATTGCTAAATATCATTTCCTCTTCCCTTCTAACCAAAAACAGACAAAAACAGAAAAAACTTCTAAAGGTTGTCAAATTTGGACCCAAATCCAAAGATTTTTGAGAAGTTTTGGAGACAAAAAATTTCCGTCGTTAAAGTAATAGGTTTTGGTGGTTATTGGCGTTTTTGGCCTCGGATCGACTCAAAATCATCGCTATATATCATTTCGTGACGCATTTTAGCCATAAACAACCGCAGAAAAAAAATTCAAATTTATCAATATTTGACCCCAACCCAGAGGCTTACCCCTTCAGAAAATGGCCAAAAACTCCAAATCCTCATACATGGTCTTCTTGGCCTTGTACCCACTCTAACTGACTGCTAAATGTCATTTCTTAATCCGTTCTAGCCAGACAAAGACAAAAATAGAAAAAACTTCAAAAGGTTGTCAAATTTGGACCCAAATCCAAAGACTTTTTGAGTAGTTTTGGGACGAAAAAGTACCGTGGTTAAAATCACAGATTTTGGTGGTTATTAAATAGCACACCAATTTGGCGTTTTTGGCCTCGGATCGACTCAAAATCATCGCTATATATCACATAGTGATGCATTTTAGCCGTAAACAAACGAAGAAAAGATTTTGAAATTTTTCCTTTTTTCACCCTAAACCATAGGCTTACCCCTTACAAAAATGGCCAAAACCTAGAAATAATCATAAATGGTATTCTAGGCCTTGTACCCACTCTAAATCACTGCTAAATGTCATTTGTTCAATCTGTGATTTTAACCACGGTACATTTTCGTCCCCAAAACTACTCAAAACATCTTTGGATTTGGGTCCAAATTTGACAACCTTTTGAAGTTTTTTCTGTTTGGGTCTGTGTCTGGTTAGAACGGATGAAGAAATGACATTTAGCAGTGATTTAGAGTGGGTACAAGGCCAAGAAGACCATGTATGAGGATTTGCAGTTTTTGGCCATTTTCTTAAGGGGTAAGCCTATGGTTTAGGGTCAAAAATTGTAAAAATTCAAAATTTGTTCTGCGCTTGTTTATGGCTAAAATGCATCACGAAATGATATATAGCGATGATTTTGAGTCGAACCGAGGCCAAAAACGCCAAATTGGTGTGCTATTTAAATAACAACCAACATCCGTGATTTTAACCAGGGTACTTTTTCGACCCAAAACTACTCAAAAAAGCTTTGGATTTGGGTCCAAATTTGACAACCTTTTGAAGTTTTTTCTGTTTGAGTCTGTGTCTGGTAAGAACGGATGAAGAAATGACATTTAGCAGTGATTTAGAGTGCCGCAGTGAGTCGATCCGAGGCCAAAATCGCCAAATTGGTGTGCTATTTAAATAACCACCAAAATCTGTGATTTTAACCACGGTACGTCTTCGTCCCCAAAACTAGTCAAAAAATCTTTGGATTTGGGTCCAAATTTGACAACCTTTTGAAGTTTTTTCTGTTTGGGTCTGTGTCTGGTTAGAACGGATGAAGAAATGACATTTAGCAGTGATTTAGAGTGGGTACAAGGCCAAGAAGACCATGTATGAGGATTTGCAGTTTTTGGCCATTTTCTTAAGGGGTAAGCCTATGGTTTAGGGTCAAAAATTGTAAAAATTCAAAATTTGTTCTGCGCTTGTTTATGGCTAAAATGCATCACGAAATGATATATAGCGATGATTTTGAGTCGATCCGAGGCCAAAATCGCCAAATTGGTGTGCTATTTAAATAACCACCAAAATCTGTGATTTTAACCACGGTACGTCTTCGTCCCAAAACTACTCAAAAAATCTTTGGATTTGGGTCCAAATTTGACAACCTTTTGAAGTTTTTTCTGTTTGGGTCTGTGTCTGGTTAGAACGGATGAAGAAATGACATTTAGCAGTGATTTAGAGTGGGTACAAGGCCAAGAAGACCATGTATGAGGATTTGCAGTTTTTGGCCATTTTCTTAAGGGGTAAGCCTATGGTTTAGGGTCAAAAATTGTAAAAATTCAAAATTTGTTCTGCGCTTGTTTATGGCTAAAATGCATCACGAAATGATATATAGCGATGATTTTGAGTCGATCCGAGGCCAAAATCGCCAAATTGGTGTGCTATTTAAATAACCACCAAAATCTGTGATTTTAACCACGGTACTTTTTCGTCCCCAAAACTACTCAAAAAATCTTTGGATTTGGGTCCAAATTTGACAACCTTTTGAAGTTTTTTCTGTTTGGGTCTGTGTCTGGTTAGAACGGATGAAGAAATGACATTTAGCAGTGATTTAGAGTGGGTACAAGGCCAAGAAGACCATGTATGAGGATTTGCAGTTTTTGGCCATTTTCTTAAGGGGTAAGCCTATGGTTTAGGGTCAAAAATTGTAAAAATTCAAAATTTGTTCTGCGCTTGTTTATGGCTAAAATGCATCACGAAATGATATATAGCGATGATTTTGAGTCGATCCGAGGCCAAAATCGCCAAATTGGTGTGCTATTTAAATAACCACCAAAATCTGTGATTTTAACCACGGTACTTTTTCGTCCCCAAAACTACTCAAAAAATCTTTGGATTTGGGTCCAAATTTGACAACCTTTTGAAGTTTTTTCTGTTTGGGTCTGTGTCTGGTTAGAACGGATGAAGAAATGACATTTAGCAGTGATTTAGAGTGGGTACAAGGCCAAGAAGACCATGTATGAGGATTTGCAGTTTTTGGCCATTTTCTTAAGGGGTAAGCCTATGGTTTAGGGTCAAAAATTGTAAAAATTCAAAATTTGTTCTGCGCTTGTTTATGGCTAAAATGCATCACGAAATGATATATAGCGATGATTTTGAGTCGATCCGAGGCCAAAATCGCCAAATTGGTGTGCTATTTAAATAACCACCAAAATCTGTGATTTTAACCACGGTACTTTTTCGTCCCCAAAACTACTCAAAAAATCTTTGGATTTGGGTCCAAATTTGACAACCTTTTGAAGTTTTTTCTGTTTGGGTCTGTGTCTGGTTAGAACGGATGAAGAAATGACATTTAGCAGTGATTTAGAGTGGGTACAAGGCCAAGAAGACCATGTATGAGGATTTGCAGTTTTTGGCCATTTTCTTAAGGGGTAAGCCTATGGTTTAGGGTCAAAAATTGTAAAAATTCAAAATTTGTTCTGCGCTTGTTTATGGCTAAAATGCATCACGAAATGATATATAGCGATGATTTTGAGTCGATCCGAGGCCAAAATCGCCAAATTGGTGTGCTATTTAAATAACCACCAAAATCTGTGATTTTAACCACGGTACTTTTTCGTCCCCAAAACTACTCAAAAAATCTTTGGATTTGGGTCCAAATTTGACAACCTTTTGAAGTTTTTTCTGTTTGGGTCTGTGTCTGGTTAGAACGGATGAAGAAATGACATTTAGCAGTGATTTAGAGTGGGTACAAGGCCAAGAAGACCATGTATGAGGATTTGCAGTTTTTGGCCATTTTCTTAAGGGGTAAGCCTATGGTTTAGGGTCAAAAATTGTAAAAATTCAAAATTTGTTCTGCGCTTGTTTATGGCTAAAATGCATCACGAAATGATATATAGCGATGATTTTGAGTCGATCCGAGGCCAAAATCGCCAAATTGGTGTGCTATTTAAATAACCACCAAAATCTGTGATTTTAACCACGGTACTTTTTCGTCCCCAAAACTACTCAAAAAATCTTTGGATTTGGGTCCAAATTTGACAACCTTTTGAAGTTTTTTCTGTTTGGGTCTGTGTCTGGTTAGAACGGATGAAGAAATGACATTTAGCAGTGATTTAGAGTGGGTACAAGGCCAAGAAGACCATGTATGAGGATTTGCAGTTTTTGGCCATTTTCTTAAGGGGTAAGCCTATGGTTTAGGGTCAAAAATTGTAAAAATTCAAAATTTGTTCTGCGCTTGTTTATGGCTAAAATGCATCACGAAATGATATATAGCGATGATTTTGAGTCGATCCGAGGCCAAAATCGCCAAATTGGTGTGCTATTTAAATAACCACCAAAATCTGTGATTTTAACCACGGTACTTTTTCGTCCCCAAAACTACTCAAAAAATCTTTGGATTTGGGTCCAAATTTGACAACCTTTTGAAGTTTTTTCTGTTTGGGTCTGTGTCTGGTTAGAACGGATGAAGAAATGACATTTAGCAGTGATTTAGAGTGGGTACAAGGCCAAGAAGACCATGTATGAGGATTTGCAGTTTTTGGCCATTTTCTTAAGGGGTAAGCCTATGGTTTAGGGTCAAAAATTGTAAAAATTCAAAATTTGTTCTGCGCTTGTTTATGGCTAAAATGCATCACGAAATGATATATAGCGATGATTTTGAGTCGATCCGAGGCCAAAATCGCCAAATTGGTGTGCTATTTAAATAACCACCAAAATCTGTGATTTTAACCACGGTACTTTTTCGTCCCCAAAACTACTCAAAAAATCTTTGGATTTGGGTCCAAATTTGACAACCTTTTGAAGTTTTTTCTGTTTGGGTCTGTGTCTGGTTAGAACGGATGAAGAAATGACATTTAGCAGTGATTTAGAGTGGGTACAAGGCCAAGAAGACCATGTATGAGGATTTGCAGTTTTTGGCCATTTTCTTAAGGGGTAAGCCTATGGTTTAGGGTCAAAAATTGTAAAAATTCAAAATTTGTTCTGCGCTTGTTTATGGCTAAAATGCATCACGAAATGATATATAGCGATGATTTTGAGTCGATCCGAGGCCAAAATCGCCAAATTGGTGTGCTATTTAAATAACCACCAAAATCTGTGATTTTAACCACGGTACTTTTTCGTCCCCAAAACTACTCAAAAAATCTTTGGATTTGGGTCCAAATTTGACAACCTTTTGAAGTTTTTTCTGTTTGGGTCTGTGTCTGGTTAGAACGGATGAAGAAATGACATTTAGCAGTGATTTAGAGTGGGTACAAGGCCAAGAAGACCATGTATGAGGATTTGCAGTTTTTGGCCATTTTCTTAAGGGGTAAGCCTATGGTTTAGGGTCAAAAATTGTAAAAATTCAAAATTTGTTCTGCGCTTGTTTATGGCTAAAATGCATCACGAAATGATATATAGCGATGATTTTGAGTCGATCCGAGGCCAAAATCGCCAAATTGGTGTGCTATTTAAATAACCACCAAAATCTGTGATTTTAACCACGGTACTTTTTCGTCCCCAAAACTACTCAAAAAATCTTTGGATTTGGGTCCAAATTTGACAACCTTTTGAAGTTTTTTCTGTTTGGGTCTGTGTCTGGTTAGAACGGATGAAGAAATGACATTTAGCAGTGATTTAGAGTGGGTACAAGGCCAAGAAGACCATGTATGAGGATTTGCAGTTTTTGGCCATTTTCTTAAGGGGTAAGCCTATGGTTTAGGGTCAAAAATTGTAAAAATTCAAAATTTGTTCTGCGCTTGTTTATGGCTAAAATGCATCACGAAATGATATATAGCGATGATTTTGAGTCGATCCGAGGCCAAAATCGCCAAATTGGTGTGCTATTTAAATAACCACCAAAATCTGTGATTTTAACCACGGTACTTTTTCTTCCCCAAAACTACTCAAAAAATCTTTGGATTTGGGTCCAAATTTGACAACCTTTTGAAGTTTTTTCTGTTTGGGTCTGTGTCTGGTTAGAACGGATGAAGAAATGACATTTAGCAGTGATTTAGAGTGGGTACAAGGCCAAGAAGACCATGTATGAGGATTTGCAGTTTTTGGCCATTTTCTTAAGGGGTAAGCCTATGGTTTAGGGTCAAAAATTGTAAAAATTCAAAATTTGTTCTGCGCTTGTTTATGGCTAAAATGCATCACGAAATGATATATAGCGATGATTTTGAGTCGATCCGAGGCCAAAATCGCCAAATTGGTGTGCTATTTAAATAACCACCAAAATCTGTGATTTTAACCACGGTACTTTTTCGTCCCCAAAACTACTCAAAAAATCTTTGGATTTGGGTCCAAATTTGACAACCTTTTGAAGTTTTTTCTGTTTGGGTCTGTGTCTGGTTAGAACGGATGAAGAAATGACATTTAGCAGTGATTTAGAGTGGGTACAAGGCCAAGAAGACCATGTATGAGGATTTGCAGTTTTTGGCCATTTTCTTAAGGGGTAAGCCTATGGTTTAGGGTCAAAAATTGTAAAAATTCAAAATTTGTTCTGCGCTTGTTTATGGCTAAAATGCATCACGAAATGATATATAGCGATGATTTTGAGTCGATCCGAGGCCAAAATCGCCAAATTGGTGTGCTATTTAAATAACCACCAAAATCTGTGATTTTAACCACGGTACTTTTTCGTCCCCAAAACTACTCAAAAAATCTTTGGATTTGGGTCCAAATTTGACAACCTTTTGAAGTTTTTTCTGTTTGGGTCTGTGTCTGGTTAGAACGGATGAAGAAATGACATTTAGCAGTGATTTAGAGTGGGTACAAGGCCAAGAAGACCATGTATGAGGATTTGCAGTTTTTGGCCATTTTCTTAAGGGGTAAGGGTTTAAAAAATTGTAAAAATTCAAAATTTGTTCTGCGCTTGTTTATGGCTAAAATGCATCACGAAATGATATATAGCGATGATTTTGAGTCGATCCGAGGCCAAAATCGCCAAATTGGTGTGCTATTTAAATAACCACCAAAATCTGTGATTTTAACCACGGTACTTTTTCGTCCCCAAAACTACTCAAAAAATCTTTGGATTTGGGTCCAAATTTGACAACCTTTTGAAGTTTTTTCTGTTTGGGTCTGTGTCTGGTTAGAACGGATGAAGAAATGACATTTAGCAGTGATTTAGAGTGGGTACAAGGCCAAGAAGACCATGTATGAGGATTTGCAGTTTTTGGCCATTTTCTTAAGGGGTAAGCCTATGGTTTAGGGTCAAAAATTGTAAAAATTCAAAATTTGTTCTGCGCTTGTTTATGGCTAAAATGCATCACGAAATGATATATAGCGATGATTTTGAGTCGATCCGAGGCCAAAATCGCCAAATTGGTGTGCTATTTAAATAACCACCAAAATCTGTGATTTTAACCACGGTACTTTTTCGTCCCCAAAACTACTCAAAAAATCTTTGGATTTGGGTCCAAATTTGACAACCTTTTGAAGTTTTTTCTGTTTGGGTCTGTGTCTGGTTAGAACGGATGAAGAAATGACATTTAGCAGTGATTTAGAGTGGGTACAAGGCCAAGAAGACCATGTATGAGGATTTGCAGTTTTTGGCCATTTTCTTAAGGGGTAAGCCTATGGTTTAGGGTCAAAAATTGTAAAAATTCAAAATTTGTTCTGCGCTTGTTTATGGCTAAAATGCATCACGAAATGATATATAGCGATGATTTTGAGTCGATCCGAGGCCAAAATCGCCAAATTGGTGTGCTATTTAAATAACCACCAAAATCTGTGATTTTAACCACGGTACTTTTTCGTCCCCAAAACTACTCAAAAAATCTTTGGATTTGGGTCCAAATTTGACAACCTTTTGAAGTTTTTTCTGTTTGGGTCTGTGTCTGGTTAGAACGGATGAAGAAATGACATTTAGCAGTGATTTAGAGTGGGTACAAGGCCAAGAAGACCATGTATGAGGATTTGCAGTTTTTGGCCATTTTCTTAAGGGGTAAGCCTATGGTTTAGGGTCAAAAATTGTAAAAATTCAAAATTTGTTCTGCGCTTGTTTATGGCTAAAATGCATCACGAAATGATATATAGCGATGATTTTGAGTCGATCCGAGGCCAAAATCGCCAAATTGGTGTGCTATTTAAATAACCACCAAAATCTGTGATTTTAACCACGGTACTTTTTCGTCCCCAAAACTACTCAAAAAATCTTTGGATTTGGGTCCAAATTTGACAACCTTTTGAAGTTTTTTCTGTTTGGGTCTGTGTCTGGTTAGAACGGATGAAGAAATGACATTTAGCAGTGATTTAGAGTGGGTACAAGGCCAAGAAGACCATGTATGAGGATTTGCAGTTTTTGGCCATTTTCTTAAGGGGTAAGCCTATGGTTTAGGGTCAAAAATTGTAAAAATTCAAAATTTGTTCTGCGCTTGTTTATGGCTAAAATGCATCACGAAATGATATATAGCGATGATTTTGAGTCGATCCGAGGCCAAAATCGCCAAATTGGTGTGCTATTTAAATAACCACCAAAATCTGTGATTTTAACCACGGTACTTTTTCGTCCCCAAAACTACTCAAAAAATCTTTGGATTTGGGTCCAAATTTGACAACCTTTTGAAGTTTTTTCTGTTTGGGTCTGTGTCTGGTTAGAACGGATGAAGAAATGACATTTAGCAGTGATTTAGAGTGGGTACAAGGCCAAGAAGACCATGTATGAGGATTTGCAGTTTTTGGCCATTTTCTTAAGGGGTAAGCCTATGGTTTAGGGTCAAAAATTGTAAAAATTCAAAATTTGTTCTGCGCTTGTTTATGGCTAAAATGCATCACGAAATGATATATAGCGATGATTTTGAGTCGCCAAAATCGCCAAATTGGTGTGCTATTTAAATAACCACCAAAATCTGTGATTTTAACCACGGTACTTTTTCGTCCCCAAAACTACTCAAAAAATCTTTGGATTTGGGTCCAAATTTGACAACCTTTTGAAGTTTTTTCTGTTTGGGTCTGTGTCTGGTTAGAACGGATGAAGAAATGACATTTAGCAGTGATTTAGAGTGGGTACAAGGCCAAGAAGACCATGTATGAGGATTTGCAGTTTTTGGCCATTTTCTTAAGGGGTAAGCCTATGGTTTAGGGTCAAAAATTGTAAAAATTCAAAATTTGTTCTGCGCTTGTTTATGGCTAAAATGCATCACGAAATGATATATAGCGATGATTTTGAGTCGATCCGAGGCCAAAATCGCCAAATTGGTGTGCTATTTAAATAACCACCAAAATCTGTGATTTTAACCACGGTACTTTTTCGTCCCCAAAACTACTCAAAAAATCTTTGGATTTGGGTCCAAATTTGACAACCTTTTGAAGTTTTTTCTGTTTGGGTCTGTGTCTGGTTAGAACGGATGAAGAAATGACATTTAGCAGTGATTTAGAGTGGGTACAAGGCCAAGAAGACCATGTATGAGGATTTGCAGTTTTTGGCCATTTTCTTAAGGGGTAAGCCTATGGTTTAGGGTCAAAAATTGTAAAAATTCAAAATTTGTTCTGCGCTTGTTTATGGCTAAAATGCATCACGAAATGATATATAGCGATGATTTTGAGTCGATCCGAGGCCAAAATCGCCAAATTGGTGTGCTATTTAAATAACCACCAAAATCTGTGATTTTAACCACGGTACTTTTTCGTCCCCAAAACTACTCAAAAAATCTTTGGATTTGGGTCCAAATTTGACAACCTTTTGAAGTTTTTTCTGTTTGGGTCTGTGTCTGGTTAGAACGGATGAAGAAATGACATTTAGCAGTGATTTAGAGTGGGTACAAGGCCAAGAAGACCATGTATGAGGATTTGCAGTTTTTGGCCATTTTCTTAAGGGGTAAGCCTATGGTTTAGGGTCAAAAATTGTAAAAATTCAAAATTTGTTCTGCGCTTGTTTATGGCTAAAATGCATCACGAAATGATATATAGCGATGATTTTGAGTCGATCCGAGGCCAAAATCGCCAAATTGGTGTGCTATTTAAATAACCACCAAAATCTGTGATTTTAACCACGGTACTTTTTCGTCCCCAAAACTACTCAAAAAATCTTTGGATTTGGGTCCAAATTTGACAACCTTTTGAAGTTTTTTCTGTTTGGGTCTGTGTCTGGTTAGAACGGATGAAGAAATGACATTTAGCAGTGATTTAGAGTGGGTACAAGGCCAAGAAGACCATGTATGAGGATTTGCAGTTTTTGGCCATTTTCTTAAGGGGTAAGCCTATGGTTTAGGGTCAAAAATTGTAAAAATTCAAAATTTGTTCTGCGCTTGTTTATGGCTAAAATGCATCACGAAATGATATATAGCGATGATTTTGAGTCGATCCGAGGCCAAAATCGCCAAATTGGTGTGCTATTTAAATAACCACCAAAATCTGTGATTTTAACCACGGTACTTTTTCGTCCCCAAAACTACTCAAAAAATCTTTGGATTTGGGTCCAAATTTGACAACCTTTTGAAGTTTTTTCTGTTTGGGTCTGTGTCTGGTTAGAACGGATGAAGAAATGACATTTAGCAGTGATTTAGAGTGGGTACAAGGCCAAGAAGACCATGTATGAGGATTTGCAGTTTTTGGCCATTTTCTTAAGGGGTAAGCCTATGGTTTAGGGTCAAAAATTGTAAAAATTCAAAATTTGTTCTGCGCTTGTTTATGGCTAAAATGCATCACGAAATGATATATAGCGATGATTTTGAGTCGATCCGAGGCCAAAATCGCCAAATTGGTGTGCTATTTAAATAACCACCAAAATCTGTGATTTTAACCACGGTACTTTTTCGTCCCCAAAACTACTCAAAAAATCTTTGGATTTGGGTCCAAATTTGACAACCTTTTGAAGTTTTTTCTGTTTGGGTCTGTGTCTGGTTAGAACGGATGAAGAAATGACATTTAGCAGTGATTTAGAGTGGGTACAAGGCCAAGAAGACCATGTATGAGGATTTGCAGTTTTTGGCCATTTTCTTAAGGGGTAAGCCTATGGTTTAGGGTCAAAAATTGTAAAAATTCAAAATTTGTTCTGCGCTTGTTTATGGCTAAAATGCATCACGAAATGATATATAGCGATGATTTTGAGTCGATCCGAGGCCAAAATCGCCAAATTGGTGTGCTATTTAAATAACCACCAAAATCTGTGATTTTAACCACGGTACTTTTTCGTCCCCAAAACTACTCAAAAAATCTTTGGATTTGGGTCCAAATTTGACAACCTTTTGAAGTTTTTTCTGTTTGGGTCTGTGTCTGGTTAGAACGGATGAAGAAATGACATTTAGCAGTGATTTAGAGTGGGTACAAGGCCAAGAAGACCATGTATGAGGATTTGCAGTTTTTGGCCATTTTCTTAAGGGGTAAGCCTATGGTTTAGGGTCAAAAATTGTAAAAATTCAAAATTTGTTCTGCGCTTGTTTATGGCTAAAATGCATCACGAAATGATATATAGCGATGATTTTGAGTCGATCCGAGGCCAAAATCGCCAAATTGGTGTGCTATTTAAATAACCACCAAAATCTGTGATTTTAACCACGGTACTTTTTCGTCCCCAAAACTACTCAAAAAATCTTTGGATTTGGGTCCAAATTTGACAACCTTTTGAAGTTTTTTCTGTTTGGGTCTGTGTCTGGTTAGAACGGATGAAGAAATGACATTTAGCAGTGATTTAGAGTGGGTACAAGGCCAAGAAGACCATGTATGAGGATTTGCAGTTTTTGGCCATTTTCTTAAGGGGTAAGCCTATGGTTTAGGGTCAAAAATTGTAAAAATTCAAAATTTGTTCTGCGCTTGTTTATGGCTAAAATGCATCACGAAATGATATATAGCGATGATTTTGAGTCGATCCGAGGCCAAAATCGCCAAATTGGTGTGCTATTTAAATAACCACCAAAATCTGTGATTTTAACCACGGTACTTTTTCGTCCCCAAAACTACTCAAAAAATCTTTGGATTTGGGTCCAAATTTGACAACCTTTTGAAGTTTTTTCTGTTTGGGTCTGTGTCTGGTTAGAACGGATGAAGAAATGACATTTAGCAGTGATTTAGAGTGGGTACAAGGCCAAGAAGACCATGTATGAGGATTTGCAGTTTTTGGCCATTTTCTTAAGGGGTAAGCCTATGGTTTAGGGTCAAAAATTGTAAAAATTCAAAATTTGTTCTGCGCTTGTTTATGGCTAAAATGCATCACGAAATGATATATAGCGATGATTTTGAGTCGATCCGAGGCCAAAATCGCCAAATTGGTGTGCTATTTAAATAACCACCAAAATCTGTGATTTTAACCACGGTACTTTTTCGTCCCCAAAACTACTCAAAAAATCTTTGGATTTGGGTCCAAATTTGACAACCTTTTGAAGTTTTTTCTGTTTGGGTCTGTGTCTGGTTAGAACGGATGAAGAAATGACATTTAGCAGTGATTTAGAGTGGGTACAAGGCCAAGAAGACCATGTATGAGGATTTGCAGTTTTTGGCCATTTTCTTAAGGGGTAAGCCTATGGTTTAGGGTCAAAAATTGTAAAAATTCAAAATTTGTTCTGCGCTTGTTTATGGCTAAAATGCATCACGAAATGATATATAGCGATGATTTTGAGTCGATCCGAGGCCAAAATCGCCAAATTGGTGTGCTATTTAAATAACCACCAAAATCTGTGATTTTAACCACGGTACTTTTTCGTCCCCAAAACTACTCAAAAAATCTTTGGATTTGGGTCCAAATTTGACAACCTTTTGAAGTTTTTTCTGTTTGGGTCTGTGTCTGGTTAGAACGGATGAAGAAATGACATTTAGCAGTGATTTAGAGTGGGTACAAGGCCAAGAAGACCATGTATGAGGATTTGCAGTTTTTGGCCATTTTCTTAAGGGGTAAGCCTATGGTTTAGGGTCAAAAATTGTAAAAATTCAAAATTTGTTCTGCGCTTGTTTATGGCTAAAATGCATCACGAAATGATATATAGCGATGATTTTGAGTCGATCCGAGGCCAAAATAACCACCAAATTGTGTGCTATTTAAATAACTACCAAAATCTGTGATTTTAACCACGGTACTTTTTCGTCCCCAAAACTACTCAAAAAATCTTTGGATTTGGGTCCAAATTTGACAACCTTTTGAAGTTTTTTCTGTTTGGGTCTGTGTCTGGTTAGAACGGATGAAGAAATGACATTTAGCAGTGATTTAGAGTGGGTACAAGGCCAAGAAGACCATGTATGAGGATTTGCAGTTTTTGGCCATTTTCTTAAGGGGTAAGCCTATGGTTTAGGGTCAAAAATTGTAAAAATTCAAAATTTGTTCTGCGCTTGTTTATGGCTAAAATGCATCACGAAATGATATATAGCGATGATTTTGAGTCGATCCGAGGCCAAAATCGCCAAATTGGTGTGCTATTTAAATAACCACCAAAATCTGTGATTTTAACCACGGTACTTTTTCGTCCCCAAAACTACTCAAAAAATCTTTGGATTTGGGTCCAAATTTGACAACCTTTTGAAGTTTTTTCTGTTTGGGTCTGTGTCTGGTTAGAACGGATGAAGAAATGACATTTAGCAGTGATTTAGAGTGGGTACAAGGCCAAGAAGACCATGTATGAGGATTTGCAGTTTTTGGCCATTTTCTTAAGGGGTAAGCCTATGGTTTAGGGTCAAAAATTGTAAAAATTCAAAATTTGTTCTGCGCTTGTTTATGGCTAAAATGCATCACGAAATGATATATAGCGATGATTTTGAGTCGATCCGAGGCCAAAATCGCCAAATTGGTGTGCTATTTAAATAACCACCAAAATCTGTGATTTTAACCACGGTACTTTTTCGTCCCCAAAACTACTCAAAAAATCTTTGGATTTGGGTCCAAATTTGACAACCTTTTGAAGTTTTTTCTGTTTGGGTCTGTGTCTGGTTAGAACGGATGAAGAAATGACATTTAGCAGTGATTTAGAGTGGGTACAAGGCCAAGAAGACCATGTATGAGGATTTGCAGTTTTTGGCCATTTTCTTAAGGGGTAAGCCTATGGTTTAGGGTCAAAAATTGTAAAAATTCAAAATTTGTTCTGCGCTTGTTTATGGCTAAAATGCATCACGAAATGATATATAGCGATGATTTTGAGTCGATCCGAGGCCAAAATCGCCAAATTGGTGTGCTATTTAAATAACCACCAAAATCTGTGATTTTAACCACGGTACTTTTTCGTCCCCAAAACTACTCAAAAAATCTTTGGATTTGGGTCCAAATTTGACAACCTTTTGAAGTTTTTTCTGTTTGGGTCTGTGTCTGGTTAGAACGGATGAAGAAATGACATTTAGCAGTGATTTAGAGTGGGTACAAGGCCAAGAAGACCATGTATGAGGATTTGCAGTTTTTGGCCATTTTCTTAAGGGGTAAGCCTATGGTTTAGGGTCAAAAATTGTAAAAATTCAAAATTTGTTCTGCGCTTGTTTATGGCTAAAATGCATCACGAAATGATATATAGCGATGATTTTGAGTCGATCCGAGGCCAAAATCGCCAAATTGGTGTGCTATTTAAATAACCACCAAAATCTGTGATTTTAACCACGGTACTTTTTCGTCCCCAAAACTACTCAAAAAATCTTTGGATTTGGGTCCAAATTTGACAACCTTTTGAAGTTTTTTCTGTTTGGGTCTGTGTCTGGTTAGAACGGATGAAGAAATGACATTTAGCAGTGATTTAGAGTGGGTACAAGGCCAAGAAGACCATGTATGAGGATTTGCAGTTTTTGGCCATTTTCTTAAGGGGTAAGCCTATGGTTTAGGGTCAAAAATTGTAAAAATTCAAAATTTGTTCTGCGCTTGTTTATGGCTAAAATGCATCACGAAATGATATATAGCGATGATTTTGAGTCGATCCGAGGCCAAAATCGCCAAATTGGTGTGCTATTTAAATAACCACCAAAATCTGTGATTTTAACCACGGTACTTTTTCGTCCCCAAAACTACTCAAAAAATCTTTGGATTTGGGTCCAAATTTGACAACCTTTTGAAGTTTTTTCTGTTTGGGTCTGTGTCTGGTTAGAACGGATGAAGAAATGACATTTAGCAGTGATTTAGAGTGGGTACAAGGCCAAGAAGACCATGTATGAGGATTTGCAGTTTTTGGCCATTTTCTTAAGGGGTAAGCCTATGGTTTAGGGTCAAAAATTGTAAAAATTCAAAATTTGTTCTGCGCTTGTTTATGGCTAAAATGCATCACGAAATGATATATAGCGATGATTTTGAGTCGATCCGAGGCCAAAATCGCCAAATTGGTGTGCTATTTAAATAACCACCAAAATCTGTGATTTTAACCACGGTACTTTTTCGTCCCCAAAACTACTCAAAAAATCTTTGGATTTGGGTCCAAATTTGACAACCTTTTGAAGTTTTTTCTGTTTGGGTCTGTGTCTGGTTAGAACGGATGAAGAAATGACATTTAGCAGTGATTTAGAGTGGGTACAAGGCCAAGAAGACCATGTATGAGGATTTGCAGTTTTTGGCCATTTTCTTAAGGGGTAAGCCTATGGTTTAGGGTCAAAAATTGTAAAAATTCAAAATTTGTTCTGCGCTTGTTTATGGCTAAAATGCATCACGAAATGATATATAGCGATGATTTTGAGTCGATCCGAGGCCAAAATCGCCAAATTGGTGTGCTATTTAAATAACCACCAAAATCTGTGATTTTAACCACGGTACTTTTTCGTCCCCAAAACTACTCAAAAAATCTTTGGATTTGGGTCCAAATTTGACAACCTTTTGAAGTTTTTTCTGTTTGGGTCTGTGTCTGGTTAGAACGGATGAAGAAATGACATTTAGCAGTGATTTAGAGTGGGTACAAGGCCAAGAAGACCATGTATGAGGATTTGCAGTTTTTGGCCATTTTCTTAAGGGGTAAGCCTATGGTTTAGGGTCAAAAATTGTAAAAATTCAAAATTTGTTCTGCGCTTGTTTATGGCTAAAATGCATCACGAAATGATATATAGCGATGATTTTGAGTCGATCCGAGGCCAAAATCGCCAAATTGGTGTGCTATTTAAATAACCACCAAAATCTGTGATTTTAACCACGGTACTTTTTCGTCCCCAAAACTACTCAAAAAATCTTTGGATTTGGGTCCAAATTTGACAACCTTTTGAAGTTTTTTCTGTTTGGGTCTGTGTCTGGTTAGAACGGATGAAGAAATGACATTTAGCAGTGATTTAGAGTGGGTACAAGGCCAAGAAGACCATGTATGAGGATTTGCAGTTTTTGGCCATTTTCTTAAGGGGTAAGCCTATGGTTTAGGGTCAAAAATTGTAAAAATTCAAAATTTGTTCTGCGCTTGTTTATGGCTAAAATGCATCACGAAATGATATATAGCGATGATTTTGAGTCGATCCGAGGCCAAAATCGCCAAATTGGTGTGCTATTTAAATAACCACCAAAATCTGTGATTTTAACCACGGTACTTTTTCGTCCCCAAAACTACTCAAAAAATCTTTGGATTTGGGTCCAAATTTGACAACCTTTTGAAGTTTTTTCTGTTTGGGTCTGTGTCTGGTTAGAACGGATGAAGAAATGACATTTAGCAGTGATTTAGAGTGGGTACAAGGCCAAGAAGACCATGTATGAGGATTTGCAGTTTTTGGCCATTTTCTTAAGGGGTAAGCCTATGGTTTAGGGTCAAAAATTGTAAAAATTCAAAATTTGTTCTGCGCTTGTTTATGGCTAAAATGCATCACGAAATGATATATAGCGATGATTTTGAGTCGATCCGAGGCCAAAATCGCCAAATTGGTGTGCTATTTAAATAACCACCAAAATCTGTGATTTTAACCACGGTACTTTTTCGTCCCCAAAACTACTCAAAAAATCTTTGGATTTGGGTCCAAATTTGACAACCTTTTGAAGTTTTTTCTGTTTGGGTCTGTGTCTGGTTAGAACGGATGAAGAAATGACATTTAGCAGTGATTTAGAGTGGGTACAAGGCCAAGAAGACCATGTATGAGGATTTGCAGTTTTTGGCCATTTTCTTAAGGGGTAAGCCTATGGTTTAGGGTCAAAAATTGTAAAAATTCAAAATTTGTTCTGCGCTTGTTTATGGCTAAAATGCATCACGAAATGATATATAGCGATGATTTTGAGTCGATCCGAGGCCAAAATCGCCAAATTGGTGTGCTATTTAAATAACCACCAAAATCTGTGATTTTAACCACGGTACTTTTTCGTCCCCAAAACTACTCAAAAAATCTTTGGATTTGGGTCCAAATTTGACAACCTTTTGAAGTTTTTTCTGTTTGGGTCTGTGTCTGGTTAGAACGGATGAAGAAATGACATTTAGCAGTGATTTAGAGTGGGTACAAGGCCAAGAAGACCATGTATGAGGATTTGCAGTTTTTGGCCATTTTCTTAAGGGGTAAGCCTATGGTTTAGGGTCAAAAATTGTAAAAATTCAAAATTTGTTCTGCGCTTGTTTATGGCTAAAATGCATCACGAAATGATATATAGCGATGATTTTGAGTCGATCCGAGGCCAAAATCGCCAAATTGGTGTGCTATTTAAATAACCACCAAAATCTGTGATTTTAACCACGGTACTTTTTCGTCCCCAAAACTACTCAAAAAATCTTTGGATTTGGGTCCAAATTTGACAACCTTTTGAAGTTTTTTCTGTTTGGGTCTGTGTCTGGTTAGAACGGATGAAGAAATGACATTTAGCAGTGATTTAGAGTGGGTACAAGGCCAAGAAGACCATGTATGAGGATTTGCAGTTTTTGGCCATTTTCTTAAGGGGTAAGCCTATGGTTTAGGGTCAAAAATTGTAAAAATTCAAAATTTGTTCTGCGCTTGTTTATGGCTAAAATGCATCACGAAATGATATATAGCGATGATTTTGAGTCGATCCGAGGCCAAAATCGCCAAATTGGTGTGCTATTTAAATAACCACCAAAATCTGTGATTTTAACCACGGTACTTTTTCGTCCCCAAAACTACTCAAAAAATCTTTGGATTTGGGTCCAAATTTGACAACCTTTTGAAGTTTTTTCTGTTTGGGTCTGTGTCTGGTTAGAACGGATGAAGAAATGACATTTAGCAGTGATTTAGAGTGGGTACAAGGCCAAGAAGACCATGTATGAGGATTTGCAGTTTTTGGCCATTTTCTTAAGGGGTAAGCCTATGGTTTAGGGTCAAAAATTGTAAAAATTCAAAATTTGTTCTGCGCTTGTTTATGGCTAAAATGCATCACGAAATGATATATAGCGATGATTTTGAGTCGATCCGAGGCCAAAATCGCCAAATTGGTGTGCTATTTAAATAACCACCAAAATCTGTGATTTTAACCACGGTACTTTTTCGTCCCCAAAACTACTCAAAAAATCTTTGGATTTGGGTCCAAATTTGACAACCTTTTGAAGTTTTTTCTGTTTGGGTCTGTGTCTGGTTAGAACGGATGAAGAAATGACATTTAGCAGTGATTTAGAGTGGGTACAAGGCCAAGAAGACCATGTATGAGGATTTGCAGTTTTTGGCCATTTTCTTAAGGGGTAAGCCTATGGTTTAGGGTCAAAAATTGTAAAAATTCAAAATTTGTTCTGCGCTTGTTTATGGCTAAAATGCATCACGAAATGATATATAGCGATGATTTTGAGTCGATCCGAGGCCAAAATCGCCAAATTGGTGTGCTATTTAAATAACCACCAAAATCTGTGATTTTAACCACGGTACTTTTTCGTCCCCAAAACTACTCAAAAAATCTTTGGATTTGGGTCCAAATTTGACAACCTTTTGAAGTTTTTTCTGTTTGGGTCTGTGTCTGGTTAGAACGGATGAAGAAATGACATTTAGCAGTGATTTAGAGTGGGTACAAGGCCAAGAAGACCATGTATGAGGATTTGCAGTTTTTGGCCATTTTCTTAAGGGGTAAGCCTATGGTTTAGGGTCAAAAATTGTAAAAATTCAAAATTTGTTCTGCGCTTGTTTATGGCTAAAATGCATCACGAAATGATATATAGCGATGATTTTGAGTCGATCCGAGGCCAAAATCGCCAAATTGGTGTGCTATTTAAATAACCACCAAAATCTGTGATTTTAACCACGGTACTTTTTCGTCCCCAAAACTACTCAAAAAATCTTTGGATTTGGGTCCAAATTTGACAACCTTTTGAAGTTTTTTCTGTTTGGGTCTGTGTCTGGTTAGAACGGATGAAGAAATGACATTTAGCAGTGATTTAGAGTGGGTACAAGGCCAAGAAGACCATGTATGAGGATTTGCAGTTTTTGGCCATTTTCTTAAGGGGTAAGCCTATGGTTTAGGGTCAAAAATTGTAAAAATTCAAAATTTGTTCTGCGCTTGTTTATGGCTAAAATGCATCACGAAATGATATATAGCGATGATTTTGAGTCGATCCGAGGCCAAAATCGCCAAATTGGTGTGCTATTTAAATAACCACCAAAATCTGTGATTTTAACCACGGTACTTTTTCGTCCCCAAAACTACTCAAAAAATCTTTGGATTTGGGTCCAAATTTGACAACCTTTTGAAGTTTTTTCTGTTTGGGTCTGTGTCTGGTTAGAACGGATGAAGAAATGACATTTAGCAGTGATTTAGAGTGGGTACAAGGCCAAGAAGACCATGTATGAGGATTTGCAGTTTTTGGCCATTTTCTTAAGGGGTAAGCCTATGGTTTAGGGTCAAAAATTGTAAAAATTCAAAATTTGTTCTGCGCTTGTTTATGGCTAAAATGCATCACGAAATGATATATAGCGATGATTTTGAGTCGATCCGAGGCCAAAATCGCCAAATTGGTGTGCTATTTAAATAACCACCAAAATCTGTGATTTTAACCACGGTACTTTTTCGTCCCCAAAACTACTCAAAAAATCTTTGGATTTGGGTCCAAATTTGACAACCTTTTGAAGTTTTTTCTGTTTGGGTCTGTGTCTGGTTAGAACGGATGAAGAAATGACATTTAGCAGTGATTTAGAGTGGGTACAAGGCCAAGAAGACCATGTATGAGGATTTGCAGTTTTTGGCCATTTTCTTGGGTAAGCCTATGGTTTAGGGTCAAAAATTGTAAAAATTCAAAATTTGTTCTGCGCTTGTTTATGGCTAAAATGCATCACGAAATGATATATAGCGATGATTTTGAGTCGATCCGAGGCCAAAATCGCCAAATTGGTGTGCTATTTAAATAACCACCAAATCTGTGATTTTAACCACGGTACTTTTTCGTCCCCAAAACTACTCAAAAAATCTTTGGATTTGGGTCCAAATTTGACAACCTTTTGAAGTTTTTTCTGTTTGGGTCTGTGTCTGGTTAGAACGGATGAAGAAATGACATTTAGCAGTGATTTAGAGTGGGTACAAGGCCAAGAAGACCATGTATGAGGATTTGCAGTTTTTGGCCATTTTCTTAAGGGGTAAGCCTATGGTTTAGGGTCAAAAATTGTAAAAATTCAAAATTTGTTCTGCGCTTGTTTATGGCTAAAATGCATCACGAAATGATATATAGCGATGATTTTGAGTCGATCCGAGGCCAAAATCGCCAAATTGGTGTGCTATTTAAATAACCACCAAAATCTGTGATTTTAACCACGGTACTTTTTCGTCCCCAAAACTACTCAAAAAATCTTTGGATTTGGGTCCAAATTTGACAACCTTTTGAAGTTTTTTCTGTTTGGGTCTGTGTCTGGTTAGAACGGATGAAGAAATGACATTTAGCAGTGATTTAGAGTGGGTACAAGGCCAAGAAGACCATGTATGAGGATTTGCAGTTTTTGGCCATTTTCTTAAGGGGTAAGCCTATGGTTTAGGGTCAAAAATTGTAAAAATTCAAAATTTGTTCTGCGCTTGTTTATGGCTAAAATGCATCACGAAATGATATATAGCGATGATTTTGAGTCGATCCGAGGCCAAAATCGCCAAATTGGTGTGCTATTTAAATAACCACCAAAATCTGTGATTTTAACCACGGTACTTTTTCGTCCCCAAAACTACTCAAAAAATCTTTGGATTTGGGTCCAAATTTGACAACCTTTTGAAGTTTTTTCTGTTTGGGTCTGTGTCTGGTTAGAACGGATGAAGAAATGACATTTAGCAGTGATTTAGAGTGGGTACAAGGCCAAGAAGACCATGTATGAGGATTTGCAGTTTTTGGCCATTTTCTTAAGGGGTAAGCCTATGGTTTAGGGTCAAAAATTGTAAAAATTCAAAATTTGTTCTGCGCTTGTTTATGGCTAAAATGCATCACGAAATGATATATAGCGATGATTTTGAGTCGATCCGAGGCCAAAATCGCCAAATTGGTGTGCTATTTAAATAACCACCAAAATCTGTGATTTTAACCACGGTACTTTTTCGTCCCCAAACTACTCAAAAAATCTTTGGATTTGGGTCCAAATTTGACAACCTTTTGAAGTTTTTTCTGTTTGGGTCTGTGTCTGGTTAGAACGGATGAAGAAATGACATTTAGCAGTGATTTAGAGTGGGTACAAGGCCAAGAAGACCATGTATGAGGATTTGCAGTTTTTGGCCATTTTCTTAAGGGGTAAGCCTATCTATGGTTTAGGGTCAAAAATTGTAAAAAATTCAAAATTTGTTCTGCGCTTGTTATGGCTAAAATGCATCACGAAATGATATATAGCGATGATTTTGAGTCGATCCGAGGCCAAAATCGCCAATTGGTGTGCTATTTAAATAACCACCAAAAATCTGTGATTTTA